>OV884012.1:24359836-24959836 GCA_930367205.1 Acanthosoma haemorrhoidale
CTAGTTAATATTTATTGTAATTATATTTTTAAAATTATTAATTAATGGCAATTATTTTATTTGTAATTAATTATGAAGAGTTCTGTACACAATATACATTGGTCAAATTTCTTTTTTCATTTCTTTATAGGAATGTACTAAAATAAGTAGGTATGTACATATTTATATAATGAAGATGCCGATAATGGATGTAATTTTTGTTTATATTGTTGATTATTATTGTTTTTTTTATTTATTGAAAGTTATATGTTAATTATTAGTTAATTAGTAACCAAAATATCTATTTTTTTCAGTTGACACATTTTGTTATGGTTAAAGAATTAAAACATTGTGCTTCTGTTGAGGAACTAGAATGTAATGATAATGTTAAACACAAGGCAAGGGACTTCATCAGAAAATATATGTCGAAATTCGGTCCAATCTATAAGAGATCTCCGGATGACTAGACCGACGACTATTTCCTTTTAAATGTACATTTGTAAATAAATATATAGACTCTCTTTATATTGATTTTATTTAATAATTTGTGTAAAGTTTTTTGTTTTAAGTTGAATATATATGTATATAGTTACAGTTATATGATTGATATTTTTCAAAAGTATTGTAAATGGCAATTATTTTATTTGTAATTAAATATGAAGAGTTCTGTACACAATATACATTGGTCAAATTTCTTTTTTCATTTCTTTATAGGAATGTACTAAAATAAGTAGGTATGTACATATTTATATAATGAAGATGCCGATAATGGATGTAATTTTTGTTTATATTGTTGATTATTATTGTTTTTTTTATTTATTGAAAGTTATATGTAGACATTAAAAATGTTCTATAATATAACATTGTCAAAATATAAACCACACACACACATATATGTATGTATGTAAATCTTTCCAAGTTCCTATATTTCATTCTTCTTTAATTTAGTTGCTAATGGTATGTACACATTTAAAATATTTTACAAACCAGTAGTTTTAATATTACCAATTTGTTTGTTTATTATAAATAATATTTGAAAACTATTCATCCAGATCCATTGTACTAAAAAAAGTAAAGTGATATTTATTATCTTATTAAAAGAATTGTTTAATGACTAAATAACTAATTATTAGCATGAAAATTGTTTCGATATGCTCACATAAGTAATATTAAAATAACATTTTGAAGAGGAAAAATATAGAAATGTTTTCTTTGTACTTTGATTGCAACTCAACCAATAATTAAAGCCTTATTTTTCATATCATGATCCTGAGAGATTGGTCTTAATTGTTACTAATCAAGTCAAATGTTTTTGTTAGTTTTCACTTATGTCCGAGGACCAAAGGAGAGAATTAATTTTTTCAACATGTACGAGACGGTTAATATCTGATAATTGACAATATCAGTCAATGAAAACTAATTAGCAGCTATGAAAAAGATACAATTGATTTGATATCTTAAGGATATATTCTTAACAACTCGGATGTTGATTCATGATGATTAAGATGTAATTTAAAGTGCAATGGGGAAATAAATAACTAATGAAAAAAGTCCCGTTTTTTTAATTTTGAGTCTTTCTAAATTCATAGCTCAAAATCTGTTAATATTAAGTTCTGACTTTTTTCCCCCCTGAGGTTAGGGAGTTGATCCATTTTTTTTTATTAATTAAAAAGACGATTTTCAGTGTTTCGAGGTGATCTTGATCATGACTACTTAAGATTTTTTCAAACATCCAACTAATTCAATAATCTATTATATCCTAATATCCAACTAATAATTTTTAAACAATTATTTTAAAAACTTATGATTTACTCTAATTACTAAATGTCTCTCTTTATATTTAGTGATATAATACTTTTAATATATTCTAGTAAAATGATAATTGCTCAGTTGGGCATTAATGATGTGGTTGACATGCCGTAATATAAAAAAAAAGGATCTATTGCTCATTTTAGGGTTCCATTGTTTTTTTTCAAAACCAGAAATCCTTAATTGTTTGCCTTAGTCTTTCTGTTTGTATTTGTAAGTCCTTTGTTCAAGTTTTAAGGACATATATTTTTCATGGAGATATTATATCATAATATATTATATTATATCATAAAACACATTTGATATTGGGAAGACATGACAAGTATAGCTATGCCGTAAGGCATGAATTAGTGTTTTAATTAAATAGTTGATATTTTAAAAAAATATTTATTTTCTCTGGTGAGATAATGGGCCCCTCCTCACAGCAGTTATAGCTTATTTCCCCCTTTATATTATTAATTATTGCTTAGGAATACCTATCAGTTTGTAGTGGTATGTTATTTTACCCACAATAAGAAGTATTGTATACCTTTTGGTTATAAATAGCTAACATATTGCGTAATGAATTGAATGAAAAGACAAAAAATAAACATAATATATAGGGAGAATACTAGAAATTAGAAAATAAAAAAAAGAATGTTATTACTAAATAATTTATTAGACAATCACACTTATTAATGGAATGCAATATGGACAAGAAAATACATCAACCAGTTAATTTATTTAAAAAAAAAAATTAACCATCCACATTAAATGAATGACACTCAAAGCAATAAAATTGACTGATTTGATAATCTAAATAAAGTTAAAAAACATAAGGTAAATGCACTAGTAGTTGACCATCTAAGAGCACTGCTGCATATTATTTATCTTTTGACCACATACATTACCTTTTATAGAATCAGTGAATACTTGAAGGTATTAAATAAAATCACTAGAATAAGTAATGCTAGTAAATATTTTATTATAATTAACCATAAAAACTAAATTTTTTTTTTTATAATATTCGGTTTTTGCATCAGTAGTTGACCACCCAAGAACTTGAAATATCTAGTAATTGACCACCTCTGCACTAGTAGTTGACCATATAAAAAAAAGTCAGTAGAAAGGTAAAAATGGTCAGAAACTGATAATTCTTAATTATAATAATTGATTATTACACTAAATAACAATAATAACACTTAAAACTTACTAATAATTAGTTAACAATATATACTTATAATAATTACTTACTTAATAGTAATTAATTATAATTCTTAATGATACATGATAATTATTATAATACTTTGGCTAAGAACTTGTAAACTGGAAGGCACATAAGATACATGTTTTGGAAACTTAATTCCAGAGAAAGTCCAATTCAGGAATAGAGTAAACATTCCGAGTTTTACTCGTTTTTTTAGGCTCATTTATGTGCGATTGCACAGACTTCCACTGGTATTCCAGCACATCAGGTCTCTCGGGCCACTTACATAATCGACCACACTTTATCATAGACGAAATTGTTGCAGTAGCTTCAGCTACATCAATTATTTTTCCAGGAAAATATTGCCCATCGTACTCAAAAATAACGTATTCGTTAATCTCTTTCAGCACGGGTTTCCGAGAAAGATTAGTGGAGGTCTCATTTTCCGAGGGCTCTGACAAGGCACTTTCTCCAGAGGAGACTTCAACACTTGAATCAGAGCTATCTGAAGCAATGTTAGACACCCTTTTAATTTTTTTATTTTTCAACCTCTGAGCCTTGTTTTGAATCATCCTCTCATTCTCCTCCTTCTTTATTTGTCTTTTTAGGGCTCTTTCTGTCTTCAACCGCTCAAGCTCTTCTTTTTTTTTCTTTTTAATTTCGAAATATTTTTGACAGAGGTTTCCGGACACAATTGTTGGCATTCTTTCTTTTCCAATTTTTCTTTTCTTGTTTTCTTGCATCGCAGGAAAGAAAAAGTGTCTCTTAAATGGGCTAAGTATACCTTGTGATGTACCTTCAATGTTTCCATGATTCTGTGAATGTTCCCCATGAGACCCATCATGGTGACTCGTGGATGCCTTTGCTTGTGTTAAATCTTCAAAAATGTTATCCATGTCCGGTACTGGGGATTCATTGATATAGCTTCCGTCAACAACAAACTCTGAAGCAACATCACTTGGTAACATGCTAGTAGAAACATTTTTCTCCACATCACAAAACCCAGCTTCTGGCAAGTCATAAATTAGTTCCATGTCTGTTACAGAGGCATCATTATTGCCTTTGTCAGCAGGAAACTGTGAAATGTTAGGGGAAATATTATTCCCAACATCACGAGTCTCAGTTTCTGAAGAAAGTTCCTCCAAATCCATTTTCGTTTTCTTCCACAATTTGAACAAGGAGGTGTCTAGTGGATCTCCACACCATGTTTCAGATGATGCCTCAAAAACGTTAAGCTTTTCTCTTTCTATCATGGTATTTAAAAAATGTAAACCTCGCTTCAAATGTCGTATTTTCATATCAGTTGAGTCATATTCATCATGTTTCTTAGATAATCCTTGGCCTGGTACCTCAATCGCTTGTGGGTTCCATGGGTACAATCCCACATTATTATTATGTTTATTTATCCCAATTATGTTTTCCCTTAAGACTGCTGCTCTTGAGATGGTTAGATTTTGAGAAACTCTTCTTGAAATCGAAGGATTTCTCCGAAGAAAACCAATAACCCACGTTCTGCCTGGTCTTCCATCTTTAAAAGGAGAATCGCGCTTCATTTCTTTTACGTACCTTTCCACACTGATACATAGCTGCTCAACAGTGATTGGGAAACCAGCCTTTGCCATGTTCTCCACCCACTTGACTAGCTCAACCTCCTCTTTTTGTGTTAAAGTGGAAGGAGGGCCCATTTTTCTTTCCATTGGTGTTGTACCATCTAATTTGTACTTCAATGTTGTTCTGGGGACTCCATATTTCTTTGCAGCTGCCCGAATAGATATTCTCTTCAGGCGAACATCTTCAACGGCAGCTTTTACAGCGTCTTCACTGTATTTTAAAAATGTGCTCTTGTTTGCAGGCATCTTGAAAATAATATTCACACTGAAAAAAAAAAAAAATTCAGAAATAAGTAAGTAATTTAACAAGGCCATTTCAAGAAAACTAAGCACACAATCACCATTATAATTATTTTATTTTAAACAAAAATACTTTTTCATTTCATTTCATTTTCTTTTTAACTTAAAATATATGTTTCCATAAGTTATGAAATGAATCTTGCCTTGAAGAAGGTGTGTTTTAGTAGATGACCACCTCATGCTTCAGTAATTGACCATGTGGTCAAATACTAAAACCCAACATATTTCGCGCTTCTGAATAACTGCAGTATTCATTAGTACTAAAGTTAGTCATGAAAACACATTTATAACACAAAAATAATTGTAAGCCAATTGAATCAGAAGTTGACCACCCCGGTCAATTACTAACTCTTCTTGAAAATAGCATTCAGTAGTTGGCCACCCCCACCAAAACATGCGTAGATAGGTTATGTTGTTCAAAACACTTGAATCTAAAAAAGAAAATACTTATAGAAATAGATAGAATGTAAAACTTACCCAAAATATTTCTTGATTAATTATAATAGCACAAAGAAGCTACTAATCCTCTTGTCAAATCTTATAAGAAAATCACTCACATTATACAATATGGTGAATCACTCTTCAACAACTGTCAGCCATTATTATCCACAATGCATTTGAGTGCTGAGCTTCCAGTATATGTTGCTAGATGGCAGCAGGTACATGTACAATTTATTTTAATTGGCTAACATCATACACAACTCTTGTTTTTTGTTTTTTGAATTTGTACCCAAAGTGGTCAACTACTAGTGCATGGTCAACTACTAGTGCATTTACCTTATGTGGTTTTTAAACTTACTTCCTAGGTTGTCATTCTTAAGAGAAGTCCCATATTACAGAAAGTGAAATATAAGAAGAAAATGGACTCCCCTCAAGAAGAAGCCATTAGAAAATGAAAATTAAAAAAAGTTTTGAAATGATTATAAATTTCTATTTTCTGGAATGTGAATGGTAACTACATTCACAAGCCTAATATTCAGAATGAAACAGCTTGGTAATGATGAAGAAATAATAAAGGTATATTACAAGAGGTCTTGTAGAACAAACTATTTTGGGAGTTACTGTGAATGATAACTGTGAGACAAAATGTAGAAATTTTAAATGCTTCAATGTGGTGAGAGTTACAAAGCACTGATTATAAACAGTAATATCTTTTGGTATACTTGGTTAGATATTTGCCCATAAGATGCCTAAACTCCGGACAACAAGAGTAATGACATGGGTTTTTTTAAAAATGTCATATCGACAATTCCTCATTGTGAATATGTAAATAAAAAAAAAAAGTCTCACTCTCACCGTCCCACATTTATAGTGATCTAACTGCAGGTTTTCATTCTTAGGGTTGAAGAGATAACTCATTTGATCGTTTTCCATTTTTATAGCAATACGCACATTGAACCATACTAGCTTAAACATTAGTTTAATATATTTATATTATCAACATTATTTGTAGTCAATTATTATAAGTTATCTATTTGGATTATGAAGATTAGCCATATGATTTATCCTGTTAATGCAGATGATCTTATGGGTGGTGATCATCTCTTATTCCAACTCTCTTTGACAGTTGGCCAGCGATTTCTCAAGGAATAGCATCATAATTAAGCCAACTCTTTATCGCTACACCACAAACCATACATTGCTTCAGACCATAAAGATAAAAAATTATAATAGGAAAGAATAGATTATAATAATTAATTATCATTAAACCCCAAGTTTCAAGGGAGAAATTTAATTTTATCTTTTCACTTCTCTTGTTTAAGGAGAAGCGTCATAAAACTTTTAATGGTAATACCAATTTATATAACGAGGAGCCTATTTAAGACCTAAGGCTGTTATGCTCTAATAAAAAAAAGAAAATATTTTGGTGCTTGATTTAAAAAACAAAATACATTTCGTTTTTGAAAGAGAATTATATTGAGGGGGGGTGTAAGAACGATATTGCCACCTTGTTACTGGTTGTATTGTTTATTTATTTTTTATAATATTTTCCTAAAAAATATCTTTGCTATCTTTCATCTAAAAATCTTAGACTTTTTTTGTTATAAGTTTTATTACATAATAATAAATTTTTTTTATAAATGTGGAAAGTGATACGCGAGCGTATTTCGGGATGTGGTGTTGGCTAAACTGTGCCGGGATGCCTGACTTGCAACTACAAACAGTTTCTGCCTTATAACCTGTCAGTGAGAGATTATTCAAATTCACAATGAGTACTGCAAGATACGATAGAGCTATTACCGTTTTCTCTCCCGATGGGCATTTACTACAAGTGGAATATGCCCAGGAAGCTGTTCGTAAAGGATCTACAGCTGTAAGTAATCATTCAAATTAGTTTTATGATATGATTTACTTTTCTCCACTTTTAACCATTGATATTTTCCGATTACAGGTTGGTGTAAGGGGCAAAGATGTAGTCGTTTTAGGCGTTGAAAAAAAATCTGTTGCTAAACTTCAAGAAGAGAGGACAGTCAGAAAAATTTGTTTACTTGATGATCACATCGTTATGGCATTTGCAGGTGAATAGAAATATTTTCATGTAATCTTGCTGTAGGTTACATTCTTTCATGCCTGCTCACCGGAGAAACATTTAGGGTGAACCGATGTAAGTTTAACATGAAGTGTGCGATTTACGTCGGTCTGTACTAATTGAGCTAATAAAGGGCCAAAGGTCAAATAATTGATGAGGATGTACTTTTATTTTTAACAGCAGTCCTATGACAGGTTTTGCCTCTTTTTGACAGTATCTCATAAACCCGTGGTCAGAACTCAATACCTGGCAGCTTATTTATCCACACCCCCCTATGATTTAATAGCGTCACACTGCCCTATTTTTGCTTGATTTTTGTTGTAGAAAATATTTCACTTGAATCTGAACACTGTAATAAATAACTCAACTTCACAATACCCCAATCATCAGTTGCCAAAGACGAACTTGGTGCTCTTCCATTTCCGTCTCACCAATTCAAGAATCCATTCATCCAAATGCGAAAAGTGAACTAATTATCTAATAACAAGTCACGTTACAGTTGTCTTATATAAACCATTAATACTGTATACAGGACTCCTTCGTCTTGCTGATGAAAACTGAACAGTTCATAAATGAGATACACAAATTCAGAACTATAGGGCGTTGAGAAGATAAAAATAAACTACCAAGCACTATAACATCTCTACTTACATACATCATTTGCATTCCCTCTATAGAGATCCACTCTCTTTTGACTTTTTGCTTAATAAATAAGTGTATGTACTCATTGTGTTACAAATTATGTAATTGTATTCTTAATACATAACATTTTAGGGTGTTTATAGTTTAGTTGGTTCATCTATGTATATTTTATCTATATATATTTAAGCGGATAAATGCGTTTAATTTGTTTTAATCATTCTAATATTTTGAATTATTTATTTTTATATAGGATTGACTGCAGATGCTAGGATTTTGATTAACAGAGCTCAAATTGAATGTCAGTCCCACAAATTGACTGTTGAAGATCCAGTCACTGTAGAGTATATAACAAGATATATTGCAGGTATTGTTTTAAGTAGAATATACGTATGATATTATCGTATATGTAATAATGTTAGTGCTCATGTTTTTAATTAAACTTTTGGCATTGCCAGACAATATCTGAGAGATATTTGTTTTGTGTTGCATTCTAAACATTTACATCCATCAGACCGGTCACTTTTAATCCCTACACCAATTCTTTTATTAGTTCATTCAATATTCCAACACCATCTTCAGTACTAACAATGATACCCTTTAGAAAACGAAAACAATACAATCCCATTTAATTTATAATTTATTGTAAATGTAATGTAATATGAATAAAATGTGGTAATATCTATACCTTGTCTGAAAATTTTCAAATATTATAATCATAATATAACATAATTTTTAGCTGTTCTCAAACTCAAATTCCTTTTTTTTTTTTTTTAAGGAGTGAAGCAAAAATATACTCAAAGCAATGGCCGAAGACCTTTTGGTATTTCTTGTTTAATTGGTGGATTTGATTTAGATGGATTTCCTCATCTGTATCAGACAGAGCCGTCGGGTATCTATTATGAATGGAAGGTATGTTTACTTATGTATTATTTAGCAATATAGTATTATTTTAATGAAAGTTTTAATCATTTTGATGACAAGAAAAAATATTAGTGTCAGGGCATTCGATCGCAGGACCTTCTTACTTGAGGTCAGGTGGTTCACTAATTAGGGACTGGAATGGAAATTAGGAAGTGTTTCCTGGTTTGAAATCTGGCCCTGCCATTATTTTTTCTCGTTAACCAATAATTATTAAAATTTACTTCAATTCAGATTACATACCATAACTATTGTAATAATTTTTAGATAATCTCTAATATTGAGTTTAAGCTTCATATATGAAAAATACTTCATTATTGTTACAAGCTTTATAATTATGGTATGTGTTTACTTGAAGCTTAGAAGTATTAATTGTGCCTTTTTCCTCCATATTTACATAGCTTAATCAATTATTTTACTTTCAGGCCAATGCTACTGGTCGAGGAGCAAAATCCGTTAGAGAATTCTTAGAAAAAAATTATGAAACAGCAAACATGAGCTCAGAGGAAGAGGTTGTAAGGTTTGCTGTAAAAGCATTGCTGGAAGTTGTTCAGTCGGGCAACAAAAATCTCGAAATCGCCGTTATGAGAAGAGGACAGCCTCTTATGGTACTGAAGGAATTAATTCTTTCAAGAAAGACATTAATTTTTTTTTTTTATTATGCATTTTATTAGTATAAAACTGTCAGGTCGGAATATTTTAATATATATTGGATGTGTTTGTTGGTCGGGATATTGGCCTGCGTTGATGAAAGAAATGTTAAATTTTGTTCAAATTTATTGATGGATGACATTGCAACATTCTTGATACATGTCATGTTTGTTAAGGAATACAATTATAATGTAAACTTAAAGTGTATGAGCTGGTTGTGTGTTGAGGTTTTCTTCATCAACGCCTGCTTATAGACTGATGTATTTATATAATTAAACACATAAGCGCTGGGATTTTCAAGTACTAATTACATGTGTTTGTGTCAGTGCGTAGTCTGACTTATTACTGGCAATGACAAGTCAGACTCCACCCTAATATCAAGCGTGATTAGCTCTTGAAAATAGCAGCCTGACTGCCGCAAGTACTTGTGTAAATAAAAAAAATACCAATTTATCGGTAGACATTTTTGTTGATTAACACATCTGTAATTAAAAAAAAAAGAAATGAAAATGAAAAATTAAGGTAGACATGAGAAAAAAAATTGTGTTTCATGTTTTTATGTATATGAAAATATTCACAGAAGTGGTGATAGTAGCAAATTAATTATTGATTAGTATATCCATTTACATTAATAATTAATAAGTATATCCCATGTATAATGTTACATATATACATTTAATCAGTATGTAATATATAAATAAAATTATGTGGTAGTGAAATGAAATAAATAAAAAACTTTTTATTCTGGGACACTGTCCCGTACTTATAAATAAAAAATTCATGGTAGTTGATAAAATATTCATTTTAATATAGAAACTTTTTTTTTTAGATGTTGGACTTGGAGACAATAGACAAATATGTAACACTGGTTGAAAAAGAAAAGGAGGAAGAAGCAGAGAAAAAAAAACAAAAGAAATAGTTCCCTTGTAAATTTATTTTTACTAAAATTACAAAATCTTAACTTTAATACATACTCAAATGTAATATATACATATTTTGGTTTTTGTATTTTTTTCCATTTAATTTTGTTTCCTGATATTATTTATTGAATAGAATTAATTAGTTATACATTCGCAATCCCCTAGAAATCATATCTGGAGACATATTTGATTCCCAGTCTTCCAATAGGGATAGATCTGGAAGAAACTTTATTGAGAGAAATTTCTTTAATAAAGAAGTAGCTTAACTACTTTAAACTTCTATGAGTCTTCTCTGGGACTGGTAAATAACTTCACACAACTCTTCTCTCCTCTCTACAAACCTTTTAGCTTACAACTTGCCCATTGTTGGGCACAAAGCTGCTGGCCATCATAAAACCACACTACCAAGAAAGAATTGCCATTATTTTTCCTTTTCAATGCCCAAATCACAAAATATATTCTCTTCAAAAGGTACTCTGGAAATTAGTAGAGAAACATGGAGCTAAATCTCAAGTGAACTGTATTTACATTTGGGAACAAACTCGCCTCAAATGAACAAAAATTATCTATCTAGGGAATAATATGGAGAAGGGGGTTAACAACTGACAGGTGAATGAAAGAGCATAACCAGACGGAATTGACCAGGAAAAAACTTGAGGAACTGGTAAATTCTTCAATTTATTTTATTCCATCTATGGTTTTTTGTTTAGAAAAACTGCCTTTAAAGTGAAAAGTGACCTGGGTTTGTCAGGTTTGAGTCTAGTTGGAGGAAATGTTCCATCAGTATCATCTAGCCCGAAAAAGTGTAGGACCATTCTGGGCATTTATTCACAGGAAATTCAGAACCTACCCCAGGCCCAAGCTGGATTCTTACCATCACTCATAGGTCCTATTTCATTTACTCAAAGCAAAATTTTGCTCATTCTTAATTTAATTCATTCCTCTTTCAATCACAGTTCCATCAATTCTCTATCTTTAATGTAGGGGATATATCGCTTGCTTTGAGTAGCGTTAGAATAGAAACATGTCCGACCAAAGCACAGATGTAGATCATGATATTTGATTATTAAGCTCTACCCAAGGGTTCTTATTACTAAACTTCGATGCTTCATAACATACACAGGTGGTCTGGAAAGTTTCCGACCTCAACATGAAGATGATAAAAAAATTAATAAAAGCTTTGTTAGGTCCGAAACTTTTCAGAACCACGTATACCGCAAATAAACTGTTACTGGCGTATACTGAATGACGCGTGACAAATAGATAGGTCAGATTACTCCCATGGTTCATTGTTCACGCTGATAATTCACTTTTTTCCATAACAGTCCTTCATTCCACTTGGCCATCCCAAATGGTTTCTTCTACCCACAGAAGTGTTAAATAAGTCACAGGGAATGACTCTTTCGTTCTGTACGATATAGTGCGCTAGGGGTATATACCGTTCCTAATCTCAGCAATATTATGTAAGAAAACCAAGAAGTAACACGGTATTTACAACGACATAAGATAAAATTACAATCTGCCTTATTAGGCAATAAGTAACTGAGATAAATGTTCTCATTCATACCATATTTACAATCATCATTCACTCACTCATTCATACAATATTCCCAAACAGCTCAGAGGCCCCCCAAGTCCACATGGTTGTCACCTCCCTCGCGTGCGAAGGAGGAAGTGGAGTCTTGGGAAGTCCCCCACGCTCCTACGTCAGCCGCGCCATTGGATACGAGCCAGCGGAGGCTGATCAAGAGCGTAAGAGCCACAGACGCTCAGGACATGATTAGAGAAACTGGCGATTGCCAGGACTCCCACTATCTCTTAATTATAGCAGGTCACTGCCGTTTTAGTCTCCGAGGAGGATTATAGGGATGAGTGGTACAGTGCAATGACCGTGCTAGGGAATTAGGGTATTATTCCTGTGTTGGATAGGTTACTATGGAATTTTATGAACTTGGAAGGGATGAGTTCAAGAATGTAAGGTATATTAAGATCGTTATGAAGGGTTTTGTTGCTGACGTAATAAGGGGCATTTACTATTGTTCTCAGGACTTTTGATTGAAAGGATTGGATGCGCTTGATGTTCGACTTTTTTGCTGTCCCCCATAGCTCTATTCCGTATGTCCAGATTGGCTTAAGTATAACTTTGTAAATAAGTAGTTTATTTTCTATTGAGAGATGGGATGTCCTTCGAACTAGTCAGTACAGTTGTTCAAAGCGTCTGTTTAGTTCTTGTCTTTTTAGCCTCGTGTGTGAGTTCCATGTCAGTCTTTTGTCGAGATGGATAACCAAAATGAGTGCATTCAAATTGCCCAGAGTTTAACGAGAGGCTGCTTCACGTTTTTATTTAATATTTACAACGCTAATTACCCCAATGAATGGGAGGATAAATACAGAAAATTGAGATTAAACATCGTAGAGCAATACGTTTATGTTCTGTCCACGTTCTATAATGCTATATATTTAAGCATTATGAATAATGGAATGGGGCTGTAGGTATCTCGAATTTCATCCTATAAGAAAAAGGGGACACGAAGAGACGTCCTTCGCTGTTACCGCTGTGGAGAGACTGAAGCTGTCTTATCTCATTTATGAAAACAGCTAATGGAAGATGTACATGGATGAGAAATTGGCACCGGTCTAAGGGAAGGCAACCGGAAGGACAGAAACATTTGGAAAATAGATCTTATTCGGTAACGAATTATAACTGTGGTGATAATAAAGTTCTCTACTTAGATTATTTTAATTTTGTCAAAATTGTATCTCGTTCACTGGTTTAACTTCTATCTTATGATTAATATAATAAATTGGACCGTCAGCGTTATTTGCATGTAATGCATTTACTTATCTTTCTTATAATAACGCCATACCGGTGTTTTCCTCTCAAGAGTTAATTTCTTGGCGATATACTTTGTCGGGAATTGGTGTCCCCAAGGGGGAGAGGACGCCCGCCACGGGCTAGGGTCGCTACAACCCGGCCGCTGTCCGGCGAGCGTCAAGAAAGAGATAAAATGGGCGGACCTGTGGTCTTTGACCTTTGCTGGCGGCCTAGTCGGCGGACAGCTTTATTCATATTGATCTGACTCCATAATATCTTAGAAAGTGTGCCCCGACTATCCACTATATTCAGGAGAAGAGGTACAGGGTATAGTAGAAATAATCTTATTGTTCGTATCTGTCGTGCAGTAATTAAGCTAATCCACTAAAAGCAGCCATTCCTCGCGTTCGATGCTATTTGGGTTAATCTAATCCGATTATAACGTCTTCTTTGAGAGCTTTTAATTTACAATAAATATGACTATAGATAACTTTATGTGGCCCATATTCAAGAAATCGTCGACTAAACAGCACATTGGCAACAGAATGCTTATTATCAACTGTTGTATATAGTTTCTTTTGTGCTGCGAAAACTTATGATTATAGGGATTCGTTGAGAAAGTGTCAATACCGAGAAGTTTCTGTGTTACATCATTAGGGCTTCTTAAAAAAAAATAGTTTTGAGCCAGAGTTGAGATAACTCTGATCTTCCAGAACAGAAAGCTGCCAGGGAGATACCATTTATTATCAAATACACTTCTCCACAAGTTTCTCGGGAGTTTCCCCAAATAGTGCATTGTAATAGCAGAATTACCTAGCGGGACTGTTTCCTTTTGTGCGGTCAGTTTATGTATTAATATTTTCCAAATTTTCAGATCATGTAAATTCATGCCGTAAGTCTAACAATCTACATCATAACCTGCAGAAGAGTCTGGCTTGCTGATAAGGAAGAAACTTCAGCAAGGTAAGATGTGCAACTTCGTCACTAATAAATTTTGTAATTTAAAATAAAATATTTTTTAAATTCTTAATTGTAATTTACAGAAATTAAAAGATAATAAAAATAAAATTAAATATTTATAAATTAACTTAACCCAGGAATGGCTGGATATCCCTTGGGAGCCACCCATTTCTAATTTAATGAACTGTTAATGTAGAATAAATTGTGTCATTTTTGGATTTTAATCCAGAAGTGGTCATTTTAACCACTCGTTTATGTTAGCACCCCTATAAATACTTTTGTAGATGATAAAATTTTTTTAAACTTGGCAGATGATTATGCACAATTCACATATCAGGTTCTAAATATAGGATCTTCTATTCTTATCACTAAAAGAGAATGCCCAAATTCCACTCAAAATTGAACATAACTTGGAATTTTCAAACATTATTAATGTTAATTCTGTAATCAAGTTGGTTATCGATATTCATGAGAAAATCGTTCCAAATCAATAGTCTCCGAATCCCATCTGATCGCAGAGTAAGAGATCACTGGTTTGAAGTGACGCCTTGTCACTCACTTTTTCTATCGCTAATCGTTAACATAATGAAATAACCGTACTAAGAATTCAATAACCAACACACAATTTTTTTTTGCTATTATTTTGCTTTTAAATATGTATCACACATGATCAAATAAAACTAATATTTAATTTTTATTTTCAGGCAAAAAATGTCTTCCTTTCAGGAGCATATCAAAAAATCTCCTATTTCACATCTTTTAATGACAATCACATTTTTTTTGTCAGGCCTCATTTTAAATACTATACAAGCCTCTTTGTATATATTTTTACGACCGTTTTGTAAATATGTTTATAGGAAGATCAACTACTACCTTTGTTATTCATTATATTCACGTAAGTGGTTCATCTTGTATTATATTATGCACTAAGTGTCATCTACAAAGCCGGGTATTGACTAGTTCTAATCACAATTCATTGGAAGTGCGACTATTTATCCCACGTACATCATGCTCATAAAGGTTATGAACATTCTCACTGATTGTTTACAGTATATTTATGACCAATGTTTTATAATTTTGTCGAGCAGACTGTACAATTGTAGGCAGGGAAATTGCCATCCTTACTTGTAGGTTTTCTTTGATCTGTAAGTACCCGGCTTTGGATTTTGTCATTTCTACTAGTTATTTTATTTGATACTTTCTTTAAATTTCTCTTTTTTAATTTGAAATCATCATATTTGTTATTGCAAACATATTATTTCTTACTGTCACTATCGTTACAGATCAAATCCAGTGTAGATTATAGAAAAATAAATCCTGTAAGGATTAAACTAAGCTAAAACAAGAATAATAATTATTAGTTTCCATAGTAAAACTGAGCGTTTAAAAATACCAACATGTCATGTAACATAATTATTATTTTAATTGCGTTATATTATCCTACTGGAGTTAAGTTTAGATAGTATAGAAAAACTAGAAATATAATGATAAAATAATGCCATGGAATGATGACAGTCCACAAAAATTATTGATCTAAAATCAGCTGTAATGATGAGGATAAGTGGAGGCAATGTATTCCAAGATTAAAAATCATTTGACAGTTGACACTTTTTAGACATTTTGGTTTTCTTACTAGGTGGATTTAAGAGTAGCGAAGTGTATCACTTCGCTATGGCTAAGGTTAGTGGGTAGGAACTCTTTACGATCAGGTAAGAGCAAATTTAGTTCAAGTACCCGTCAGCCCTGCCCGCTCAAGAACTTGATTTACCCACATTCTATGTGGTATTTATCCTTGATTTTATCCATTCCGACATCACTTCTGTTTCCTTGCACCTTCCCGACCCGCTGAGGTCCTGGTGGTGCATAACAAGGCTTCCACCATTGGTCTAATTATATGTGTAGAATGTCATTGAGGAAATGTGTCATTGGCTATGGTTGGTCCTCCACGCTTATTGACAGTATAGCGATAGTCAAAGACAGACACCTATTTAAATGTGAGGTGCGTTGAACGTGCTAAGCTATCCTTAACTATCATCCTGGATCTAACTATGTAAGTGCTTAAACTTCAAACTGTCTCTGTTGTTCTTCCGAACCGAATCACATTGTTGAATTTTACACCCTGTTGCTACCTGAAACTTGACTTATTTATTAGTTTAGTTAATTTCTATATTTTTTTTTTAAGTTTTCATATGTTGTAGATTCTTTATATTGTACTGCTTTAAAATATACAAAAGATTTAATAAAATAGTTAATGTGCGGTACCTTTATTGAGGGTTTCGATAATCTTACTTATACCTTCCCCTTAATTAATCTAATTTCCATGGAATTATTTTTATTAGCATTCAAATCCAAAAGCCCCCATTGATCCATACTTTACCTGATGTCTCCAAGGTCACAACGACTTTTTATAAATATCATTTTAAGAAAATATTTGTCATTAATCTCATTTTAATGAGGTTATGTTATTATAGTCCACCATAGCTCCAGCATATAATAAATATTATAGATTAATCAATTAATTAAGACGTTACTACCTTTAATTTGATACGCAATATCATCAAAAATATTTTCATCGATTACTCAGCAATTAATTATTAATGATACTTAATTATTTGTCATGGAATAGCTTTTATTTTTAGCATTAAAAAATACGACGATGCAAAGTATCATGTCTGGATAGTATAACTTGTGTTGCATTACAAATTTAAAGTTTTAATGACTTTACAAAAGCACAGTGCACCGTAGTCCCATTGAACTATTAATCAGAATATTTCAACATTTAATTTTATACCCTCTTTAATTAAAATTATAGAAACATATATTTCTTTTTTTACCAAGTAATTAATTAATCATCAACCCTTAATTACATTTTATAGAGTTGAAAATATTTTTCATGTCATCGAATAATCAAATGAAATTTCATCTTTATACCTGTTCCATTTACTTGCACACTTCCCGGCATTAACCTGTTTGAAATTAAACTTCTATAATTTATTTTCTTTTTTCCAAATTACTCATTTAAAATAACATTACCATATATGTATAAAATATAAAATTGAGTTTAGCCCATGCCCTGGTAATCAATATTATCTCTGAAAAGTTTTTTGTCCTTGAAAAATGGGACAGAAAATAGAATTATTTTGCAAAATTTTAAATTCATCCCAAAAGTTCACCTCTAAAATTATGCACTGAACTAAAAATTTAATAATTTTTCGATGATGAAATAATCAATTATATTTTATATTTATGATTTATTACATTTTATTATGTTAATGTTAACTTACCCCAAGAATATTGTCCCTGTATCTAACGAGAGTAGAAAACAAACATTTAAGCTGATAAATAATCTATCATGTTAGTAAAAAAAAAATTATGAAACCATTAGTTACACAATATTCTAATGTAATTCTTCTAATCTTCTGGTGATGTTGCAATATGATTAATATTTAATATCAGAAATTTCTATTTGGCATTGAATAATATTTAACCTTGAAGTGTAAGGATGCTCTCAACAAATGAAATTAATCCGTAGAAAAGAATTAAATATGAATTTCATGGTATTAAATTAATAATTATTAATAAAATATTTATTTTTTTAAATTGTTTGTTAATTGGTAATGATTTCCTTTTTCTGCCAGTTTTGAGTTAGTCTCAATTGTTAAAATATTTCAAAAGTTAGAAAGCAGTGTTCCCACTAGGAACTTTATTTTATTTTTATCTAACGACTTTCTAAAATAAATTGCACTCTTCAGGAGCTATTTTATTTTAGTTTAAAATTTGTATATATGTACCAATTGTGGATAATCAAGAAACTCTAAAACCCCGACTATACAGAAGAGAGTGTTAAATATTTTTAATTTACAAAGAATTCTATCGTTCAAAGTTTTTAGAATGTGTGAAAAAAGGTGAAATTTTGACAAAGATATTACTTCATTAGTAAAGAAAATATAAAGTGAGAGACTATCGGCCTAAGTACTAATGTACTGTGGCAAGTGAAAGGATGAGTGGATGAAGGTGGTTATGTAACGGCAAGTGTGTTTTGAGATATTTAGCCTTGAAGGTGTCATTGTGGTACTTTTTTGTTTATAAGAGATATTATTGTTGTCACATTCCTCCTACATTACACCAGTAGTATCCTAGCTTAATAAGACTCCCAGAGAGTTGCTGTAAGTACTGAAAAACAGGCCAACACATACCTCCTTCAATTTGATAAAAAAAATGTTACATACCTCCTTCAGCCACTTACCCCTTCAATTATGTTAAACTAAATCATAACATTTATTGTTTAAAATATGAATTAATGACACAATGAAATCATATTAATTCTTATTGCATGTATCAGTATTGAGTGTCTGTCGCACATGTGATTGATTACTTTTGATACTTTCAACTCCGATTAGTAATTCGTTATTAATTAGTCTGCTAAAAATATCACAAAGTGAATTCGTGTATTTGCTTGTACTAAGGACAGTTCAACCACTAGGGTCATTGATCTCCTAATCAAATTATATTGAGAATCATTATTTACAAATTCACGCCTAAAAATTTACTCATCAACTTGGAGCCCTTAAGGAATTGAAAGTAGTATTCATTCACCAATGTCATTGGAAATGTCAGATGAACTCATAATTAAATAAATGATTAATGAAATTTTCCATTGTTGGTCAGCCAATCTATTTTCAATTGATATTGCTACAATTTATCTCTGTTTTTATTGGCAAATCAAGTTGTTTTTAATAAGTATATCTGATTATACTGGTTGAAGTTGTCACGTTGTTTGGACACAGTTGTATTTTTTTTTCCATTTTAAGTTGTTAGTCTAAGAAGTTTTATTTATAAATGAGATGTTTTTATCTTGAGTGGTTTATTTATCAAATCAAAATGTCTCAACATCAACTCTGATGTTCTCTACTTAAACTCATACTTAGCTTTTTATTGCTTTAAAGAGATTTTTAGAGGTTACAACTAATTCTAATATGAAGAAGACATATTTTTAACTAGCTATGATCTCTAGCAATGACCACCATCTATTTAATCTATTGAGAGGTGATTCTGTCAGTTGCTGCAGCTGTATGCTGACAAAAATATCTTTCTTTTGTAGCTACACAGCTTTCCTCCTCATTTTGATCGGCCTTGATTGTCCCTTTTGCCTAGTCCTGACGTTGCTCATTAAATATTAGAATCAGGATTTCATCTTGTCCTATTATAAAAGGCCTTCGCTATATGTCATCTCTGCCAGAATGAATCAATCCACAAAATTTTGGACAGTCAAAATTAAGAAATTTTAAAAAGGTCCCGATTTTTCGAAAAAATATGCTATGTAATATGTGTAGGCTTAGTTGTTAATATCGCCTAAAAATATCTTGTATTGTATTGTAAATTAGTAGTACTGACTATTTATGATGTTTAATTATCATAAATATAATTTATGTTTTTTCTTTCCCCTTTGAAAAAAAAATTACTCATATTCCCCTATGCCCTGCTATGGGAAATACTGCTTGTATAGTATAGGAGAAACAGTTGTTTAGTTTGATTTATTTCACATTCACAAAGTTTCATGCATTTGTCAGTGAGCTCCATAAAGTTGTCCCTGTTTTCTTTTTAGGGTTTTGTTGTTTTATATTTGATGTGTTAAATGAAAGGCAGAGGGAGCTTCAGGCTTCTTATTTTCGCTCTTTTCTTTATATTGATAGTGTGTACAGCTTGGTCCTGAGGACGGTAGGTTCAGGCTATATTTGTTATATGTTTGTCTTGCAAAAATCCACATGCCTGCATGGTGTTCCATGGTTTATTCATCATTAGCAAAATCACATTGAGCGTTTTGGCCAATTTCAAATAAATTTCTATATCTCAGCTCATGTTGATCAATTATGAGGCAAAATGTCAGGATTTGTTCTCTTCTGGAGAATAGTAAGCTTCTTAAGTTTTACGTGCTTCATTTATTGTTTTTCCTCCATCTAGTCTGAGAATGGAATCTATTTGAGGCCAAGTTCCGCTAATACGTTCAATACCACAATGCCCAGGGATCTACCGTACTGGTATTCTTGGTAAAGAGAGCTAGGTATTTCTAGCTCACCTGCTAGGATTGGATTCAAGCCTTCTTATTTTTGGACATTGTCTAAGACTTTTTAATATCCTGGGTTCTTTTAAAATATCTTGCTTGGATCAGTATAGGTCTAAGCCGGTACAAATCATTTACCTAAAATGTTGGCCATTAGGGAATTCAGTTTCAATTAGTAAAAACTCTAATGACTTACTTTCTTAGGATACTTTTAATTTTTTTTTGTATTTTAAGGCCACCAAATTTAACTTCCATGTTTCATGTTTTTGTAATTATATAATAGAGAGTGGCTCCATTTCTTCTTGCTGGTCCTGATGGAGGCAAAGTAGAGTTAAAGTCTTCAATCAGAAAGGAATGGTTTTCAGAAGTTACCATTGCCTGGAGCAAGAGTGGCTTATTGTTTTGACAACAGCAGTTGAGGATCTAAGTTGCTTGTCACTTATTTTTACTATTATTCCTTCTGTTTCCGCCTGTTATGCTTGAGTGCAATTGTTTGTTGTGGAGTCATTCGTATAGCAGGAATCATATTTCAGACTAGTTCCAAGATTACTCTTTTTTTCTCTGACCTGATCGGTTTTTTTGGGAATCTACATCTCATTTGGCATTATTATTTTCGGGTATAACCAAAGTGAGAGCATGCTGCCAAAATCTTATTTTCCAATGCCAGTTGTCTTATTTTAAAGTTAACAAATCTAATATTAAAATATTTATGTTTAATTCTTGATATTATATGATAAATATTAATATTAGATATAACGGCAACAAATAATGTTCATTCCTTCATAGCCATGATCTACGGTTCGTTTACCGCCATTGTACGCCCGCTAATTTCGAGTTTATATCAAAGGTAATATCACAAACTCACAGCGTCTAAATATCACAATATATTACACTTTTTTCTATCTAAATTATTGATAATTTATTACATTTTGTAATTCATTTTTTTTTTTTTTTTTTCATTTTGCAGAGCTTGTATTCTTAGCAGAATGGTGGTCTGGCAGTGATGTCATTGTTTATTCAGATGATGAAAATTTTAAAAAATATTTTGGGAAAGAACATTCCATGGTTATAATGAACCATACTTATGAAGTGGATTGGCTTATTGGTTGGGTATTCTGTGACAGAATAAGGGTTTTGGGCAATTGTAAAGCTTACGCTAAAAAAAGTATACAATACTTACCCGTGATGGGCTGGGCTTGGAAGTTCAGCGAGAGTGTTTTTCTCGAAAGGAATTACGAGAAAGATAGAGAAATGATTGGCCGACAAGTTGCTGAGATTGCCCAATACCCCGACCCTATGATGTTGTTGATGTTCGCCGAAGGTACACGGTTTACTGAAGAGAAGCACCAGGTAAGCCTGGAGTTCGCCAAGGAGAAAGGTCTGCCGTTACTTAAGAGGCACCTGACCCCTCGAACTAAGGGCTTCACGTCCAGCATTCCCCAGATGCGAGGGAGGGTCCCTGCCATTTACAACATAGGACTATGTTTTTTGCCGTGAGTATAAATTATTATTTACAATTATGAACTATTTTTAAATCCTTATTGCTACTAACATACATAAAAATAACTGTTATTAAATTAAACAACCAAATGAATTCAAAAATTTCATTATTAGTATACAAATTCAATTGATCTGAAATTTTCCACTACTCCTTGTAATATACTTGATTTGAAATATTCCATTACACCTTGTAATAGGCTGGTAACTGTTTGGTTAAGCATTAAATACATAATTAGCAACCACGGTAAGTAAATAATAAAGAATTATATGTGACAAAAATTAGGACTATTTCGCTTTAAACTTTAAAGATATATCAATTCGCAGCTCACAAGCTATTTAAGATTTTAATAGTTTTGATTTTTCCCTCATAGTTGAGGACACATTAAAGATCTTGATGCAAGAATAATTTCAGAGATATTAAAAAAAAAAGCTTTACGTTTAATCCACACCAGGACTCGATGTTCCAGGGCTGAATTGCCATTGCTGTAATTCAGACCCGCAACATGTTCCCACATTGCAATGTTTGTTTAAGTGATAAAAGATGAGTTCCATCGAAACGGGGTTCTCTCAAACAATGTTCCACAACATTGCAAGTATGGACGTGTTCCTGGGAAGTTTGGCTCAGCTGGGCTCATAGTTGTTGCAGAGTTGTCATCTGCCATGGTTTTTGCTGTAATTTATATTTTTCAATATGTGGTCGATTGATGTTTCTTTAAAACTAATTGAGGATGTTCAAATTAACTACTGCTTGTTGGTCTATCACACATATCCACTACCGAAACCGCAACAAACAAAGACACGCGCTAAAAAGTTTGTCGGAAAAGTTAGGTGTTTCCATAATGAAACTGAAAAAAAAAAAATCACACTATGAAAGCCAGTTTTGGGGGGGAAGTCAAGAATTTAGAGAAATGTGGGAAGAGTAGGACTTCTAAAAAACGTTCATGGTGAGGATATGAACCTCTTGTGTATATCCTATCTGTCAATCAATCAAGAGGAAGTCATTGCACTGATGTAGAAGAATATTAGGTAAGATAACATAAAATTAATAATTATTATGAACTTCCATCCTAGTTACATTTATTTTTAGAAGTTGCTTATAAATATTATCAAATCATTTCATCCTGCCTAGGCACTAACCTTCAGATGATTTAAAGTAATCTCGGAATTTATTTTTGATTTCATGCACTTCATTTGGAGATCTCCTCAGTACAGTTTGTAGCACTAGAAGTTATGATTTTTGTATTTCTAATTAGAATTTGCCTTGTCAAAAGTTAAAAAATTTTTGTCTTGATTGTATTGTAAGAAATTATGCAAGTAGGGTCTTGAAAGAACCACTGTTTCCTCTTACTGGGATGTAGTGATATAGGTTTCAGTAAAAACCAAAATTTCACACCCCATATCCTAAAAAAAGTATTGAATAATGCGGTATGCACGACTTCGACAATAATTGAATATTCTATCAGCGTGATTATGACTGGTTGCTGTAGCCAGGGTATGGCTTCATCATATTTCATGACAAAGGAAACGCATCATCTGCTATAAATATGAATGGGATGTGGTTTTCTCTCCCTGGCAATGAGGTGGGGTGGGCTGAGGCAAACCCAATGACCCACTATTTATTTTTTCATGAAGCGTTATACAATGTAAAAACTCTGCTGTCAGAAATTCTTCCTTGGCAGCCTACATCCAAGTATAGAAAATTGTAGTTAGCATAGCGCAACAATGCTAAAAAATCCCTTATAATTAAGAAACATACTTCCACTGTTTTCTGAAATCACAATCTTTATTTGTTTTCTATCAATACTGCCTGCCAACACAGTCAGGAAAATTCCATTTTCTTGAAAAATCATGGACCACCATCAACCATTTTAAAGCTTGTATTGGATAGCTTCTAAAACATTAAAAATTAGATCAATATTATAATTGTATGTCTTTACTTTTCTAGAACTACTTTTATAAAAAGTAGGAATGATATGACTTTATAATACACACACACACACACTGACACTTGTTTTGGTGAATTCGATTTCTCACACATTTAGGGTGGGACTTAATATTAATTATGTTAAATGATGTTCTTTATCACTTTCAATTATTTCTTGTGTCTGCGAACAAATAGTTTTTCAACCTTCAAATTTTAATTCAGGAGCTGATGAAAGTTGAAACTGACGATACGGAGAAGCAAACATCTCAATCACAGGCACAATATGAATCACAATCAAAGTCACTATGTGAAACAGGTAGTAATACTGCTTCCTTCCGAGTACCTCTAGTACTCAGTACTACCTGCCCAAAAACTTGTAAAATAGACATTGTTTTTACAAATGAAACATTGGAATGCATGAAAACTATGGCCCCATGAACTATGAGTAGTTACAAATAGAGATAGTTCAACAATTTTTTGGGAGTTTGTCGCGCAGTCATTGAGGACGAGTAATAAACAAAATATGGAAATAACAGCTGTAAAAAAATATATATTACTGATATTTGATTCAATTTGAAAAGAGGGGCTTATCAAGCAAATGACGATTTCACTTCTCCATCCCTGAGATCTGAAAGAGGTTCTTGCTCTGAGTATAACATAAAATGATATGTATCCTACTACAAAAGGACATAATATTTGTGGAGTTTACACTCGTATGTTACAATTTTGTAATGGTGTTCACTTCATTGTTATGCTTTATAATTTACTATTGTGTTTGTTTCTTACTATGTTTCACTACAATTTTATTTCTACAATCTAAAATGTATGAATAATAAAAAATAAAGCAATATCAAATCTGCATTAGAAAAAAATATGACAATTTTTCTACTTACCTTGGATGTATGCTTTCAGAACACTGATAATGGCTTCACAGAATTCTGGGGTAAATAAAGATATTCTTTGTTTATAAATCTTGAGAGTGTACATGAGACTTGTAAAGGAATCTACATTAGCAAGATACTGAAGGGTGGTTGCAAGGCCTCACGATTGGCGAAATTGAAATTCTAAAATTTGAATTTTGTTTTTTGATCTTGCATCCAACCATTTGTAGAAGATATTAAAAATCGCATGGATGTCATCCTTATAAAATGGACATATTCATGGCATCTTCCAGCTTTAATGTATCCAGGAGATCATGTCATGGCTCATTGGTAGCACTGAATAGCTTCCATATCCACCATCTTTTCTGTATTTGTTTATTTTGATTTTTAAATAGAATTAAAAGTGAAATAAAGATACTTGCATGGGCTAACTTCCGAGGCATTTTGAGTAGAACTGCCCCTTATTGCCCTGAACAGACGTGGGGACATTCAATTGGGGCAGCCCGTAGCTCCGTGTGGACTAGGCTAAAAGCCAACAATCGAATTCGGGTATTTATCTAACGTGACAGCAAATTTAAATTTTTGTTTTGACTAAATTTTAGCTATTTATATTTTTATTTATTTATTGAAAAGATGATTTTCAGTGACCAAAGTAGTTTAACAGATAAAGTGAAATATGTTGGTCACAAATATCGAGTTGTTTTTCACAATATTTAAAAAATTGTTGTGGAATATATTGAGAAATTAAGATCCTTTTAAATTTAAACTGTTTTTGATTATTTAAATGTTACAGAACATTCAAATACAGTATATTTGCCACAGACAGTTAATGAGGTCTTTTGAAGTTATAACTTCAAAATTTGAGTTTGAAAACTAGGTTTTGATGAAAGCTAATTTTTAATCATGTTTTGTGAGATTTCTATTTAGATTGATCATAGTTTATGTTACTATGTTTTAGAAGTGACTCTGTCAAACCAACTGTAATGAACCTCCTTTTCGGAAGGCCTGTTACCGGACACATGTTCATTGAAAGGATTTGCATAGAAGATGTCCCAGAGGATGAAGAAAAGGCATCTCTCTGGCTCAGGGAATTGTACAATAAAAAGGTAATAGTGAAATTCATCATGTGTGATTGTAAAATGTCCAGTTACCATAATCGTTCAAGTATCTATAGTTGTTCAGAGTAAAAAAAAACTTGAAATCTGTGTATATAACCAACTCCTGTATAATGTTATTTATTTAAATGGTTCCTTACGAAAAATTGATTACATTACCAGGCCCTTTGAAAGCCTAAAGAATGGAAGTCCTTCAGTGTAACTGTCTGAGAAAAAAATGTAGTACCTTAAGTGAATAAGTGTCCAGTTTGAGGCCAATAATGAATTAAAATCGGAAACCCATACTCACCCTTATTACATAACCTCATTTGAGGGGAAGATTGTATAGGAGTAGGAGATAGATACCCGTGCTAATCCAGGGGAAAATATTTACTATCATCTGACAATGCATGTCATTTATTGATGACATTGTTATATCCGTGATGTGTACGATAAAAGGAACGGCCCGAGGATCTGAGAAATGCTATGTCCAGGTGAGGTATAGAAGTCTTTTTGTAAATGAGACCTGGACTATTTATACGGAAGCTTAGTCTGGAAAAGACAGAATTGACAAGACTCCCAAAAAATACATTATTCAGAAAGCTAGGTTTCACTGAGGCTCACCCAAGGGTGGGTTGTATAGAAGATGTAGATGTGGATCTTCAAGAATTGGACTTCGAAGATTGGTTATGAAATGTTGTAGACCGAGAGGAACGGAGGAGATTCATGGAAGGAATATAGTGCCTCAGTAGTATCAACTGTGCCATTGATGAGAAGCTTTCCTGATAATTGCCTAGCCTGAAGGGAGAGGTTTACTTTCAAGCAGGCAGGTACAGGGCAATCGTTCTTTGTTTGTCTGAGTGTTCTATGATTTGGGCATCAAAATGATGTAATTGATCTGAAATTTTGAAGGTACATTCAACAGCATACAGATTATGCTAAATGTGTTTAAAGGAGAAATACCATAACTATAATGGAAACAATTATTTTGTTTTTATTACTCTAATGATTTCTCAATAAACACTTCAGAAGTTATTTAGGTTTTTTAAAGTTTTTAATTCATTATTTAAGATTTAGAATCTGTTTGGTCTGGTAGAAAAATTTTCTTTCTATTTCCCCTATTCTATATTTCCTTAATTAAAAATGCAGTTTGATAATCTGCGCATCAAGAAACTGTGAGAAAACAAGGTTTTCAGTTATAATGGTCAGTTTCTTTTAAACTCTTTTAGGAATTTAGAGATTAAAGATAGACATTGTTCATTATAGAGCAGTGACATAGAATTGAAAAACAAGTAGTCTGCTGCAGAAGCGCGATGAAACCATCAATCACTGTAGCCTGGATGTACAAAATGCATCCACTCGCATAACAATAAAATATTCAGGCATTTTAGTACCAGTAGTATCAGGGTGAGGAGTATCTTACTTCTGGTAAGAACCTGATATTGAAGAAATTTGACGTATAGTAAAGGTACAAAATAACAATTCTAAAATCAGGAACCATGCCCAATTCGCAAATCTCTAGCAACAATTTTTTTTCGGAATGCACAGAATTAAAATATATCAAAAGAGCTAATGGAATACGAGGGTGGTCTGAAAAGTTTCCGACCTAACAGCTTTTATTTATTTTATTATCATCTTCATGTTTAGGTCGGAAACTTTTCAGACCACCTGTGTACATGGCCAGACAAACCAAAGTCTAATAAACTACTGTAACCTTATTATTTAAACTTGAGGTGTACAATACTTTTAGTTTCTACAAAAAAAAAACATTGAATCAAAAACTAAGAACCAAAAGTTAAATTTATATATTCAGTTGTTGCACAGTGATATAAAGTGACACAAATAATTTTTTATTGTATCTGCTGTAAATTTCATAAAATTTGTTATCAAGTTATCTTTGAATATCAAAGCATATTTTTTTAAATTTTATATTTAGCAATATTATTGGTGAATATTGTATTTATTTGTGTTATATATAATTTTTTCCTCTATAGTGAAGATTTCATTCAGTTAATTAATTATATGGCAGTTGTAAATACAATATTGAAAATATGTAGGCTAGTTCCTTCCAAAAAAGTGCGAATGCTCTCAATAATGTGCAATAAAAAAATCCATATATTATAGAATGACAATTTATCTCATTAAAAATTATATTAATCTCTTGTAAAATTTAAAATAATTTATTGTTAAGAGCACCTATTATACGATTATGATAAGATTTGATTAATTATCAAGATAAATATTCATAAATATATGAAGACAATTGTAAAGATTTGAAATAATTTTTTTGTGTTTAGGACCTACTGATGGACAGCTTCATGACCCATGGGGATTGGTTCGCAACTTCTGGAGTGCCAAGAGTCGAGGGTAGACGAGTTCCGAGGCGACCGTACTCTCTGCTCAACATGGTTGCTTGGGCAGTGGTCACTTTAGTGCCAATGGTCTACGTCCTCGTTAGGCTTCTAACATCAGGGTCCACTCTCTATGTATCCATAGGGGTACTCATAATTTTAATATGTAAGTTCCATATTTTATCAGTTATTAATTTAAATGGTGTATAAATTAAAATTGTATAGCCCTGTCAAGTGATAGTGAGAATGTGCATATCCTATTGGCTGGTGTCGATTCAACCCCTTGTTATTTGATTTGTGTTATGCCATGTCCACATAAAAGAAAATATTTACCGACAAACTAAAATTTAAAAAATAATTTAAGTTTTAGACACTGAAACATACAGGTTAATTTTGTGGAGAGGCATGACACCTTAAGTAAATGAACACAAATATCTTACAACGTTAATAATTACATAAAAAATTTAACTTGATATTTTATTCAGTTTATGTTCTCATGATCACGTGGTAGAGTAAACAGAACCAGAGCCGGAAACCCATAAAAGCTGTATATATCACTGTATTCCGTAACATTTTAGAGGTTATTATGTTTTTAATTTTCTATGTCCTAAGTACTCTCATTTATGGCGGAAAAGTGAGTTACCCTATCCCGATCTGGGAGCCACCCACCATGATTTATGGAAATGAAATAAATTTATTTTCCATTTAGGAATTTTACACCAGAACTCATGAAGGAGTTACACTAACCATTACACCATAAGAGAGCTGAAGAAAGGTTAGAAAATAAATTGTGAATATTTCTCTCGAGTTTAATTTCTTGTTGTAATAATACTCAATTATTAAACGTTTAAATAACATAAGCAAACAGGTGTTTTGGTGCCTGAGTATTTGGAGTTGATTTCATATGAATTTGATGCCCTTATTTCAAATATGTCATGTGTATATATATAGCTCAAATTTCTGAGATATAACATTTTAATGAAATATATGTTACACTATTCCCATTGTGTTGAAGGAGCTGTCAATAAATAGCCAATCATCTGGAAAATAGTCAGGCCATTTTTTCCAGGATTCCTCTAATTTCGTGACAAAATACAAGATTGTCTTCTTGACAGTAGACTGACAATAGGGCAAATGTACAGGAACCAATCATTGTATATGTGATTTAGAACTGCGCACAATGGAGCCTAGAACATTTTGTATAGAACTGCACATTAAAAAAAAAACTCTTATCTGAAAAAGTAGAGAGAAAAACTGATTTCATATTTAATATTATTTAATAATATTATGAATCTAAATATGAAATCAGTTTTTCTCTCTACTTTTTCAGATAAGAGTTTTTTTTTTAATGTGCAGTTCTATACAAAATGTTCTCAGCTCCATTGTGTGCAGTTCTAAATCACATATATTTAGTATTGCTAAAAAGCAAAATAGAAAGTATAGCTAAAATCAGTTCTACAATCTTAGGAACCAAAAAAAATAATTATTTTCTTGTAGGCCTGGCTAATAAAGGGTGTCCCAGAATTAACACAAGATTTGATTTAAATAGAAAACACAGTTTTTAGCATTTTTGTTGTTATTTTTTTGTTTAATTATAAATTAAATAGGATAGGGTTATTTATGGAATATCACATCGGGCAAATGGCCTCCACGACTTTGCTGGCACATATGCACTCTTGTTGAAATTTTCCATGACCATTTGGTATAAATGTGGTTGAATTTCGTTGATGGAGTGTTGAATTTCCTCTTTTAATGCACTGGTGGATGTGGCCTTGTTGACATACACCTTTGACTTCAAATAACCCCATAAAAAGAAATCTAAAGGTGTTAAATCACACGATCTAGGGTGCCAATTCTGATCACTGAAACGAGAGAGTAGACGACCTGGAAATGTCTCATACAGTATTTGAATTGTTTCATGGGCTTGTATGGCATGTGGCACCATCTTGTTGAAACCACATATTGGCCCCATCAATATCATCCAATTTCGGCTCAAAGAACTATCGTGATATCGTGCACCAATAACAGTCACTGCTTGACCAGCCTCATTTTCAAAAAAGTATGGTCCAATGATGTCTCCAACCCAAAATCCACACCAAACAGTGACACGTTGTGGATGCATTTGTTTTTCGACAATCACATGTGGGTTCTCCGAACCCCAAATGCTACAATTTTGTCGATTAACAAAGCCATCTAGATGAAAATGTGCTTCATCACTTAGGATAATTTTGCTCAAAAAATCAGCATCCACTTGTTGATGTTCAATAATCCATTCAACAAACTCTCTTCACTGTGTACGGTCATTAGGCTTCAATTGTTGTGTTAACTGAATTTTGTAAGCATGGAGACCCAGATCTTTAGTGAGTATATGCTGTAGAGAGCTTCTTGAAATTTGCAATTCTTGTCTACGACGCCGAATTGATGTTCCTGGATTTTCAACAACACTCTCACTTTGATATTTGAACGGCTTGTTTTTGGACGACCAGTGTGTTTAGTGTCTCCAACTGATCCAATCTCCCTAAATTTTTCAATTAATCTCTTCACAGTTGATGAAGTCAAAACTCTATTCTGACCATATTTTGTATGAAATTTTTGAACTGCGGCCGCCAAACTTTCATTATTTTTGAGATAGTGTGTTTATCACAATAAAAGATTAACAATAATCATAACATATTATCATCACAATAAATATTTTATCCTAAAATAAGCCAGAGAAATTTAAAAATAGTGTATAACTTTGGATTTTCATTGGTATTAAATATTTACTTGCAATTTAATTTATAACTATTTCCATTCTAAACTGAGCCATAAAAAATATTTACATATTTTTTAATGCTTACAATAATTGCCAGCAGGCTAAACTCATGCATAAGTGACGTCCACCTTTAAAGTGTTAAAATTAATTACTCAGTTAATATAAAACCGAATTGATTATTTTTGGTTGGTGAAATATTAAATAATGAATTGTTAAGTATTTATTTTTTATTTTTTTAATAGTTTTCTTGGCTCTATATCAACTCGTTGGTCAAACAAAAATCAGCAAAAGTTCATCGTATGGAAAGACTGCACCTTCAGACACTCCAGATAAGAAGCGAGGAGAAACCAAAAACAAATCTTTGTAACTTTTTAAGGATTATTTAACATAAGTTACAAACAATGTTTTTTTATAATTACAATTAATGTTAAAACAAAAAAAGTCTTTCCTGCAGGTTAAACTGTAAAGTGTTGTTTTTTTTCTCTCTATTAATTGTTAAATTACTTCCCTATGACTCTCTGAAATGCAGGTTTAGTATGAGCTATATTTATTAAATCAAAAGCAGTAAATATCTGTAAATAATCTTTATTTTTCCTCTGCAATACAAAATAAAAATGTATAATTTAATGACTACTTCAATTAGTAGTCAAAAATCTCTGCTCTTTCCCTAAAAAAAATCATCTCAAACCCCCTTTCACATGGCCTGTGTGTACATTTTTTTATGGAATTTTTCAGGCTGTTAGAGCATCCTATTCGGTTAATACATGAATATGTCATACAAAACATTTGTAGAATATATAAAAGTTATTTATAATTAAGAATATTATACTCAGACAATTTAATTTTAAATGGACATTAAAATTTTTCGTTACTGTACTGTTTTTACCAGTGTTATGGATAGTGTTGTTATATATATGAGTAATACATGAAAAATTGTATTATTTATTACTCAATTTCAATCCAGGCTAATGTGAAAAGTGGTTCGATACATTTTATATATTTATATTTAAACGCTAAATGTTTAATTTATTTATTGTAAATTATAAATAGTTATATTTTTTTTATTGATAGAAAATAATTCCTTGCAGCACACAATTTTAATAATGAGTACTTATATTATTAATTAATGACTTTATAAACAATCAATTTTATATATTGAGTTCACTAATGGTTTTTAAATCCTTGTGGCTCAACCAAAATTCAGTTCGGTTGTTTAGCGATCATTAATACAGGTTTTATAGTTCACTTAACTATGAACAGTTTGCGATTTTAATTCCTGTTACAAAAGAAACTTACTTTTTATCTTGGTATCTGAATACTTGACAAGTATTTGGTTCCAGCACTTTGAATAGACCATTCAATTGATAAATAAACGTGTGCACATACTTTCTGGCAAATAGAAATCAATTGACAAACTATTTCAAAATTTTGTTACAAACTTATCAAATGAAAGCCCTAAATAAATATAATAAATAAATATATATATATATATAAATAAATATAATATAATAAATATCTCTGCAGCCCTAAATATATTTTATTTTTAGTGGCGAGTTAATGTTGTTTCAACTCGAGATATTAATCCAATTACTACATTTTTTATGGCTTATTAGTTGTAATCATCACTCTTATGATCTATTAAAACTTTTTTTATGTTGTAAGCCCCCAACTCCTTTTGACAAGGGACAAAGCTGTGACCCATTTTTAGTTTGGGGTCCCATCTTACCCAAGGAAGCTTATAACAGCCAGAGCTGAGCATAACAAGGCTCCATCCAAGTACTGACTGAGCGCAGCAGCTATGCTTTATTTGACTTATCCACTGTCCTGCTCTGTAGCGTATCGTTCCCTTGCTGTGTAGGGTTACTAAAATATGTTTTTTTTTCCTTTAATTTTATTTTGGTTTGCAAACTTTGTTTGCTTCACTCTTGTGAAATAATATAGTAAAATTACTAACAACGAGGGAAAAAAATACAATAAACAATGATAATTTAGTAAAACTAAATTTACTTAACTCCAGGATCTAGGATCCTAGACAGTCTGAAAGCTTTTAATATTAATTTTTAAAATCTTCTTTATTTAGTTATTTTAATTTTTTTGTAATTGTGACTGACTAAACTAATAGGTATCCATCCAGTTTTTTGCTGGTGACACAGTTTTTTGGTGGTTTTAATTCATATTTAGGTTTTTGTTGAAATACTGGTTGTAACTTAAAAAAGCAAATTAATTATGCATACTTATGAAATTAAAGGACAGAAATTTTAATCAAAGTTTGATTTCTTTATTAAAAGTTCATATTGTTAAGAAAAATCAATATGTCTGAACCCCTAAAAAGTGGAAAGTATTAAAAAAAAAAAAAGTGGAAGGATACAAAAACTTGTGCTATATACAAGTCTGTCCACTATCACGTAATTGTGTCAAAATGAATATCATTTAGTACCTTTTTCAAATTTTGTTACTGATGTCCAGTAATTCTTTATGCATAAACTTTTGCTTTAGTTTTTATTCGACGTTTGACAAATTATCAAATTCATACTATCATTTACAATTGGAGATGAAGTTGTTTAGTTTATTACAAGACAAGTCTAGTCAAGTGTAACTTTGTAATTTTTTTTGTAGAATTCACGATTTATTACGAAGAATAAATAAATATTGTGATAACCTTTTTGCAGTGTTTTTACGACTAGTGTATATAAATTATTTTATATTGGAGCCACAGAATATGTTCTGATTCGCTGTTTTAATTATTTATTTATTAGCACAATTAACTAAGAATTTGTTATGAAATCTTCCTTTGTATATAGTTAGCTTACCTTCCAAAAAGTGATTCTTCCTTTTATATTTGCTTTTTTATTTTACGGTTTTTTATGCTTTTTCATTTATCTCCTTTCCTAATAGTTATGAGCTATGAATTTTAGAGGTAAAGTTTATCATATCTGTTAAATAAAAAAAATAATCAAAAATGAATTAACTAATGTTTCCCTTTAAATAACCAAGGATGATATACTTTGTTTCCATATACTTGTTTTATATGGATCATTATCTTTGTCAACTTGAGGAATATTGTACCCAACAAACAAATTTGACTATATTCCAAAGATGATATTCTTGTTTTTATTGAAAATAATTATTTTTATATTTATATTTAGATTACTTATATTTAGTTTAGGATAATGTTAATTAGTGTAGAGACAGTGTATGTACGTGTCACTGTAATCCATGATATAAGGAAACTGTTATTGCTTGTATCTCGTGAATGGTGAGAAATATGTAAACAAAAAAAAAGTGTTAAATATATTTTTATTGATTTGTTTATGTTTTTTTATTGACTTGATATCGAAGACACCAGGAATATGTAGTCCATTTTGTTAAATAATAATGAGAGAGAAAAAGTGGACGTTAAGTTAATGTATTCAGAGGGATGGCAAAAGATCGAACGTTCACTAACTGTGATACTGGTGGAGAGGACTGTTTAAATAATACTGGTAATAACTTTAAATGAAAGGAGACATTTAACGGACAAGGTAAATTACTCAAAAATATGAAAATAAAATATGTGCGAAAAAATAAAAATTGGGGGAAGACTTGAAAAAAAGTATGTAATGGCGTTAGATTCCGTAATATTTTAGTGCGAAAATGAGGCTAAATTAAATGATAATGATGGATACTATTACACTAAGAAAACTATTCTGCTTGAGCTGTACAATTGATTTTTAGGAAGATGGCGTCTATGGCTATATGGCATTTAATTCTTCATGTATTTACTGGTGATGCCTTCTGCAATATCGTAGGGAAAAAATGTTTTTTCATTACACATTAACTAATTGATTAATGGAATTTGTTATTTTTTTTATAAGATTATTATTTTGAGCATCATTGAAGCATCAAACAGAACTTTCATGCAAAATATGTCTCTCCCTCAAAACAAGTCTCTGCTTGAGTTCAGGTTTTGACAAGATGTTGATGGCTTTATGTAATTACTGTAAAAATTGCAGATTATTCTTTATGTACACTCTTCCTCAATGTCTTCTCGCAAAGGGATTGACAGTTAATTAATGACAGATTATCTGGATATTGAACAATTACATTAAGCCATGAATGTGATATAATGAAGAACTCAAAGACAATAAATTTTAGTTTTACTATATATTATTCATAAACTCTCTTTATGTCTTGCTAACTGATTACTGGAAACGGTTTAATAATGAAAGTGCGAGATAAAAATCATATGGCAGAAGTAGAACTGAACCAACTATCAACTTTAAAAAAAAAAGTGCAGCCAATTGAGAATTTTAGAATAATTAATGGAGATATTGATGTGATCATATTTTAATATCATGATCATCAGATATGGAATTTGACACATAAGTGTAAATAAAAATTGCATTGTTTGGGTAGGATGGCAAGTATAAACTCAGTTAAACAAACAAAAACTGATTCAATCTTTATTTATTAACATAATCTGGACACTTCAATGATTTATTTACACAAAAGTAACTTATTCTTGTGTATAGAACTTATGAGTAAAACTTTTTTGGATAATATAATAGCCATCTAAGTTTACTTACTTAAATAAGCAGTTAAACTAGTTTTGAAAATATTAAATGCTTATGAAATTTCATAAAGAAGTTATATCGAATAACCATTATTAATTGTAGTATCACACACATAGTTTCATTTTAAGTAAATAGAAAGAGATGAGAACATCTCTAATTTAAAGAAGTTACTGTTGTAAGCTTCAAACTCGAGTAAATTTGTAGGATAAGTTAATACAACCTCATATACATCATTGTTTAATTCATATTTAGTAAACAGTTACAAGTAAGATCAGCTTACAAGTAAAGGGTTGGCCAAAAAGTCTGTTCGGTTTTTTAAGCGAAAATAAGACAACTTTTAAACACAAAGCGATATATTCAATCAATGATATAATTGCTGTTTTGTGCCAGTATCTTCTTCCATCTCATGGGCAGATTCATAATTCCATGCTCAAAGAATTTCCTGTCTTTACTGGCAAAAATATTTTCCAAGTGGATTTTTACATGTTCTTCAGATTTGAAGGTCTGTCCATTCAATGAATTTTGAAGAGGAAATCTGAAGGTGCAAGGTCAGGCGAATATGGAGGGTGCGGCAAAACTTCCTAGCCAAGCTCCAGTAACTTCTGCCGCGTCTGCAAAGAAGTGTGCGGTCTGGAATTGTCGTGATGGAAGACAATCCCCTTACGGTTGGCTAGTTCTGGACGCTTCTGGTGGATTGCTGCATTTAATTTGTGCAGCTGGTCACAGTACACATCCGAATTGATGGTCCTGTTCGTGGGAAGAAGCTCGTAAAAGACAACACCCCTCCAATCCCACCAAATCGAGAGCATAACCTTCTTTGGGTGAAGTCCTGCTTTGGGGGTTGTTTTTGGTAATTCGCCGCGCTCCCCCCATGAGCGTTTGCGCTCCACATTGTTATAGACGATCCACTTGTCATCCCCTGTCATCATTTGGTCGTGACAAACGGTCTCTTCAAAAAAGGATCGTTTTCTTCACGTTTCCGCAACGAATCGCAGATGGAAATCCTTTGGGTGAGGTTAGTCTCACTAAGTTGATGGGGAATCCCAAACATCGAGCCTGGTCATGTAGCCAAATTGATGCAGATGGTTTTCAACACTCGATTTGGATATTTTGAGGATAACTGCGATCTCCCTCGTTGTATAACGGGGATTGGTGTCGACTGATTCTTTCACTTTGTCGCTGTTAATCTCAGTTGGCCGGCCAGAGCGAGGTGCGTCTTGAACCGAAAAATTTCCCGATCGAAATCTTGAAAACCACTTCTGGCACACACGTTCTGTAACAGCATTCTCTCCGTAAACAGCGCATATCTTCCTGCAAGTTTCCACTGCTTTCTTGCATTTTTTAAGATGAAAAAGCATGAGGTGTCAATAATATTCGTTTTGGTTTTCCATTTTCAGGATGATCCTTAACACAAAAAATACAATCAGTCTCGTCGGAATTTCGTGTCAAACTACGTCGAAGTGTCAAGTATCTGACAAGAGCGCATAAAAGTGCGTATTTTGATTTATGTTACTTCATCCTACACATTACAAACCTGATTTGCTGATTGAATGATAGATTTATCCAAATTTTAAATTTCGCGGTCTTAAGGGACTAGAGAGATTATTTTATATAAAGCATTAGAATGCACCACGATCTATTGGTTATATTCCGAACTAACTTTATAAAAAATAGCGAATTAAATGTATTGAACAAATAAATGCTCTTGCGTTGAGAGTAAAGAGAACTAGCTGTAGTACAGAGAAAGAGAGAGTATTTCGTTCAATCAATTGACATGCAGCGCTATCTGTTGGCAGATAGTAGGAACTAACATGAACATTTGTCATTTTTATTGCACCGTAACGCATTCTGTTGAGCACTGAGAGAACTAACTGGTCCTGGCAGCCCCGATATTACTTATCAGAAAATTTTTATTTAGTATCAGGTTTTCAGGATCCCATAGGAGCTCACGTCTCCAGTTATTACCTGGCTTAGTTCTCCCTCCACTTTGTAGAAGTTAGCTCCTGCGGGATCCTAAAGACCTGTTACTAAATCAAAATTTTCTAACTCGGAAAACCGTCCTTGCCGGGTCTAGTTAGTTCTCTTCGTGCTCAACAGAATACGTCACGGTGCAATGATATTGCCAAATATTGATTTTAGCTACAACTATCGACCAACGGGTAGCGCTGCATGTCAATTGATTAAATGAAATACTCCCTTCTCCATTTAAATACCTCAGTTATTCTCTCTCTTGCCTGTAACCAGATCAGTGAGAGTTTGGGGAACCTCAATATCTTTGTAAACGCGGGTAAGACTGACTGAGTAATTTTCTCATTCCATAAGGAAAAAAGTACACTGCCTACCACATACACTGCAGCAAACTGCCTCCAACAATTTCAAAACGGCATACTTACGAAAGTTGTCAAACATACTACATTCCAGCAGTGGAGAAACATGCAACAGAGACAGTGAGCTTCATGAGGTTTTTGAGCTGTCTACGGTGGATGAATTCATTCACCGTAAACATATCAAATTATTCGACTCGTTGCAACACATGACGAACCCCGTATTGAACGCGATTATCCCCGCTCCGTTCCCCTGTCGATGGCAGAAGGCAGTCGAGGCAGGAACGCTATTGTTTTAAGATAGTACCTAGGGGCTAAGGAAAAAAAAAAAAAATTTCGCCAAACTTAATCCTAGAGTATCCCCCTTCGACCCGGGCCGGCGAAATCGGTCGCGGGTCCTCTATACATTCCAATGTTACTAAACGTTTCTATGTTTTTATGTAAGTACTTAGGGCAGAGGTTAATTGGAAATGACTATTTCCATTTACTTAGAACTTTAAAGCGTTAAATTCACATAATGTTAAATAGAACCGTTACTAAACTTGAGTGAGTAAATATAACTATAACAATGTTTATATGTGCCCTCTGCCGGTGGGAGTTGTTATGTAGTATTCTTATACCCGGCTTCAACGATTTCAGACGTGTATTCGATGAAAAGTACTGCGGAGTGCACGGCTCCTAGAGGTGCTCCACAGGTCAGAGGTACAGCTTCGGATAGGATACCGCCTATCCGCACCTGCAGCTTGTTTAGGAAGCCAGCATTGTAAAGAGATGATCCGCCCGGAGGAAAGCATTCGGCAGTGGGACACTGAGTCGAAGGCCTACGTGGAGTCTAACAAATTAATTTTAAGCCTAATTAAAGAATTAGGCTTAGTTCCTATTGAGGATGTGGTTAGCTTCCTACTGTACCCCAAGGGATGTTCTGGCTAAGGCTGGCTTAAAATCTAGTCTGCTCCGGTGGAATGATGTGGCTCACACAGTAGCTTTTGAGATAATTCAAAGGCATTTTCACCATAATCTTCCCCAATAAGCTGATGATAAAGGTGATCTAGCTTTATTGAGTCCCCACTCCAGGAGGGACAAGACGGCTTGTTTCCACATATCAGGAAAGTCCTGACTCCTCCATAAAATCTTAGAAGGTGCAGCCCGACAATGCACTATATTCAGGAGAAGAGGTACAGGGTAGTTCCTACTACTCAAAACTGGTGTTAGTACAGGGCTTGGAATGACCACGAATTCACACTCGGTATTTGAGGGTAGACGAAAACCGTCAAGATTCCACAGGCGAGTGTGAACCGGGGAGAGGCAGAGCGGATCGCTGGGGGAGACGCTACTAGGTACATTTTGAAGGGCCCCAGAGACCGTCGTCTGCATGGAAGGGATCTCTTCCAAGGATGTGCTAGTTTTGGCGAGAGGAAGGCAGGTCTGACAACGCCGGACTAAAAGATAGGAAGGTTAGGAAAGAGAGGCGCAGAGGTAGTTAAATAAGAAAGCCATGGTTCGAGCAGAGCAGCAAGCGCCAGTGCAGTGTTCACTTCCAGTGCCGAGTTCCGACTGAATGAAAAAAAGCTCAGAATTTCGGCCTTATTATTCGTGGTGAAGAAGTTGGCACAACAACGGCTATAATTGCTAATGCTCTAGCGTGGCGAGGAGCTAGTGTTAACAGAGCCAATCTCTCCATGTATACCTCGCGACAACTGCCCGCTTATCACATTCTGGGATCGTTTTGTGCCTGATTCGGAAGGTATATTAAAATTCGTGAGAATAGCTCTCAATATGTCTAATTACACCCTTAACAAATAACCTTTCTAAAAATATAATATCTTTGTTATTATTATTTACGAAGATAGACTGCCCAAGTGGGCTAAAGTGGTATTTAGTTTTCGGGTTGACTACTCTGAGCAGCATGAGTATGTGTCTGAGCTATCCAGTTAGGATACGGATCATTGAACCGGCTCTTCGAGTTCTGTCCGTTCACGACCGACATCTTCGCGCTACAATTGTTTGGTAGTTCATAACGTGATTATATCAACAAATGCCGTCTGACGATGACAGCAGTAGTAACTCTTTACCCAGTACCTCCAATCCACTTGCCAGGCAGAGGAAGTTATACTTTCTCAATCAGGAGTTACAAATAATGGCCAGGGAATTACCTCTGTAAGTTATTACTTTACTGCTACTATATAAATACTTTTTTCAGTTTTCATAAAATTAACCGACAATATCTGTAAATTACTTGGCAGGAAATATCAACAAAGGATTCCGAACGAATTGCTCTGTGCTTTGGCTGAATCACTGTTAGACAATACTGTTTTTAGTATTGTCAACACCTTAATGGATATACAGCATGTTACTGAAAAGCACCTTTTCCATGAGAGGCTTCAGTTAACTTACAATCAATCTCGTAAGTTTTTTCTTTATATTAAAACAACCATGTTTATTTACCAAAAGCATACATGTATACTTTACTGTAAGTTGATCAGGGGTAGTAGAATGGCAAAAAGGGGTGAGAATATGTGGGTTATAGAATTTTGTAGTGATTTGAATTTGCCACATGTTTCTATAGACCCCTCACTGTGGAACTTCAGATTGACATTGTATTATGTGGCAAGATCTTCCCAATGGTGGTTTCTCTGCACATCCATGCTGTAATCTTGGGCGATTTTAACTTTCTATTGATCGACTGGCAAAAAGAAGTGCATTATCACAACCCATCTACTTCCTAGAGTTTTTTCATAACATAACATTGCATACTTGAATTCATCGTGAAAGTCACATCAAGCTCCTTACACAACTTGATCTGAGTAAGGAATTTTAATGTAAGCCTTTTATCTGCCACTATCATTGACTCAAGTCTGTTCCTTACAAGATAATATAGCAATGTCTGAATATTGGTCAATGTATCTCTCTACCCTCCGATCCAGTTTATACAGCCACTTGGCTTGTGACCTCGCAGAGGTATAGTGTCCAGCTTTAATGCACATTAAAAGTGTCCGATTTCAAGTGACAATTGCAAAACAATTTTGAACCTAGTTTTTTAATGCTCATGTTTGTAAATGTTGATTTCAGTTGAAATTCAAGAGATGATGATTAATCACCATGACGAAGCTGTAAGATTTGCCAACACCAATACTTTACAATTGAAACATAAAAGAGATTTGAAGGAGTTTGATAAAAACATCGTAAAACAATTGGACGAAAAGGTAATCATAATTTCAGTTTACATTACCTACATACACTCTGATAGCTCTGATCCAGGTTCCCTACAGTAGCACATCATGTCGCGTGTCACTGCGTTACCAAATCTCATGTTTATCAAATTTATATCACAGCTGATCCAACTCTAATCCCAGGCCAAGATTTGGGGCCTTTTCCCAGACTCTCGTGGAACCTGGCACCTGAAAAACACTGCTCTCTCTCTCTCTGCACTGGAGCTTACTGCTCTACTCGAACCATGGCTTTCTTATTAAGCTACCTCTGCATCTCTCTTTCCTAACCTCGCTATGTTTTAGTCCGGCGTTGTCAGACCCCACACCTTCCTAGTGGGATTCTCTGCCTTTGTCTCGCTAAAACTAGCACCTCCTTGGAAGAGATCTCTTCCTTGCGGACGACGGTCGCCTGGGGCCCTACAAACTTTACCTAGTAGCGTAGCGTCCCAGCGATCCAGTCTGCCTCTCTCCGGTTCACACTTGCCTTTGGGATCCGGACGGTTTTTGCCTACTCTTAGATAACGAGTGTGAATTTGTGGTCATTCCAAGACCACATAAACTATCTATAATACCTACCCTGTTCCTCTTCTGAACATAGTGCACTGTCGGGGCACACCTTCTAAGATATTATGGAGTCAGATCAATATGAATAAAGCTGCCCACCGACTAGACCGCCAGCAAAGGTCAAAGACCTACAGTACAGACTGACAGTGTAAGTACAGACTGACATATATAAGAAGAATGAGCTATTTTGTTGTGTATCTTTGTGAGTGCACTCTTTCAAATTACATATTTCATTTTATTTTATTCCAACTATTGAGCTTACAGTATGATAGCTATTAGTTTACATTTCCATTGTCATTCAAGAACTGTTCACATCATTTTATCATTTAAATATTGACTCAGCAATGAGAAATTTTGGTAATGCTCACTGTAATTTTAATAAAATGTTTACTGGAATATTTGTATTATTGACTGCCTTGGTCATGAGCTCCACTGATGCCTTAGCATATTAAAACTTTTTTATTATGGATGTTTTCAATGAATATTTTGCTTTTAATATAAGACAAAATGCTCTCAAGTTTACAACATACAACAGTTTACAGATAAAACTAGACTAGATGTATTTACTAATGATTAATGTATTTGTAATGATTTTAGGTATATGATCAACAAAAATTCCTGGAAAAAGCTGGAGTCCCTGGGTTTGAAATAACAGACAATCCAACTAAAATACAAGTTCAAATTAGGTTATTAGATTTTATTCTCAGATTAAGTAGAATGAAAATGCCTGAATGAAATTAACTTAAAACGATTAATTAAATCAAAGAAACATTGTACATATATGTTTTTGTTTTATACAAATTCTTTGGAATGAAGTTGTATGGACGGAAATGTTCATTATATGTATGTATATACTGATTTTTTCTGATCAAGCCTTTATTTTTTAAAAATAAAATTATTTTTTAATACCGTTTTTTTCCATTAATATAGCTCATTTGTATTTATTTCTAAGCATCCTAGGTTAAAGTTGAGGTTGAATCCGACCCTGCCATCAGTTGTGCCCTAATTGCAGTTGCACTTTGAGTACCTCAAAACACTTCACACCTCGCTCGAACTAATTTTTAAATTAGTCGCTACTTCATACTTAGCATCTAGTTTCTTTACCAAGCTCATTTGTTTCTTTATGACTGGGTCTGATACCTTTTGTCTTAGAAATTTTCATTTTGTATCAAAGTGCAATTACTCTAAATTTAAAGTGTCATGGAGTGTTATTTTTCAACTCTAGTTGAAGCTTGGCATGTTTCCAATGATGACTTTTTTTTTCCAGATGAATCAAATTCTGAAAACGAGGATACTGAATGATGACAATGGTAGTTTTGACATAGAAGAAAATGAGAGTGAATATTTTTTAGAACCTACCACAGTGTTATTAGTTTTCTGTTGGGCGGGGACAGCAATACGATATAGGCGAAAAAACATTTATTTTTCAAATATTCCAGACCAAAATTATTGTACTTTTATTTACCTGGCCTTAAAGCAGAAGCATTTGAGGTTGCAGGTGAGTTTGAATTTTTTTCATTATTTATAAAAGATGAAATTGTAAACCATATCAATGAAGAAATTGCTGAATAAAAAAACGAATATAATTCATCATTATATTTTATATCTCCCATGGATGGTATAGTGACTAAAGCACTAATAGGTTTATTGTTTGGGTTGAATTATGAAGACGTATTCTGATAGACATTTGGTCGACTACTAAGAAAATCAATTGTTATGTTCACAGATTTTTGTGCGACTCATTTGTTTCTAACTGTTCCAAATGACACACCGCCATGTGAATATATTACAATAGATGAAACACTTCTAAGCTTAGGAGGACGGTATCATTTCAAAACTTATATCCAGTGAAAATACGATACATTTGTGGTTCAGATATTATCTTCTTGTGAAGCACAGACTTTTTACTTCTTAGGAGAACTATACCACATTTTGGTAAGGAGGAGTATAAGAGAATAAGTGTTATACCTGTATAATAGATAAAGGGACTTACTCAATACGTTAAATATCTTACCAAACCCTTTTGTGGTACAAAACAGAAATTTTACATCTGATTGGCTGATTCAGATCAGGAGACAAATTATGTATTTGGACCATTAAAAAAAATTAACCACAAATTCCATCTAGAATGTAGTCAAGAGTTCAATCTTCAAATATCAAGATGACATGTGTTCTCCATGAGTGAAATCCACTTAGATAAAAACTTGCTTATAATAAAACAACTTAAAAAAATATGGTATTGGTTTAAAATTTTATTTTTCTCCTGCGGCTTGAAATAAAAAAACACAAAACTAACTTCTTAAACGGATGTGGAAGAACACTTGATTTGAATAATCAATTTAAAAAAACCTGTCATTTTCATTGGTAAAATCTATGTTAAAAGAGCTCCAAACAAAAATTCACAAGGCTCCCGGTGGCAGGAAAGGAAAGCCTGAAAGTGTGGCTACTAAGGACTAGACACAAAGAAAATAAAGACGTTTGGTTTGTTTGTTAGAAAAACATACAGGAAAGGGAAAGAATTTCGCATGAAATGTAATTAATACTTTAGCAGTGAGCACAAAACTCATCAGTCTATTCTTATCTATTTTTTAGATGCTTTATTTATCAATTATTAATTCACTATTTTAATGACTTTGAATTCATGTTAGCTTATTGTTTAATTTTATTGGTATTTATGTTGTTTGATAATTGTATAACTTATAATGTGTAATAGTAAATTGTATTATTTATCTATACATATTCATCAATACAGTATTAGAGCCATCCCTGCCAACCATTATCCTAGTAAATTTCTAATCTTTTTATAGGGTGTTTAACTGAAAAATTTCCAGAGCGACAATATTTCAAAGGAAACTACAATTATGTCTCCATCAAAAATTTTTCACTTTTTACAGCATTACATGTATCAAACATTTAACATATGCTGACCACGTATTAATAGTTACTACAGTTCACCTGTTAAGAGAATGCCATTGAAAAGGTACTGCCATTGAAATTTGGAAGAAGAAAAAATTAACAAGAGTAGTCACGAGTCAAAAGATCGGTACCGACCTACCGATGTCAGCGATCTTCATCACAGCATAAATATCAATCAAATTAATCATTAAGAATTGAATAATAAGCTAACTTGCATTCAAAGCATTTTTTTTAGTAAACAAACTAGTTTTGCTAAGTAATCACACTGATTTTGTTATTATCAGTCAAAGAAAAAATGCAATGTCATGCTCAGGATTTGAATCCAGGAAATCTATACGTTGATGGCTTATTCGGAAGAGCACATGTCTGGAGAACAGAAGGTCCCTGGTTCAATTCCTGTCTGTACCACTATCATTTTTCTTAGGATATTAACAATAACTAATAGTTATTAATATTATTATGAAAGAATTTTTGCAGCCTACAAAATTGTACAAACCAATCATTCATACTTGTATTCTTAATTGCAACCTCTATTTTATTAGTGATTGCTCCAAGCTTCAGTTGATAGGACTTCTTAATAAAAGAATAAATTACAAACTTAAAAAGAGATCACCTTTATTTAAATCGTAAGGTTATACAATTACGTAAAAAAAAAAAAAAAATAACATAACTATATACATTTAATACCAATTATTGGTGTTGAAAAAGGAAATGATCAAAAATGTTTGTGCAATTTAACTACTGCCATTGTTCATTGAAGGTGTGGATAGTGCACTATATTCTAAACATATATTTTGGTTGATTTTTCTTTATTATTCTTAAATTATTTATGTATTACTTTCACTTCAATATGACAATATTAACTACGTTATTAATAAGTATATAATTATTCTATAGTTATAATCAGAAATGGTAGTGTCATTATTACGTGTGTATGATTATAGTTGAAAAAAATAAATAAAAAGTATATTTTCACAGTTTATGACATAAATACAGCTATTACGTTCTTAAGTTTAATAAATAACTATTAAAAGCCAGGCCCATTTACAAATAGTATGGACTGCAATATTACATTGAGTACAAATTATTCTAATATTGGCAAAAATGGGTTCAATCCATGGAGCACTGTTGGGAGAGGATTGAGGATTTGTTGAATTAAATTATTTCAGGGAGATTCAAATGCAATAATATCCGATAATAGAAGACACTACAATGATATGCATCATTGTAAATGGTTGTAAATACTTATTCTTATTTTTTTTTTCCGAAAATTTAAAAACGAACGAAAAACGTTTTCGTGCTTAAAAATGTTGTTTCCCTGAGTCGATAGGAATTCACACCAAAGGAAACTCAGTCTTGTTTCTTCTGTTTTGCATCTCCGTTGCTAGTCACCATTACGTCTTGTTTTCTTTTCAGTTGCCAGTCAATGACCATTCGACCCGCTAGCATGAAGAAAAATACCTTAAATAAAAAATAGTAAATTTTTTTTAGTTTTAGCTTATATAAATATAAAAATAAAGGTATCTATATATCTGTTTACTTTGCATTACTTTGGAAAACCATTCTCAGTTAAACTGGTAACAGCTCGAATGTAATCAGAATGCTATTTTAAAATTCCGTAGACTTTTGCTAATCCGGAATCATTTTAACTAATCTACATTTTCCTCAGTAGTGGTTTATTTATGAATTGGTACATTTTTTATTAATATCTCAGAGAAAGTGAGAATGTGTCGGAAAAAAGTAAAGTCAAATGTCACAACAACTGTGCAATAGTAATTTTAGTTAAGTATGAACACTGCCTACCTGGCAGTACATGATGTTTATTAAGTACTGGTGTCGCATTGCTGCTCGGGAAAAGTTAAGCTTTACTAGTGCCCTAAAGTTGCTAAAAATAAAATTATTCCCATGGAAAATAGTTAAGGGTCATCAGTTAATCAATTACTTGGTAATTAAAAACCAACTATTTTCCTATCGTATTGAGTAGGGCATCAAATTAATATAAAAATAATGTGTGCTGGGACTTTTATAACGAAAAAGCGCATTAAAATCTTTTTTTCGCACCCATATCAATAACCTTTGATTGAATGCTTCACACTTGATTTGAATTATTCTAAAAAAGAGAAAGTGACTATCCATTGTCCGGACCACTCACACTCACATTAGTTAGTGATATGTTTTGGGGATGTTTCTTTTTTTTAATTATTTTTCCACTTTTGCAGTTTTTATAGTTGATGGATTAAAATCCTCTCTCAAAAGTTGTCAATAATTTTCTAAACATTTATTGGTCTTACCAATGCTGGAGCTGTCCGTTCGAATTTATCATTGACCATGTAATGTGAGTACACAGCCATTAGCATTAAGAACAAGAGTGTTATGTTGGCACCTTGCTTCACCGCATCTGTAATACAAATGTATAGGATTACACAGACTTATCAGAACCCGTTATGGCAATGATCTTTTCCTTCTTTTCTTACCTATCGGTACTAAAGCCATTGCGAGGCCACACACCAACTCAATCCCTCCTATTACCTTCCTATACCATTTAGCTGGTATTTTGAAGTCCAACGTTTGTGAAAGTGGAAAGACTTTGGCATATTTGACGTATTCTTTTCTCTGGAAAAACAAAATGTAGGATTTAGTAATAGATAAAGATGTGGAATAAATACATTATTGTTGTCAAAAATATCTTTACATAATTAATAGTTGCTGTCAAGGGAGAATAAAGGAGTAAATTTAATTATTGATTTTAATAAGAAATTTTAATATAGTAAATAATTGTTAAAAGGAAACTTTTATTAAGTTCATTTCCTTGATAGTGTGGTTAAACCCACTTGAATTAGAATTGAAAATTTGAATTTTTTTCTTTTGTCAGTATTTATTTTCGATGTATCTATAAGAGTTCATTTTTGTTATTGCTCAAGCAAATACATATTTCAAAAGGTGTTGAAGAGTTCTAATTTTTCCAAACAAATTTTGAATTAACAGCTTTAAAAAAAAATTATAAATTTAAAAAATAGCAGTTAAAAAACAAAATAAATATTTATGTATAAAAAATAACATTAAAAGTTCAAATGTAATTTTTTCAATACGCACCCCTAATACCTAAGGTTTTACTAGAAATAACTAGGTTTTGTGTTCAGTTTTACAAGCTATCAATCATGAGGATTACCTTTCTGGCATCTTATAAAAATAGGAATGTATCAAGTTTTTTTAGAACTACATGTTCCATCAATAGATGGACTATAAGATCTAATAAGATATTACATGTATGATAATTCAAACATATTTACTTTTTCCAAATAGGAATATAAATGATATTGTTTTAATCTACAAGAAAAAAACATAATACATATTAAAAATATTATGTTATGGAGTTGTAAAGAATTTATAACAGCTTATATATTATAAGTGAACGTATATTATAAAAAAATTCTTTGATAGCTGTAGTGTCGTTTTTTGGTAATACCATTCTAAAGGCCAAAGAAGTTTTAAATAATTTTAAATCAATTTTTTTTCTTCACAAAGGATACCTAGTTAAATTTCTAAAATATTACCAATATCAATCTTAACATGGCAAATTAATTGCTGGGATGAATTCACCGTCAACAATAATAAAAATTATGCAGATTTTTTTTTTTAATCTACTTTTTAGTGTACTAAGATGGAAAGTGGTTAAGTCCATTAAAAAAACTGGATTCATACCACTTGAAAAAAGAACGACTCCTATTTCAGTGGCAGCTTATGTTTGACCTGCTCCTGTCAACAAATTGGCACCAACATATTTGGAAAGTAGTCTAGTTTACCTAAACACAGTGAATTGTTTTATTTTATATATGATTAATTTATTATTATTATTTGTTTATATGCTTTACTTGGTAATATACATTTTTTAAGATATTTTTATTTTAGCTTAGAAAATCTACTCACTCCCTTAGATTTAGTCAAAATAATTAATTTACAACAGTTATATTGCACATGAAATATTGTGGTATTCGCCTTTTAAATGTATGCAAACAGATGTTTTATGGTAATCTATTGTTGAAAATAATTAGTTACAGTTGATTTTGGATGAGTTTTGCTTTGGCCTATTGAAATTGCAATCTCTGTATTCCGATGTGTTGTAAAATGAAATAATAATTTAATTAATGGCCTTCAATTTGATTTGTGGCAAACAGAGGTGAATTGTGGGATAATTCAGGCTGAGGCTAACTTATATCCTATTTTAAGAAATACCTTGGCACAGAATTCTTAAAATTAAAACATGAATTATTCTAGAGAGAAACTAAAGTTTCTTTCCTTCTTATTATTGACACTTGAAGAATATTAGAATCACAACAAAAATTTGATGTTATGTTTTTACCACTACTGTTATGTTCTTATTAGTAAATGTTAATTGACAAATCAGGAATGTAATCATTAAATCTCACAAAACCTAGTACCTATTTTTTTTTTTGTAATAATAGTAAACCTTAACCGGGGGGAAAAAAATGGGGGTAAATTATAGGCAACTTATACACCATCTTCCAGTATATCTCTTTTATATTAATTCTTTTTTTTTGAGGTTTATATATTCATACAATTTATTGTATTTTTATTGAAACATTCAGTTAAGCTTCTGACTTAACTTGTTAAAATGGGTGGGGGGGGGGGGGTGGAAACAATACCTATCTACAAGAATGCACTAGACAAATTTTGATCAATAATACCCAAAATAAACTCAATACACAATATAATTATTAGTTATGAAATATTCTAGCTGAGGTAATTTAAAAATGATGAAAATATACTAAATGATTATTATTTTAATATTAATATTAATTCAAAATCTGCATCCTTTAACTTGAGGAATATAGCGCGGATTTTATAATTTTTATGTGAATTATAAATGAATTGATAAGAGGGTATATTATATATATATATATATAGCAGGGTATATAATATACCCTCTTATCAATTCATTTATAATTCACATAAAAATTGATGATTCACATGAAAATGATATATATATATCATTAATAGCCACAAGAATAGAATAGACATATCTGAATAATATTGTTAAAAAAAAAAAAATTGGTCAGAATATTTATTTTGGAGATATATTTACAGTTAAGTTTTTTTTTTTTTAGTAATTTATATGTAATTATATAGTATTACAAAATGTACGGACAGCAATAAATAAATACCATTCCCAGTTCATTTATTTTTTTTAAATTGAGCGAAAGATAATCTCCTTATTTGAGTAATTACATCATTAGAATAAACTATTTTTTAAAATAATGGTGAATTTCAATAATAATTGAATATATATATTTTTTTTAATTAAGACTTATTAGCAGAGATGTTCCTTTTTAAGAAATCCATTGTTCAGAAATGAATTTGATATTTATTTTAAAGTGTCAAAATATATTAATTCTTTAAAGGGCATTTTGACTGTTGGATAAAACCACAAGCTTGTTTTAAATACAGGACTGGTAATAAATGGTATACAGTAGTAAGAATAATGTATTTATTGTTATTGTTATTGTAAATAGTTGATAAACAGGAGAGGTAAAGCTATATATAACCTGCTCTAAGTAGTAGTAAATGAGGGAGTAAACAAACAAACTAGGAAATAATATTTTTACACCGCTTAAGGTACAAAAATTTTAATTAAAAAAAGTAACTTTGTTGAGATATATTTATGAGCGCAACTGACCCCATATATAAGTATTGAGAGGTTATAAGGAAAAGATTGTAAAACATTAATAAATATACATTTTTTGCTATTAAATAAATCTATTATTTTTTCAAAGAAATGGCCTATTTCTGTTATAATGGTTCTAAATCTGTATGTTGTCTAGGTGGCGTGATGTCTCAACATAAACTGAGAAGGGGTCATAAGCGAACTGTGGCTGCCAAGGCATCTTGCCAAGTTGATTACTCAAGGATACCCTCTCTTATAAAAATTATTTTCAAAATCCCATTTATAAATATAAACGGATTATTTTCGAGTTCAGGGTTTTTAGGTGAGGTTAGGATCGAACTGTACGCGTTTAGAGTGATTAGGCTATATTTCAATTATACAATAAATATAAGGGGGTGGAATAATACACCTATGTCATCGCTAGGTATCGGATGTGCGGGTTCGGAGCGGGAATAAGAGAACCCCCCTCCATCCAACCGAGCACACAACAATGCCCCCCCTCCATATCAATAAATGCAGGCAGATACTACTTACGAGGTCTTTGTGCAGGTCCTTGCTGATGAAGGAGGACAGCTTCATGGTCCCTATGAAGATGAAGAAGAGCCCCAGAAGGACAGAGAGGCTCTTGAGAACCACCGACCCCATCCCGAACCACAGCTAGTTAGTGTGTGTCTCACTTTGTCGTCCACAGCCGGCGATCGAACGCATGCGTCCAAGCCCAAGCATGCGTCGTTTCTGCTTTCGTTCTGAGGGGGGGCGCTCTTTCGGCTTATTATTTACTCCCCCTCCCCCCTCTCTTCCTCTCTCTGGTAGCCGTTTTCCTGTCGTAAATTCTTTATCAACGAAAGCCGCTGTAATGACTGTCATGGACGTAAAATTGATATGGCGCTTTGTTTATTACCCTGATAAGTTTTTTTCCTGTAAAAAGTCTACAAGTAAGTAAATACATATATTTGTTAGCACTTATAATTATTACTATACGTTCTTATTGTTTACCGGGTTCAATGTCTTTGTTTAAATTCATTACTGATTTTTGATAGGAAGGACCAGGTTTTAAATCCCTTGATGGAAAATGAATTTATTTCAATTATATGCTTGAGAGTTAAACTCCAAAAAGAGACACCTTCATATTACTATAATGATAAATAAATCCTTGGCGTAACACCTCGTGAAGAACCGAAGGTTGACGCCATAATTTATGGTGGTAGGCAGTGGCGTAACTATATCATCTGGGGCCCGTGGCAAATTCCTTTAATGGGGGCCCTATCATTAAGCTTTATTATACTTACGAGTAGTTTAGTTACCCACAACCAATAATTTGTATTATGGTATATATATTTTAATATTTTTATAAATAGGTACAATATTAAAACAATATTTCTGAGCTCGCGGCCACTTGGGCTGGGGCCCTCTTGGGTCGGGGGCATTTTGCCAGCCCTGCCACCCTGTAGTTACGCCTCTGGTGGTAGGGTATGTGTGACAACTATGCGTACTTACCTTTCAACCTTAAATTCGGGTTTCTCAACCCGCTCCGCAGCTTTTTTAAAATTTAATTAGCTCCTCATTTATCCTCTCGAGGCTGATGCTGAGGTCAACTCCGACTAGAACCAAACTTCAAAGAAAAAATCATTGGGCGAGCCGGGGATCGAACGGGTTTGCTTACCACTAGGTTATCGGGACGCTCGTATTATTATTAACAATATGAAAATAAATTTTCAAACAGGGTTAAAGTCTCTCCATATTTATTTATTTATATATTTTTATGGCATCGCACAATTATAGACGTTTCACCTATTCATGCATCTGCTGGACTAAAACTAACAAATTACAAGTATAAACAACATAGAAACCTCATTACACTAATTCAACGCATTGTTGATTTGTCAAATCCGAATTGTCACTTTTCTCCAAAAATGAATAAATTTTACCAATCTGCGAAATTCATATTACAATAGATAGTTTTCAGTAAAAATAGAACCAAATACTCACTTATTTACAAAAAAATAAAAATTGTGCTCTTTTTAAAAATTTATATTCATACAGTCAATAAAAATTCATTTCGTATCCGCCTTTCATTCCCAAGTACAAATAATTAATTGAACGAGCAAGAAAATTTCATCTGAATGCGATAGTTACCTATGCCACTAAATTAAGGGTTGGCTTGGAAAAATCAATTATTTATACATAATAAAAAAAATAATGACATTTTAAAATAAAGTGTAAACCTCTATGGCAATAATAATAATTATGATATTAAATAAAGGACTAATTGACTTCATTTAGTAAATAAAGTCATATGTTGTTACACTTCAATAAATTAAAAAGCCTAAACAATTGATAAAGCATGGCGTTTATTAGGAGGTAGAGAATTCCAGAGGGTAGTAGAGCGAGCAAGGAAGGACCGATCGTATGCTGCAATTTTGTGGGCAGGAGTAATAAGGTCAAAGAGACGGGATCTTAGGTTGCGGGAGTGGACTGAGGATTTGAACTTTAAACTATTGTATATATATAAGGGGGGTGATGGGAATGATGCTTTGAAAGGAATGGGCCAGTTATGGAAGCAGACAACCTGCGTCAGCAGCTGAACAAGCATTAACTCATATCCATCCTCTTCTCTAATTATTAGCTCCTGTTCCCACTTAGACGTTAGACTGTCACGCAACTGTACTGATTTATACCACTTTCTCCGTTTGTTATTTAAAATAAACTTTAAAAAAAATACTTCGTAAAGGTACATTCTTTAACTGGCGCCCGACCAGGTACTTTGACTGCCAAACGTTAACCGTTAACGTAGCTTCGGAAGAATCTCCCCATTTAGCGATGCCGCACTTGACTAGGCAAGACCCGAGACATCCTCTACTTCGATCCACGAGAAGCCCGATGCTATAGGACTTCAGGTCGAGTAGAACACTGGTATGTTTTTATATACATCTCCAGAGTTTACTGAATCAGATTGTTGAAGGAAGACGAGGACAACTGGGAGAAAGAAAGGAAGACAAAGTTGTATTTGGTCAATATAAAACTCACTAACATTTTATATACAATACAATACAATACATGTCAAAACTTACAGACAGAGTAAATATTATAAGGAAAGTCAGACTTGACATATCAACTATACAAGAAACTAAACGAAAATACAAACACAGAAACACAAAACTTACTACTTGAACACGAAAATAACTCACAACCAACAAACATGAACCACCAAGTTATTAAATCAACTGACTTTCAACAAATCCCTGAATTTAATGGTCAACCCACATAGAGAATATAATTTAAGACAACTACTCAGCTATACTAAATCAAACAGACTCACAGACCAAGTAAAATTTTGTGGAAAAAGAAATTATGACTCAATTGAAGAATTTATAAAACAACTGAAGAGATATTTCCGGGACAACAAAATTATCGAACGTTGAATAACGGAAATATTAGGAATGACAATGCATAGAAACGTACATCAGTTAACACTTACAGACTAATAACCCTACGAGACGAATTAGAAGGAAGAATTATCATGGACGATTCAAAAGAACAATAATTTCTGTAATTATTACAGAAAGCATACGAAATGAATGCATACGACAAACTGATAACAAACCATTGCATAAAACAATTCGTACCGGAACTTAGAAACTTTGTACGATGTACTATTACAAATAACCTTCGCGACTTACAAAGAACACTAACCACTTCCGCAATCGTAATAATGGAAGAGACTTATGACAAAACTGACAGACAAAAACCTAGACAACAATTTAATAACCAACAACAGAGAAACCCTAACTATCTAGGAAGAAACCACGGCCCTGATCAAGACAAGACCAAAGACAACAACAAAATTATCAACAAAGACCGCAACAAAACTACCAACGGTATATACCAAACTACAATTAAGATAATAACGAGAGACACAACCAATCGTGAAACCACAATAACAAAGACAATACTTCAACAAACTATACAACTATAATGTTCAACAATACGAACAACAAGGAGAGAACCAAACTGTCTCAATGAGAACGGTTAGTAACAGGGTTCACCATACCGAAACAGATAAGACAACTTACAGAAACAAAACAATTTTTTAGAATTAGGTCCGAACGATTGCGATCCGCCAGTCCCGTATACGAACTAAATCAAATTGACAACCTACCGAAATTAAAAGAGAACAAAGGCAAGTTATGGTTACTTGATACCGGAGCCAAAAAAAATGATATTAACTTCTTTACCCGAAGGATGTAAAATTAGTTCGGAAGGTTTTGTCATGAAAACTCCCGCAGGAAGAGCCGAGGGCACACCAAGTGCAATAGTAGATCTCGAGCCTTTACTACGAGTTCATGCAAAAATAAAATTCCTAATATTTCCCTTCAGTCAAAAATATGATATCCTACTCGGATATGAAACAATGAAAGCATTTAATATGGAAATCAAATGCTATACCAACAAATACTTTATAAATTGTATTAAACTAAAAGACAAAAGAGACTCGGAAAATAAAATAATAAAAGAAAAAAAAGAGAACAAATACGTTCAAAAAAATAAAGAAAACGAAACCAATTTATTGATAGTTATATAATAAGAATATTGTAATGCTAATGTTATATTTAATGCCAAAAGTAGAAGGGGGTTGAGGAGAACTGTATACCTGCCTCGTGACTTCATGGAAGTCACTGATATTTTTAAGTAAGCAACTGCATCCTTCCTAGACCTAGCTCCCTCTTCCCGGAACTGCCCTACCCTTATACATATGTGTTTGGATGTAATAATTAATAATACAAGTAAACAAAAGAATTTAGTTTATTAATTAGGGCACACGCGCAATACAACATGAGTAATCGGTTTATATAAAAAGCTCTGGAGGTAACAACCAGGTTCAGGTTATAACTTACAAATGTTACCAACCTAACAATATGTGTCTCAGCAGTCCCGACTTGTTTCACACAGTTGTTCACAAGATAATCGTCCCTAAACACCCGACCCAGTATGTAGTAACATAACTCTTAATATTTGTATATATCAATGTTTTGCTTGTACTTCATTATAAAGCTTTTCTTTCATTTCTTTTAAAATACTCTCCTCTACAAAGATAATTTAACTGATGACAAACAAACAATAAAAACATTACTCAGAACCGAACACATCGATAACGAAACGACTATTAAACTAGTAAATCTAATATCTAATCTAATAATTTGGCGAAATAATAAAAAAAGACCAAGAAAAACTGAGATCAACAAATGTAATTAAATATGAAATTAATACAACTAATAATAATCCATGCTATATTAGAAATTACCGATATTCCGTACAATTTCAAAAACAAATACACGATGAAGTCGAAACATTACTGAAAAACATCATAACAAGAAAAAGTAACTCTCCATACGTTTCTCCTGTATGGATTGTTCTTAAAAAAATGAACTCATCTGGTATAAAAAAAGTTATAATGGTAATAGACTATCGAAAACTAAACGAATTCGAATTTGACATAGAACATATATCAGGAAAGACAAACTTTGTAGCTGACTTACTATCAAGACAACATGAACATCTAACTCAAGCTAATCATGTTGACAGTGACAAGGAAGACTTTGAAGGAATTGAACTCATACCAATAGAAAACAATCCAGACTACGACGCATTAATAAGTGAACTTGAATCAATGATAACACAAACACAAAATATTGAACATACTAGGGAACAAATGGAAATTAACCCAACAGAAGATGACCAAATAAGTACATGGGGAGCAACAATACACTCGCAAAAATCATCAAATGACCAAATTTGTATAGTATGTAATGAAAAAATAATTAACATAGAATAACATCAAATAATCATAGAGAGAGGAAAAAAAGCTATTATAAAAAAAACCATTCGGAAAACAAAGATATGAACTTACTATAGAAAACCAACGAGATATACAAGATTTGTTTGAACAAATGTTACAATCAAAAACTACTTATGGCATCTACAGTGACTTATCTTTACCCATACTGAATACTAGTTACGACGAAACTTTTGAGATTATATCACGAATAATACAAGACAATTACCCAACTGTAAAATTAAAAAGATACAAAAATATGGCAATGGATATTGAAAACAAAGAAGAATAACTAGAACTGATAACTAACTATCATACTGGAAACCTGCACACAGAGGAACTTTAGAGACTTATAACAAACTAAGAATATTACACTACTTTCCTTTAATGAAAGAAATTATTAACAACTACATAAACCAATGCGTCATATGCAAAAAGACTAAATACGAACGTAGACCAATAAAAGCCAAATTCATGATTACACCGATGCCTAACAAACCATTTGAAGAATTGATGGTAGACACACTTCATCATGAATTAAAATATATTGTAACTGTGGTAAACATCTTCTCTAAACGTACCTTTGCTAGACTAATACCTTATATGACCAGTACAAAAATCTGTGAAGTATTTAAACAATATCTGGAACATTACCCAACACCAACAAGAATAAAAATGGACAATGGAAAAGAATATAAGAACCCATTAGTACAACAATTCTCACAAACTAATGATACAATACCTTACCATATAACCCCGCAATACTCAAACTCATTGGGATTATTAAACAGACAACATTCTACACTAATAGAAATATTAAGAACTATAAAAAGCTAAATTATAACTAACGACTCACTCGAGAACAGACTAAGACTAGCTATAATAGTTTATAACAATACATTTAAATCTCTTAAATTGACTCCAGACGAAATAACATTCGGAATAATTAGACAAGACTCTCAAGTAAATGAAAATATAACTGAACAATTTGTACAACAGTACAATGACGAAAAACAGAAAATCGACTAGATCGTAAAACAAACAATAGAAAAAGAAAAAGAGGAACGGACTTCAAAACTTAATGAGAATAGAAAAAATCCCCCAGAAATAGACATTGACGAACCACAATATATGCGTACTGTCCCTAGAGCCGCAAAACAAAACGAAAAATATAAACAATTAAAACCAGTAATAACATACAAAACTAAAGGACAAACTACTTGACAACTGCATGTAAATAAATTAAAAAGGCCTCGTAAGAATCATCTGACTGGCCGGAAATATGTTTAACATAACAATGAAGACACTTGTGCTGATTCGGACAATGCTATGGACTGCAACAATTTCTCTGAAAGTAACTGACCTAACCAACAGTAACGGAATACTTCACTACCCATTAAATAATGTAAAAGTAATTGAAAAATACTTCAAAACATACCACTTATTTAACATAAGCCTATTAGACTCAGAACTAACTAACATACAAAAACATACTCTACTCTATCATAACTTAACAATATACTCTTTAATAGTAGATATGATACATCAAACTAAGAATATAATTGAATTATGAGAAACCATGATAGAAGACAAAACGTGAATTAATAAATGGACTAGGAACGGCTAAGTTGTACTATGGATGCTACGGACTAACAACAATATGACAACGTCATAAGTGAAGTTGAACAATTATAATACAGAACATAATATCAAACAGACAGTAAATATAAACAAACAAGTTATAGAAACTTTCAAGACTGATATTAAATTGATAAACGGCAATTTTAATAAGGGTAGAGGCAATATGATTAGTTTATAACAATACAAAAATATGTGAAGTATATTTATATAAAGAGGTAGCCTTTCACGACATCTATATAACTTGAACACATTTATATTAAAAACTAAATGACTTAAAACTAACGATGGAACTATGTAAATTAGGAATAACACATTCTTCCTTTATGTCTCAAATACTACTAGACATACACCAAAATGTAACGTTAGCTTCAAGAAAAGCAGAAATATTATGGCTTATGAGCAAAATACATTGTATTACGCACGAGGAAATACTCCATGTAAAGTATTTGTTCCTGCCACTAGCAGAACCAAATGTAAGAACATCATTGCTCATACCAACTCCTCTTAGTAAAAATAATCTTTATTATTTTATTAATTGACAAAAAACACTAATACTTAGAAAAATGATAATCTTTATAACATTAATTGTAAGTATCTTATGAATAACTATTAATTTTTTTGAATTACTATTAATTTTTTCACCACTAACCCTACTTAACTGCTTAATGAATGTATAAAAAAATATTATATTATTAGGTTCTAAGTTCAATGTAATTATACTCAATATAAACTATCCAATATTAGTTATATTGACGATATTATACATTATATATTATTATTATTAACAATCGTAAGTTAGACAATTGCAACAAAAATAATACTATTTACTTACCTTTTATATCCGTAAATATAATCCTAGTAAATATATCTAATAACGAATGTTTTTCAGAACTTCCTCAAAGATGCCCATGCATATTGTAGACTCTGAATATAAAACAATGCAACAGGAACCTTATAAAATAAGAATGTATAATAATTCCGAATTAATAGATCCCAATATAATTTAAATTATGCTAAAAACAATTACTAACATTAACAATAGTTCAATACATTATATAATTTACATCATTATAGGTACTATAGGAATACTAACCTTGTTATATTATATAAAAACAAAATTTTGTAATCTCAAAAACGCCTGTATTCCACCTCCCACTATCACCTATAAACATACCTTAGCATCCTCAGCAACTTGTACAGCACAAATTCTTCCACCAGCAGATTTTACTACACTCAAGCTCAACTTGAACGCTCCCTATGCGCCTAATTCTCGATGGAACAAGAATCTTAAAGAAGGGAGGAGTTATGGAAGCAGACAACCTGCGTCAGCAGCTGGACAAGCATTGAGCCATATCCGTCCATCCTCCTCTGTATAAACCTTCTCTAGAATAATTAGTTCCTCTTCTCACTTAGACGTAAGACGCCCTAACTCGGCGTAGAGATGAGAGACAAGGGAGTGCCGCGGAGTCCCAAAGACAAATCTAACGAAGCAATAAAACACCTTAAAAGAGATATTACAATTAAATATATGAAGTACTTATTTCCTTCATAAAATCAAAAGGTTAAGAGTGTTGTCACACAATTCAGGGTTGACATGATCTTAATAATTCCCACTTGGTTGATCTAATTTTCATTGAACTGTGTTTATTAGCATTCACACACAAAAGCAGTTTTTCTAACAAGCCTCAACGATTCATACTTTACACGAGTTTGTCACCACATCCAAAGCTAATTTGAACAAATATTATTCTTAAAATCTGCCATTAATTTAATTATGATTGCTGTTTTTGTTATTATAATACCCTAAAGGCCATGCATATAATACATATTATGGATCAATGTCTTTAATTTGATACCCTAGTAAATATGATTATTTAATTATTACTCAGTAATTAATTAATAACATTTTATTATTTTTAACGGAGTAGCTTTTATTTCAAGCGTCATCGAAGTATCCAATTGAACTACCATGCTGAATATCATACTTTTAAGTCATACATTTTGAGGTTTAGTTGAAGTGGCAAACACCATTATTCTAATGGCAGTGTTGTGGCCACCTCTTAATTACGAATAATTAAAAGTTCCCCCCTTCTCGGCCCAGAAAATATCTATCTAAGTTTCCATATTTTAATAATAAAGCTTATGACGTCAGTTAGAGAGGTGGGGAAGCTAGTGGGGGAAACAGCCGCAGGTGGGGGAACCATCCCCACCACGGCCGACCTGCCTATATAACCAACCTGCCTTAGGGCAGACGACAACAATTCCAAAACGGTATACTGATGAAAGTGGTCAGACATAGTTCATTCGAGCAGCGGAGCAACAGTGAGCTACATGAGATCTTTGATCTGCCTGCGGTGGATGAATTCATTCATCGTAGACATATCAAATTTTCGACTCTGTACAGTACTTGACAAACCCGGTCTTTAACACAATAACCCCTACTCCGTCCGTCCCACCCCGTTTGTAAGTTTCCCACATTGTAAACCGAAGGTGAGCCCCATCACCTAGTCCTAAACCCAGTGATTTGTAATTTTCACTTCAAATAGAATATTGTTAAAACCCTCCTTCGAATGCATCTGCGTTTGCAGTAAGAGGAGAAATTTGTAAATCGAAAATTTGTAAATTGTAAAAATTTTGATAAATAAAGGGGTTTTATAATAAAAAAATAAAAGCAGACGACAGAACGTACAGGACCGGCACTTAGAACACTGCTTTCTCTCTCTCTCTCTCTCTCTCTCTCTCTCTCTCTCTCTCTCTCTCTCTCTCTGTACTGGCGCTTGCTGCTCTACTCAAACCATGGCCTTCTTTCTCATTCAACTACCTCAGCATCTCTCGCTCCTAGCCTCACTATGTTTTAGACCGCCGTTATCAGACCCCACACCTTCCTAGTGGGAATCTCTGCCTGAGTCTCCCTAAAACTAGCACCTCCTTGGGAGAGACCTCTCCCTCGCGGACGACTGTTGCCGTGGCCCTACAAACTTTACCTAGTAGCGTCTCCCACGGCAATCCAGTCTGCTTCTCTCCAGTTCACACTCACCTTTGGGATCGGGACGGGTTTCGCCTACCCTTAGATACCGAGTTTGAATTCGTGGTTATTCCAAGACCACATAAACTACCTATAAACCTACACTGTTCCTCTTCTCCTGAACATAGTGCTTTGTCGGGGCACACCTTCTAAGATCTTATGGAGTCAGATCAAAACGAATTAAGCAGCCCGCCGACTAGGCCACCAAACAGGGTGAAATACCACAGGTCCACCAGTCTTACCTCTTACTTGGCGCTCGCCGGACGGCGGCTAGAGTTTGTAGCGACCCTAGTCCACGGCGGGCCTCTCCTCCCCACCTTGGGAACTCTCACATCTGATAACTCTCCCGACAGGCAGTTTTAATGATTTTTTCAATTTGAATTTAAAAATGGAAAATATAAATATATTATTATCAATTAATACTTCGAGATGAATAATTTCATACCCTATTCATATGATAGAAAAATATTAATTTTTCAGCAGTTACTTTTCATGTTACCCAATTAAATCTTAAAGTAGTATCACGTAATTTTTATCCTCTCTCGATCTTCCTGTCCAGCTTGCTAGTTCCTTCTCCTTCCTCCTTCCTCCCCCACCTGGGACAAATATCCCACTATGGACCTTATTAAATACTAAGTTACAAAGGGCAGGGCTCAATGCGGAGCCTTGGGGGCAACCTCGCTCCACTGGTGCCTCCACCTCTCGTAGGTTCGTACCTGTGGGGGGAGGGGGGGGGGGGCTTGAGCCAGGGTCGAAGTAGTTTTGATTGAAATCGTTCCGTTTTCGCTTTGGGTTGTTTGATTTTTATCATCACTCACTGTGGACGAGTTGAATCGTACCCTTCACTTAGTAACAGGGTTGTTGGACAGGAGCTCACCTGTGTACTATCACTGCCCCCGGCCAATCCTCCTATTTCTGAACTTATCTTTTGCCTAGATATTGTTTTCCTCTGCATAAGGTAAATGATATTTTTACTATTTATTTTCATACATAATTAGAAATATATGTTCCATCTATTAGTTACTACTTTAAACATAATAAATAACAAAATAAATAATACGACCATTGAATGAGGCGATGACCGAATAAAAATAGTCATAATCACTTGCGGGCCATTTCCTTCCCGTATTTTTTATGTTCATGGTAGTAAATATAAATTAATAAATTACCACTCTACCCTCGGTAGACTCTCACTACCTTCCTGATTCCACCCTCCTTTAGGCATTTAAAACCCTATATCCTTCTCATACATCCTTCAAATGGGGGACTCCCCTTAGTGAAAGGCACTCATTAGCCCAAAATAATTTTCCTTTATTTTTCCCACATCCTATTTTTTATAAGTTTGAGAGCTAAGAAAAAAAAAAACTCTTGTTCCGTAAGCCTGTGTAGGATCGTAATTAAACTACTGACTGAAAAGTCGAAGTAGTTTTGTTTCAAATTACAAACAATGTCGCCTTTGGTTTGTTTGTTTGTTGATCTTCATCATCACTCACTCTGGATGAGCTGAATCCTGCCCTTCATGTAGTAACAGAAGAGTAGGATTACGCAGGAGCTCACCTGGGTACTATCACTGCCCCCACCAACCATATCTTATTTCTTAACTTATATTTTGCCTTGCTATTGTTTTTTTTTCCATTATTACATCAATGATATTTTTATCAATTATTTTCCAGGATAATTCATAAACCGTGCTCAATCTAATAGACGATACTTACTGACACGGGAAAGGTTATAAAATATTAATTTTACAGAGGACTAAAAAAATAAACAGTTGTGTGTGGCCAAAACTATGTATTCTTGTCCCCATTGCCATATTTTGTTATTGATAACAAACAACTAAACTACTTCCGACTGTGACTTAAATGGTCTTTCCATGCTATTGGCTTAGATTATTATTTCCTTTTCTATGAAAAATCTAAAAACTCATTTTTGTTTTTTACTTCCTACCTTTCAGTCAAGTAGTAGGGTAGGCGTATTACTTTTTTACATCTACGTCAATGTCAAAGTGTATTCAGGAAATGAATAATACAACGAGTGAATTAGTGCATGAATCGCATGGGAGTTAGTTACGTTTATGGTAGCTAATTTAAATTATTAAATCCCTACTCCAGATAAATGGAAGTACTTTTGATTGAAATTTTTCTATTGATTGTCTGGTTGTCCCATAAATTTGTGCTTCATACACCCAAACGGGTATGTCTTCAGTTTAAACATATTTAAATAAGAAAATAATTATCATTTGTTGTTATATTGTGTATTCAGGAAATGAATATTACAACTATTGAATGAAATTATGAGTGAATAAGTAAAAATAGGCATGAATGACATGTGAGTTATTTCAATCCCTTATGGGAGGATGGTAGCCAATTTAGTAATACCTTTATGTTAAAGGTACTAAATCAGACCGATAAGACCGAATAAGTCGAAGTAATTTCGATTAAAATCTTTTGTTTGCTTTTTTGAAAATTGTGCTCAATTTTCCCAAACGGGTAGTATTATAATAGCTAAGTTTTCAATTTAAGCATTTAAAATGTTTAAATATCAATACAAATGATGTGTTTGTTATAGAAGTAGTTAAAAGGAAACCACAAAGACAGTGAGCACAAGTAAAAAAACTAAAAGGTACTATTTAAGACTGATTGATAAAACCGAATAAGTTGAAGTAATTTTGATTAAAATTTTTGTTTGATTTTTTGCTTCCCATAAAATAAATGTCCCATTTGCCCAAATTGGTAGTATAATAGATAAGTTTTCAATTTAAGCATTTAAAATTTTTAAATATGAATAAAAATGATGTGTTTGTTACAGAAGTAGTTAAAAGGAAACAACAAAGACAGTGAGCACTAGTAAAATGAGGACGTTGATGACAGTAAAATAATAATGTCTTTACTGTCATGAACGTACCTACCCTTTATTTAGTAACAGGAGATTAGGATTTCTAAGGACCTCATCTGTGTACTATCGCTTCTCCTGGCCAATTCTCTATTTCTTAATTTATATTATTTGGCCTAGCCAATGTTGTTTTTTTGTATTACAACATTGTTACAACATTTAGTTTATGTAAAAGTTACTATTTAAGACTGATAAAACCGAATAAGTAGAAATAATTTTGATTAAAATCTTTTGTTTGCTTTTTTGCTTCCCAATGCAATTTTTTGCAAATGCCCCATTTGCCCAAATTGGTAGTATAATAGATACGTTTTCAATTTAAGCATATAAAATGTTTAAATATGAATAAAAATGATGTGTTATTTACAGAAGTTAAAAGGAAACAACAAAGAAAGAAGTGAGTGAGTGAGCACACAGTTAAAGAATGAGGACGCTGATGACAGTTCCTACCCTTCATTTGGTAACAGGAGGGTAGGATTGTGCAGGAGCTCACCTTTGTACTATCGCTTCTCCCGGCAAACTCTTATATTTCTTAATTTATTTTTTGCATTTCAACATCGTTATTTTTACCATTGTAAACCCCAGACTTTCTCTCTTTCTTCTCCTCCTAAATGTTTACAGGAATTTGGGAAAATATTAATGACAGGAGATGGCATTACTTAAGGAAAGGGGAACCTGAAATATTACATGGAATCGACATAACTAGGGGAAGACAAATAAATTAATTCGGATTAAATAATTACTTTAATAGATAATTAATATTATTCGACATATTTCTTTTAACTAAACCCGATGCTAAAACTTAAAGACTAATTACAAAACTAGCAAGACTGTCTGTCCCCTTTTCCCAGAATCATCAGGCTCTAATTTTTCCCCCATTCGATATTGAGTATGATTAATCTAAAATTAGTTCCACCAACCTGGGTACCACATCTCGTCTCTCTCTTTTGGCTGTCCAAAATTCACAAAAACAGTCCCTGTACTCGTCGCCACAATCGACTCAACTGCACTGTCGTCCGTGGGAACCAAAACCTCCCCCCCTTAAGGTGACAGCCAGTCTTGCATTGTTAGCACATTCCTTTTACTATTGTTGCATTCATTTATACTTACCAACTAACTATTTGAATAACTTATTTCTACAACTTAATTTATATTATCGCTAATTTACATTGATTATAACTAATTAAAATGTAAAATTCTATCGGTCACAACACTCCCCGTTTTCCAAAAGTGTTGACCCTAGGTCAACACATTTCTTTCTCGTAACACACACTGACACAATCACTCTTCGTCTCTCACTCCCGGCCACTCGCGGGGGTGCTGTCGATGGACGTCCTCAACGTTCAGTGGTCTGGGGGAATTGAATGGGTGCCTGATGCTCCACGGCCAGACTGGGTTGTTCTTCTCTTTCTAGCTGGCGGCGCTTCCATACATACCGTCCATACGCGATACCTATCAGTGACGTAACGAAGAGGATGGTGCCAAAGCCACCCCAATACCAACGATGGAGTATATTTTGTTGTTGCCGCAAGGTGTTCGCCTGAGAAATAAGACGGTCTAGACGCGCCCCTTCGTCATTCCAGCTTTTTTATTATTCCAATATTTTTTTATACATTCCAACTTATTTCTACAACTTAATTTATATTATCGCTAATTTACATTGATTATAACTAATTAAAATGTAAAATTCTATCGGTCACACCATTTATTTTCCTTTATAATTAGAAACACATGCTCCATATATTAGATAATGCTGCATGTATATTCATGGACAATGATCATCAGTTCGCCAAGTGTCTTGACAGTTCACATCAACTTCTTCCTCACACTAACCTGATGCAGACATACATAGTAATTCGAAACGTTTTACATTAATAAACTTGATGAAAACCTAACAATTCTTTTTCACTGATCAAAGTCTAGCTCATAAAAAAAACCTAAACTCATAAAAGAAAATAATACAAAATTTGAGTGAATATTAGCAAACAGATAAGAATGAGATGTAGGAAAAGACATTCAGTGACGCCTCCCTGTATGATTGTGTTTATGCCAGTTAATTTAAACTAATAAACCCTTACTCCAGTTCTTCCGAAGTCACCGTGTCAGGTAAGTCTTGTGTTAGTAGTCCAAGTATGTGAGGATTCGGGTGTTTGTAAAGGTTTTGATGGGTTTGTCTGTACAGAGTTCTGTTGTATGTACGTGTGTAAGGTTGTATTTATGATATACAATAATACACCAGTTATAAATCGAAGTATTTTTTTAATAAAATCTTTCTATCGTAGCTATGTTGAGTCAAAATTAGTAGGTAAGTGTGTGTCTTGAGTTTTTGAGGCACGCCTGCAGTGGCGAGATGGTAAAAAGAGATCGGTGATTCCAATATTGTAAATCCAAATATATCAAAATAAAAGGGGTTTGAAACAAAAGAAAATGAGAGCTAATCGTTGGCCGTGAATACATAACAGACATGTAAGTTGATGAATTTGTTAGGGTAAAGTCTTAGGTTGATGAGAGACGGTAGATTTTCATCAAATTTCTTAATGAGCAACGTCTCAACACACGATGTATTTCAACTTCAGGTCCTAACAACAAGTAACGAATGATGAAGCTAACAAAAGAAGCGTGGTGATCATAATCAACAAAAATAGTTACGCAAAGAGGTATAAGTGAACTATGAACAGCGTAAAAAATATGAAATAGCTGATACGAATATAAACAAAGGTAAAACAGATACATATTTGTAAGAACGAATATAACAGGCGTCGCCTTTGAAAACAATAGAACACACGTTTACAACACCCATTTGGCTTTCGACACAACTACTCGAGTAATAGATTTCATCGCTTCGTGTGTTGAAAAGAAGCTGTACGTCATTGGGGCATTTATTGACGTAGAGCTTTTGGCATGCTTTGACACTAACGAGATCTATAGACACTAAGACAACCACCTTTGTATATGTTTTATATATATATATATATATATATACCACCTTATGATAAGTATTTACTTATCATACTTACAACACCGCTTTTTCATTGTCTTTCATCGCCTCTAGTATTTTGTTATATTTTAACTTTAAATCATGAATGAGGTATTGAGGAATACACATTTTAAATGTCTTGAAGGTAGTGAGTGCCCTTTCACTTTAGGGCTTGGCAAAAAAAAGATTTGTCACAAATGATTTATAAAAAAAACTTTCAGTAGTAAAATAATACGATTATTCTTTGGCTTGATAAAAAAAACAACAACGACTAATCCTTGGATTTTCTAGTAATTTATTTATTTACTTATTTTAGTCTCTACCTTGCCTGGTTTTTTTTTTTTTTTTTTTTTTTTTTTTTCATTTCAGAGCTTGGTTAATCTGTTAGTTATTAGGTGATTTGATAAGCTATGTCAAAAAAGAACTTACTGTAAAATAAATAAACTATTGTGAACTGATGGAGGGAAAGCAGGTTGAATGTTTATGGTAATGAGCTCGACTATAACTTAAGATATGCAATAGCCAAGGTATCAACGACCACAAGTTCAGTTCGGGGTCTTCCAAGGCAGGAAGTTAAGTTTTGAGAGTTTCAGCTTTCAACAAATCCATGTTCTACTCATGTGTCTGCCTGTTCTGGTAAATCACCTAGTTAGATAGGTAGGTATGCCTTCACTGGGACCACTGAAATAAGTGGGTAATCGTTGTCTAGTTGAAATGGAATCTTAATACAGGAAGCGGAAAAAAAATTTAAACCAGAGTAGTTAGAAATTTCATTTCATTGAAAACGAACTTTAATCAAGTGAAAATTATAGACGAGTAATTGTTTTTGCATCAAATATTTGTAGAGTAGCCATATTATGTAGTAGTACATCATAGTTCCTCATGGCAATTTGCTGAAGGTCCTATATTTTCATTCAAGCCTAAAGAATCCCAGAAAGATTCTTCTACTAATTCATCTTCCACAGTTAATTGGAAGTCACCGGGGCCTCTAATATCTGTGAAAACTATCTTTGGTAGCTGCTCTTGTGCAGGATGCCAGTTCCCTTCCAGTTTTCTAGAACAGAAAATAGAATGCTTAAGTAATATTAACTAATACATGTGAATCTTCCATCTGCCTTAAACTTATGTGTTTGTGTAGCTTACCCGTTGGCTGCGAACGAGACCCACATGTCATGCATCTCTTCAGTTAGTTGAATGTCATTTTGATCCTGTGGTGGATAGCCCAGAAATTCTATTCCAATTGTATAAGGAGGGTCACTTGCATGGGTTGCATTGGGATAGTTATCTACATAAAAAGGAAAATAAATTAACTTTATATATTGTTATAATATTTTTGATCAAATTAAGTTTTATAAAACAGTTTTATTGTCATTCCATAACTGATAACCTCTTCTTTATTGAAATTGTGCTTTCGACAGGTCAAAGATGTCATCTTCAGTTATCTCCTATTGGTTATGTGAGATATATAACTCATCTAAAACAATAGTATTTTTTTATATTTTAACCAGGGATGTTACATCTACACTCCTCATTTTATTACTCAAAAGTGGTTATTCAGTCATAAAGTAAGGAGCGTTCCATACCATTCCACAATCCAGCAATAAAAAATTTTTAAATTAAGTTTTATTTTAAAATGAATATTTGGTCAGATGGAATATGTATTATTCTCTATGTATTTTCTTGGGAAGAAAATTCCTTTTGTAGGTATTCTAGGTGATAGGTAGGTGGTAGGTTGCCCAGAAATAGCAGCTTTTAAGAAAGAGATCGTCTTTTTCATTGGAGTAGTCAGTGACATAGCTTGGCCAGTAGGTATGAGACCAGATAGAGAAGATAGAGCCATGTGCTAGACCAGGGAAGCCTAAGACTAGATCGAGGAAGATACAAATTAGGACTGACAACAATGAAGAATGTACCCATGTTTAAATCATTATTTGTATTAGGTAAATATTATTATAGGTATATAAACTCTCTACACAATTATGTTAATATGAAAACTTTGAAACAGTAACATTATGCATTAGGACAATAGTGAACTCTGGTGAGATAAAAATAATTTTAACACTATAAAATAAATAATTTTTCTTTGTAATTTTTATGCATGTCTTTTCCAAATTATGCAATTTGAAATTTTTCACATTAGCCCTGCAAAGTGCACAGAGATTTAAAGTCTGCAACTAAAAAAAAAAGTTAGTTTAAAATTCAGCTAGAATGATTTCCCAATAGTTAACTGAATTAAATATTTTAACTAAATAACATTAATCCTAAGAAGAAATCTACTTGCCAAAGTCTTTACTAGTAACTCCCATAGCTTTCATCATGCTAAAAGGAGTCATTTTCCCAACATAATTAAACCTGTACACATATACCGGTGAGGTATAGTGAGCTGCAGAGGCTTTAACAAGTTTACTAATGCCAGCTAAAAACAATCGGTCTCCTAAAACCTTTAACAGTGAAGACAATATTAACATATAAACAAAGTATAATTTCATTAAATAGGTTGAAAACTGTTTTCTAATTAAACCTTTTTAGGTGAAATTGTTACAAAAAGAATTTTTGGGTTTGATACTTCTAGAACAAGTGATGACGATGGACAAAAATTAAAAATTTGTCTCTTACTTGACTTAAATTTTGAGTACTGTTCCTTTACCACTTAGAGATTAGAGACAAGTCCACACACAAGCTGTGTAATGCTGAACATAATCTGTTTTTTATTTAAAGCATGACATAAAATTTCTTTTTTTAATGTGAGTTAATAATTATAAATCACATATTAAGGTTTGAATATAACTAAAGTGATCAGTTGATTCCTATTCTTAGGACTGATACTTTCAGTACATTTGAAACATTCTGATTCTGTTGTTCAATAGAAAGCTATACAATTTGCAAGGCATACAATTATTTTGCTAGATGTTCATTTCAGTTAAACTGGAAAGACTTTTGTTTCTTTACTCCTTTCCATGATTTTTTTTGTCCTTTTTATCTATTCTTGCACCGTTCTTGTTTGGGCATTCCTAGACCGTGGTTCTCATGAGCCCTGAAGGTACCGTCTGTGTGCTGTGTGCTGTCCTCTCAATAGCAACACATTTGATAAGGTAAGGACTATTGCTCTATCCAATCCAGATTATTATTAGGCTGTTGTTTGATATGTTCAAAAAGTGTTTTACTTTGTGTTATCATCTTGCACTAAGGATATGTCTATAGCAACCATTTATGAACATCTGCAGCTGCTACATATTACTTTTGATCTTCCAGGTTTCACATATATTCTGTAACTTACTTTACATTGGAGGTGAATATTTTTGGCTTGTAATGAACTTTTTGTTTATCCAGACACGGTAGAGTTGGACAAAAACCACCTTGGCGTTTCACATCCATTCTTCAACTTTTTCATCTGCACTTTCAGGTAAACCCACAATACTCCCAAGGTAAGTGAAAGAACATCAATCGAGAACTACATTTGAGGGCTTTTCAACTCTCATTTCTTTAATCTTTCTCAAATTTTTCCTCAGACAATATACTAAATATACGATATACTAAATCTATTCTTTATCAAACTATTAGATGTTCATTTATATTCAATGTTTATCATTACTATTTTGCAATAAAATTTTTTATAATTATAGAGTTTTGTTGGTTTTTTTTTTTTTTAATCAGAAGCCTTATGTGTTATGTGTTTATCCTGGATATTGTGAGTCCTTGACCTAGAAACATGAAATTTATGTAGAGATTTCATTTCATTACCTGATGACATGAATAATATTTAAATTAATATAAAACTAAATATTTTTTTTGTTACATTGAATAGGTTATCAAATTGAAGGTGTGAATGATATATTGATTAATAACTTGTAATGCTTGTTTTCTATGTTTGACCTGTAATTATACAAAATCATTAAAATTATACTCAACCCATATTTTACACAGTGTGATGTTATTTAACAAATTTGTTTCATTTAATGCCATTAAAAAAAAAAATCAACCTCAAGGTAAATTTCATGTCACAATTAATTGATTGATTGATAATTAAGAAATCATATCAAATGGATTAAGTTATCATAATTAAATATCTCGTTGCCCTCATTAATAATATGTATTTTTATTTTAAACTATAATTACAAAAAATTGTGTTTCACTTATTGTGTGATGGTGTGAAAAAAAATAACCCCATGGTAAATTACAATTGTCATAATGATTTAATTGATTACTTGGTTGCATAGGATATGAAATTGAAGATCTTGATGTGTATAATATATAGGGGCTTAATGGAATATATTTACAAAAACTAAACATTAGATTAATGACAAGTTTCTTTAAATATCAATATAAAAAATGTAAAGACAAACTCAAATGTAAAGTATCAATGAATGGGGTGTACTAGAGAAACTACTTTTGAATATATATGCTAATAAAAATAATTAAAGAGAAATAGGAGATAAGACAAGAAAGTCATTAGTATGATATACATATGATACCTTGTGATATACATGTGTGATATACACACTGAATCTTTTTTTTTCTTTATGTAATCATAATGCATGTTGAAATGAAAAAAATATTCCTTTCACATCACACCATAATTCATTAATGAATGTGACGTAAATCTTTTCTTGATCTACCTAAGCCCCAATAAAGCACTTAGTCATATCTAATTTGTATGAACGGAGGATTAAAAAATAAAAATCACATACATTTAAAAAGGCTGAATATCTTCACTATCAGGAATATTACAACCATTGAATGAAATTATGAGTGAATTAGTAAAAATAGACATGAATGACATGTGAGTTATCTCTTTCCCTTATGGGTGGATTATTATTGATGGTGCCCAATTTAGTCTATGTAAAAGTTACTATTTAAGACTGATAAAACCGAATAAGTAGAAGTAATTTTAATTAAAATCTTTTGTTTGCTTTTTTGAAAATTGTGCTCAATTAATAGCTAAGTTTTCAATTTAAGCATTTAAAATGTTTAAATATGAATGCAAATGATGTGTATAGCTCAATATAATAGCTAAGTTTTCAATTTAAGCATTTAAAATGTTTAAATATGAATGCAAATGATGTGTATAGCTCAATATAATAGCTAAGTTTTCAATTTAAGCATTTAAAATGTTTAAATATGAATAAAAATGATGTTTGTTATAGAAGTAGTTAAAAGGAAACAACAAAGACAGTGAGCACAGTAAAAAAACTGAGGACATTGTGATGAAGTTTTTACTGTCATGAACGTACCTACCCTTTATTTAGTAACAGGAGAGTAGGATTTCTAAGGAGCTCACCTGTGTACTATCCCTTCTCCAGGCCAACTCTCATATTTCTTAATTTATATTATTTGGCCTACCCAATGTTGTTTTTTTGTATTACAACATTGTTACAACATTTAGTTTATGTAAAAGTTACTATTTAAGACTGATAAAACAGAATAAGTTGAAGTAATTTTGATTAAAATCTTTTGTTTGCTTTTTTGAAAATTGTGCTCAATTTTCCCAAACGGGTAGTATTATAATAGATAAGTTTTCAATTTAAGCATTTAAAATGTTTAAATATGAATAAAAATTATGTTTGTTACAGAAGTAGTTAAAAGGAAACAACAAAGACAGTGAGTGAGCACACATAAAGAATGAGGACGTTGATGACAGTAAAGACATTATTTTACTGTCACCAATGTACCTACCCTTTATTTAGTAACAGGAGATTAGGATTTCTAAGGAGCTCACGTTTGTACTATCCCTTCTCCAGGCCAACTCTCATATTTCTATTTGGCCTAGCTAATATTGTTTTTTTGCATTACAATCATGTACTCTTAGTCCAAGTATTTTGGTGAGAATTTGGAAACCATAAGGTTTGGTTATTATGGTTGCAAAATTACCGATCGAGTAGGCTCTTCAATTGTGTCCAGCTTAATGCATCAGGTGCTCTAGTTGTTACTCACATAATCACTGTTAAACTATTGACTATCAACTGCACACTCTGGCTCATTGGCATATATGAAAAAAATTAGGTTATTGGCTCTGATTTGGCCTTCACTTTAAATTCAACACGGTGTTATTACTCAGCAGATTTATTATTAATCAAAAAAAGATAGATGCACTTACCAATTTTCTTCATCTGGTTAAAAATTAAGTTCATTATTTTTAAAAGAGAAGTTTTCCCTTTATAATTAAACTTGTACAAATGAGGTGAGGTATAGTAAGCTGCAGAGGCTTTAACAAGTTTACTAATGCCAGCTACAAATCTTTTAAAATTTATTTATTTGTGATTGTGTCAAAAAATATATTGAAAAAAATTTTTATTTATACATTGCTCAGAAATTTTTAAAATGAACTTACAGGCGAATGGGTATAAAATTGGCTTAGGTTGATGGAAGGGAGTTATTAGGTCTTCATAAAATGTATTAATGAACATTTCTACATACTGATTCTACATACTACAGGTCCTGATAACAATAAAAAAAAGTAGGGGTTAACGATGGTTGTTAATAATTAAAATAAAATAATAGAAATCAAACGATTAAGATATAACTGCAACGTGGGTAGTTATTGAATTAATAATAATTTTTAACAGTTGAAAGGCTTGAATTACCAGAATATAAACAGTATCTTATATTTCACATATACCCAACTGAAGTCCTAAGCACTGCTTAATACTTTGTGTATTAAATTTATGTAATCATTTCAATAAAGATATATTTAAAATTAATTACACATGCTTTTTCAATTGTTTTTATTCTGGGGAACTTGCTTTCATCCATTCCTGAACTCTCTTTCATCGACCTAAGCAGATTTCCCAAAAAAACTCTTATACTCATTTGTATATTCATGGCAAACAATTTATATATTTTAGCATTCCCACTTTAAAATTAAATGCCAATAGATTTAGATAGCAAATGATTATTGATGCTGATGTGACTTTAAATAAAGATTAATAAATCATAGCTTTAAAGAATAAAAAGCATTCATCAAAGCTAGTAATCTTCAAAGATAATCAAGACTTATCACCAAGGCAGAATGGTGTCAAAAAGAGGATATTGTATGTAAGTTAATTTTTTTTTTTTTATTTTGTTGTAAAAAATTAATTTTTGTTTAGTTGTTTTTATTGTTTATAGGCTTTAAACTAAGTGGTCATCAACACCGTGTAATCTGTGTTGTTTTATATTTACTGAATTAGGTTGGTTTTGGCTAGGAATTTAATTATTCTGTCAATAGCAGTTAGATAATTTTTGAGTGATTCAGATTTATATCGCTGCACTTGGTTGCACCAATTCATTGATGTCCTCTCAACTGCCTTGATAACCCCTGGCTAATAAGTACTGGGAGGTTGGATGGATACATGTTTTAACAAACCTTGTAATTTCATTATATAGTGGCAGTAAACATAAATATTTACCTTGACATAAGGCTGAATATCAGCCTTACCGTCCATTTTATAAAATTCTTCTATTTTTCTTCTTATTTCATTTCTTTGGTCAGTTTGAACTGTGTAGTTATAATCCAGAGCGACTTCAAACCAATCATTTGATGGATCTTTCAAGACATTCAAAATCACCGGGATGCTGAGAAAAACTGGAATGGTTTCAATTGAAACTCTTGTTAATTATTAAAAATAAATACATCTTTACAGAAAAAAATTATTAAAATTACATACATCATAAAAATAATATGTGTTTTAGTGTTTTGTTATTCTATTAATAAAAAAAATGTAAATTTAAATTTATAGTTTATTACATTTCAGGGCGGTCCTTGAGAACATACATTTACATGAAATAAATAAAAAAAAAAATTATTATATATACTGTTCTAATTACCCATAATTTACTTTATATTATTTAATATTTTATATAATGAAATAATCCTCTCAATTTAATCCTTAAAAATAACATTACAATGTATTTATGAACAAATAAACCAACAATTCTCCTCCTTGCGTACTTATAATTTCACTCATGGCATACTTTGGTGGAAGATGATAGAAGTATGCAATTGATAAAAATATGCAGTATTTTAAGGTGGCAAGTGAACACAAAATTATTTATGATGTATGACTGTTCAAGGTCACCCATCGGTCTCGGGACAGGCCAAGGTTTTTAACAGCAGAACAGTATTGGGAAGGTTTGGAGTTGATATAAAAGAAGGAATATTTACATGATTACATGATCTAAAAACTCATTTTTGTTTTTTACTTCCTACCATTCAGTCAAGTAGTAGGGGAGGCGTATTACTTTTTTGCATCTACGTCAACACCAAATTGTATTGGTTGTCCTGGTTGTCCCATAAATCTGTGCTTCATACACCCAAACGGGTATGTCTTCAGTTTAAACATATTTAAATAAGAAAATAATTATAATTTATTGTTATAGTGTGTATTCAGGAGATGAATATTACAACCATATTCATTGAATGAAATTATGAGTGAATAAGTAAAAATAGGCATGAATGGCATGTTAGTTATTTCCTTCCCTTATGGGAGGATGGTAGCCAATTTAGTAATACCTTTATGTTAAAGGTACTAAATCAGACCGATAAGACTGAATAAGTCGAAGTAATTTTGATTGATATCATTTTATTATTTTGATTTTTTGCTTCCCATAAAATGCCCCATTTGCCCAAATTGGTAATATAATAGCTAAGTTTTCAATTTAAGCATTTAAAATGTTTAAATATGAATCCAATTATGTGTTTGTTATAGAAGTAATTAAAAGGAAACAACAGAAAGACAGGAATGACAGCGAGTGAGACACAGAGACGTTGACTGAGACAGTGAGTAAGTAAGAATGAGGACGTTGATGACAGACAGTTCCTACCCTGTATTTAGTAACAGGAGAGTAGGATTGTGCAGGAGCTCACCACCTCTGTACTATTGCTTCTCCTGGCCAACTCTTATATTTCTTAATTTATATTTGGCCTAGCTAATGTTGTTTTTTTGCATTACAACATTGTTATTTTTACCATTTATTTTCCTTTATAATTATAAATACACGCTGAATATATTAGATAATAATTTAAACATATTTATTTTTTGTCATATTCATTTATTTATGCATGAATGACATGGGGGTTATTTCCTTCCCTTATGGGAGGATTATTATTGATGGTAGCCATTTAGTTTATGTAAAATGTTCTACTTAAGACTGATAAAACCGAATAAAATGAAGTAATTTTGATTGAAATCTTTTGTTTGATTTTTTGTTTCCTATAAATGTGTGCTCAATTTTCCCAAACGGGTAATATAATAGATAATTTAGGCATAGTTTTCAATTTAGGCATTAAAAATGTTTTAATATGAATACAAATGATGTGTTTGTTAAAGAAGTTGTTAAAAGGAAAGAAACAACAAAGACAGAGGAGAGACAGTAAAGAGTGCGAGGACGTTGATGACAGTAATTCTTTACTGTCATCAACGTACCTACCCTTTATTTAGTAACAGGAGAGTAGGATTTCTAAGGAGCTCACCTGTGTACTATCCCTTCTCCCGGCCAACTCTCATATTTATAATTTATATTTGGCCTGGCTAATGTTGTTTTTTTGCATTAAAACATTGTTATTTTTACCATTTATTTTCCTTTGTAATTATAAATACAGGCTGAATATATTATTAGATAATAATTAAAACATATTTATTTATTGTCATATTCATTTATTTACTTACTATTTATTCACAATTGTATATTCAGGAAATGAATATTACAACCATTGAATAAAATTATGAGTGAATTAGTAAAAATGGGCATGAATGACATGTGGGTTATTTCCTTCCCTTATGGGAGGATTATTATTGATGGTAGCCAATTTAGTCTTATCGGTCTTAAAGGTACTGTTTAAGACCGAATAAGTCGAAGGAATTTTGATTGAAATCTTTTGTTTGAGTTTTTGCTTCCCATAAATAGCTCAATTGGCCTAAACCGGTAGTATAATAGATAACTTTTCAATTTAAGCATTTAAAATGTTTAAATATAAATAGGATGCGTTTGTTATAGAAGTAATTAAACAACAAAGACAGTGAGTGAGCACACAGTAAATAAAGAATGAGGACGTTGATGACAGTTCCTACCCTTCATTTAGTAACAGGTGCGCAGGATTTTGCAGGAGCTCACGATTGTACTATTGCTTATCCCGACCAACTCTTATTCTTAATTTATATTTTTCCTAGCTAATGTTTTTTTGCATTACAACATCGTTATTTTTACTATTTATTTTGTTTTATAATTAGAAATACATGCTGAATCTATTAGATAATAATTTAAACATATTTATCTTTAGTCATATTCATTTATTTATTATTCACAATTGTGCATTCAGGAATATTACAACCACTGAATGAAATTATATTGAGTGAATTAGTAAAAACAGGCATGAATGACATGTGAGTTATTTCCTTCCCTTATGGGAGGTTTATTATTGATGGTAGCTGTTGGGTTTTCGATAAAGTATTTAACACACATTACTGAGTACACCTTTTATTGAACACCACAATGCTTCATCTTTTACGGTCACTAACTACATAACAACAACAACCAGGGTAAAAAACATAAATAAATATATAAAATCTTTAAGAGACATTTTATTAGTATGTTAAATAATCCTGTAGGTAATCAGGCCCTCTTTTTATTCTATCGGATTTTCTGAGCTGTGTTTCATTGTCTGGTTCTGGTATAAAGTCTGGATCGGTTATAGATTCTGATTATGGTATAGATTCTAGTACAGATTCTGATTCTGTATAGATTCTGATTCTGGTATAGATTCTGGTACAGATTCTGATTCTGGTATAGATTCTGATTCTGGTACAGATTCTGATTCTGGTATAGATTCTGGTACATATTTTGATTCTGGTATAGATTCTGGTACAGATTCTGATTCTGGTATAGATTTTGGCTCATGGAAGGGTCGTAAGGCGTAATCTGGTTCTTATTTGCCGGTTCAGGTATTTCTCAGCTGGTGATGTTCCATCGGCCATCGGCGTTGCCCGATAGTGAAGAAGTATTTTATCTATCTTTTGTTTCATAGGTAAGTTTTCTGCGCTCATAGTTTTTAGCCGGTTCTTTAACGTCTGCACGTTGCACTCAGCCAAGCTATTTGTGGCTGGGTGCCCTGGTGCCGCGAATTTTTGCTTTATGCCATTTTCTCGGCAATAATTTTTGAAGGTTTCATTAGTGAAGATAGATGCGTTATCTGATACTAGTACAAATGGATAGCTGTGTGTTGAAAACATTTCGTTTAATAATTCGATTGTACTTGTAGTATTCGGTGCATTTTTGGAGATTTTTACTTCTGCCCAGCGTGATTTTGCATCAATGAGGAGCAGGTAATTATATCCTTGGAATGGGCCCGCATAGTCTATATGCACACGGTCCCAGTTATTTTCCGGAGGGTCCTATTGGTGAACTGGAGCCTTTGCCGGGCTACTTTTGACGGATGAACACTCCTGGCACTCCCTTACCATTTTCTCTATTTCTTTATCGATGTTGGTCCATGTACTATGTCGGCGTGCTAATTGCTTCATTTTAGTAAAGCCAACGTGAGTTGAGTGCAGCTGTTTTAGTACTTCTGCCTGTAGAGTTTTTGGGATCACAACTCAATCGCTCTTAAACAGTAGGCCACTGTCTAGGGTGTGCTCGCTATCTATTGACGTCAGCAATAGCTCCTGTTTGATTTTTGATAATTCTGGATCTTTTTCCGTCTCTGCCACAATGACATCCGGGGTAAGCATTTCTGTTGATATTTCGAAGATTTGCGATGTACATAGTTGATGGACTTCTTCATTGATGAACATGTCAGACGATTTCCTGGTTAGCTGTATGGGTGACCTTGATAAACAGTCAACATTTTCGTTGTCAGACCCTTTCTTAAATTGAACTGTGTAATCAAACCCTACTAAGAAGAAAGCATAACGCAGTAAGCGAGCAGAAGTCATTTTCGGTAACTTATTTTTTTGGTGAAAAATTCGGGTTAACGGTTGGTTATCCGTGATGAGAGTGAAACGTCGCCCATAAAGAAAATCGAAAAAATGATCAACAGCAAAAACTATGGCTAAAGCCTCTCTGTAAAGTTGCGAGTAATTCTGCTCTGCCTTCGATAACGAACGTGATGCGAATGCTATAGGTCGTTCTACTTCGTTAGTTATATAACCCTCATATCTAGCCTAGTCAATATCAACAGTCTAATCAACACCCATTGATAACCAGCTATATAAGCACCCCTCTCACGACGTGGACCAACTTGTTAATTGTAATCCCATCTAGTATGTCATTTTGATCATTTAATATATATTTAACCAGTGTTTGTGCTATTCATAATAAAGCTTTTTAAAAAGCTTTCCTCCTTTGAGATTATTTAACTGTTGATAACATGGGTAAGTACAGCCGCTATTCCCGTCGGGCTAGCATCGGTCGTTAGTGTAACTGGTAGATCTGGGCTAAATGGAATAATCACCCTGTCACTTGCTATCTCATTTTTGAGTTTTATAAATGCTGCTTCGCATTGTGAGGAACAAAAATATTTCTGATCTTTACCGAGTAACTTGTGCAGGGGGTAAGTCAAGGATGACAGGTTTGGCAAGAACCGAGAATAATATGTCACCATACCCATAAAACGCCGTAGCTCTGGTACCTTCACTGGTCTGGGCATGTCGTTAACTGCCTTTATTTTTGAAGAGGATTTCGATATTCGATTGTGCTCTACTACATGACCAAGATATTCTATTGTGCTCTACTACATGACCAAGATATTTTATTGTTGTTTTGAAAACGTGCACTTGTTTTTATTCAGATGAAGGTCATTTTGAATGAGGTATACTCTTTTAACCTCTTGAGGCAAGCAAGTAGGTTTATTTTGCATTCGTCTTCTGATTCGCCGTGTACAATGATGTCGTCGAAATATGCTATGGTTTTTGTTAAGCCTTTTAATATCTGATCTATGAGCCGGTTGAATTCTGCCGGTGCGGTTTTTATGCCGAAGCTTAATCTGTTCATGCAATAAGTTCCACGGTGTGTGGTAATGGTTTGGATAATGCCGGATTTTTCGTCTGTTTTCAGGTGTAAGTATGCTTTAAACAAGTCTAATCGACAAAAATACCTTGAATTTCGGAGGCTATTTACCACCTCATCAACTTTCTTTATTGGATAATTGGTATTTACCAAGAGGTCATTTACCCCCACCTTATAATCTACGCACAGTCTAACTGTGCCATCAGCTTTGGGTATAACTACCAAGGGGGACCCCCAATCGCTTGTCGCTTTAGATATTATGCCTGCTGCCTCCAGTGAGTCTAATTCGATTTCAAACTTTTCCCGCAGTGCGTATGGGACATTTCTTTCTGGAGTATAACTAGGTTTTGCATTTTCACGGAGTTGCAGTTTGATAATAAAATCTGGTACACATCCAACTTTTTGGACAAAAATTTCAGGGAAAAGGTGTTCAATATCCGTTACGCTGTTAATTGATAATGGTTTCTTGGAAATGTTGACTTTTTTGTTCTCTTTGTCTATGTCTTGTAAGTTTATTTGCAAGTGTCTAATCCACATTCGTCCCAGCAAGGGGGCATAACCATCAGGGACCACATAAAGGTCTTCATAAGATACAGTGTTCTTATATTCCACTTTTACTTTTGTTTTGCCGAGGGGTCGAAAAACGTTGTCTGTATAAGATTTAAAAGCGATATTTGAGGGTTGAAGTGGCTGTTTTATTTTTAATTGTTTGAATTGAGTTTCAGGTATAAGCGTGTAGCCAGCACCGGTATCAATTTCAAAACTTTGATACGTATTTTCGATTTTGATCGATACCAGGTATTTCCCCGAATCCTGTGATAGCTTTGATATGGGGTGAAGATTGACAGGAACAATTTTACTCATACTCCGGTCGGCATAATAGTTTGTTTGTGTGACTGGTTCGTCAGTTGATGCCTTATGCGTGAAGCTTTCTTGTTGCGTTTTTAACAGGGTTTTTATGCAAACCCCCGCTACGTGCCCAGTGCTGCCACAAGACGTACACGTTAGTTTACCAAAAAAGGTTTCAGTCGACAGTCCTTGGCCAAATGGTTTGTTTTTCCACACCGTGAGCAATGATTATATAAGCCTAATCTTTTTAAGTCCACACGACCGCTTGATTGTGATCTGGTACGCTGATTTCGGTTTCGAGTATCTGTGTTTTCCCTTCTGTACCTGTTGGAGGTAGATGCTTGATTAGTAGAATTGATTGAAAAAGACTGTGTATTAGCTAACTCACGGCTATTTGCTTTTGATGCTTCGAGTGCGATAGCTTTTTTTTTGAGTTTTTGCTTCCCATAAATATATGCTCAATTTGCCCAAATCGGTAGTATAATAGATAACTTTTCAATTTAAGCACATTTAAACTGTTTAAATATGAATACAAATGATGTGTTATGATAATAAGACATAATAAGAAAACATCAAATTTGAGTGAATATTAGCAAACAGACAAGAATGAGATGTAGGAAAGGACATTCAGTGATTGGTCCCTGTATGATTGTGTTTATGCCAGTTAATTTAAACTAATAAACCCTTACTCCAGTTCTTCCGAAGCCACCGTGTCAGATAAGTCTTGTGTTTCTAGTATGTGAGGATTTGGGTGTCTGTAAAGGTTTTGATGGGGTTGTCTGTACAGAGTTCTGATCTATGTACGTGTGTAAGGTTGTATTTATGATATACGATAATACACCAGTTATAAATCGAAGTATTTTTTTAATGAAATCTTTCTATCGTAGCTATGTTGAGTCAAAATGAATAGGTAAGTGTATGTCTTGAGTTTTTGAGGCACGACTGCAGTGGCGAGGTGGTAAAAAGAGATCGGTGATTCCAATATTGTAAATCCAAATATATCAAAATAAGAGGGTTTTGAAACAAAAGAAAATAAGGGCTTGGTCAATCTATTAGTTACTGTTGTTACTGTTAGTTATTAGGTAATTTGATAAGCTATGTCAAAAAAGAACTTACTGTAAAATAAATAAACTAACGTGAACTGATGGAGGGAAAGCAGGTTGAATGTTTATGGTAATGAGCTCGACTATAACTTAAGATATGCAATAGCCAAGGTATCAACGACCACAAGTTCGGAGTCTCCCAAGGCAGGAGGTTAAGTTTTGAGAGTTTCAGCTTTCAACAAATCCATGTTCTACTCATGTGTCTGCCTGTTCTGGTAAATCACCTAGTTAGATAGGTAGGTATGCCTTCACTGGGACCACTGAAATAAGTGGGTAATCGTTGTCTAGTTGAAATGGAATCTTAATACAGGAAGCGGAAAAAAATTTAAATCGGAGTGTTACAGTTGAGTAGTTAGAAATTTCATTTCATTGAAAACGAACTTTAATCAAGTGAAAATTATAGACAAGTGTCGGAAAGCTTCTTGTGCACGTCGAGGGTCACCAATTGTCGGAAAAGGGTGAACAATTGTCGGAGGTCAACAATTGTCGGGGGGCGTCACTAGGGGAGTGCCTGATCACTCTAGCCCTGGTGACAAGTGCGGATTGTTGTAGTTAATAACATGGACCATGTTCCATGTAGGCGTTAATATCTGACTCCATTTATTGATAGGGATGTGTCCCGACAAGACACTGTGTTCAGGATGAGGTTCAGAGGTTCATAAAGAATAAGACCAGTTTTCAGAGTTCGAGCGAGAGATCGGCAGCGTAATAGGTACAAGTCGTCAGAGGTCTGCTAGAGGCTGTGAGGCAAAGTGCCGTCGTAGAGGTGTGGCATAGCGAGAGTAGATTAGCGGAAGGCTGAGTGGGCTTACTCCCAGGGCCCCGGGGCCCTGGCGTATCGCTACTAGTAATGCGGCTGTGGAGTCTAAGAAACAGAGTACTTCTTCAGGGCGAAACTTACTGATATAAATATTGTACCCCCCTCCCTCGTGGAAGGCGGAGTCTGTCTGCAGGTGGTCTGTTTTATTATCCCGTTGGTCCAAAAGGGTGTGCTTTATGATGTCCCCTCCCGAGCTACGTGACAAAACTGTTCCTGGCATGATTTAATGACCGCTGGGACGTGACTGCAGGTCTATTTTAAGGGGCGGTGTGACCTAGCCTAGGTTTTATTGCCGTACCCTCGATGTTACTTGTTTACCTCTGCCGATCCCTCTATGATTTATTACCAGAAGTTACACAGATTTGCATTTCTATTATAATACATTATGAACCAGAGTGTAGGGTAATTTACATATATTTAGCTCTTCGCTACAACAAGTAATTGTTTTTGCATCAAATATTTGTAGAGTAGCCATATTATGTAGTAGTACATCATAGTTCCTCATGGCAATTTGCTGAAGGTCCTATATTTTCATTCAAGCCTAAAGAATCCCAGAAAGATTCTTCTCCTAATTCATCTTCCACAGTTAATTGGAAGTCACCGGGGCCTCTAATGTCTGTGAAAACTATGTTTGGTAGCTGCTCTTGTACAGGCTGCCAGTTCCCTTCCAGTTTTCTAGAACAGAAAATAGAATGCTTAAGTAATATTAACTAATATATGTGAATCTTCCATCTGCCTTAAACTTACGTGTTTGTGTAGCTTACCCGTTGGCTGCGAACGAGACCCACATGTCATGCATCTCTTCAGTTAGTTGAATGTCATTTTGATCCTGTGGTGGATTGCCCAGAAATTGTATTCCTATTGTATAGGGAGCGTCACTTGCATGGGTTGCATTGGGATAGTTATCTACATAAAAAGGAAAATAAATTAACTTTATATATTGTTATAATATTTTTGATCAAATTAAGTTTTATAAAACAGCTTTATTGTCATTTTATAACTGATAACCTCTTCTTTATTGAAATTGTGCTTTCGACAGGTCAAAGATGTCATCTTCAGTTATCTCCTATTGGTTATGTGGGATATATAACTCATCTAAAACAATAGTATTTTTTTATATTTTAACCAGGGATGCTACATCTACACTCCTCATTTTATTACTCAAAAGTGGTTATTCAGTCATAAAGTAAGGAGTGTTCCATACCATTCCACAATCCAGCAATAAAAATTTTTTAAATTAAGTTTTATTTTAAAATGAATATTTGGTCAGATGGAATATGTATTATTCTTTATGTATTTTCTTGGGAAGAAAATTCCTTTTGTAGGTATTCTAGGTGATAGGTAGGTGGTAGGTTGCCCAGAAATAGCAGCTTTTAAGTAAGAGATCATCTTTTTCATTGGAGTAGTCAGTGACATAAGTTGGCCAGTAGGTATGAGACCAGATAGAGAAGATAGATCCATGTGCTAGACCAGGGAAGCCTAAGACTAGATCGAGGAAGATACAAATTAGGACTGACAACAACGAAGAATGTACCCATGTTTAAATCATTATTTGTATTAGGTAAATATTATTATAGGTATATAAACTCTCTACACAATTATGTTAATATGAAAACTTTGAAACAGTAACATTATGCATTAGGACAATAGTGAACTCTAGTGAGATAAAAATAATTTTAACACTATAAAATAAATAATTTTTCTTTGTAATTTTTATGAATGTCTTTTCCAAATTATGCAATTTGAAAATTTTCACATTAGCCCTGCAAAGTGCACAGAGATTTAAAGTCTGCAACTAAAAAAAAAAGTTAGTTTAAAATTCAGCTAGAATGATTTCCCAATAGTTAACTGAATTAAATATTTTAACTAAATAACATTAATCCTAAGAAGAAATCTACTTGCCAAAGTCTTTACTAGTAACTCCCATAGCTTTCATCATGCTAAAAGCAGTAATTTTCCCAACATAATTAAACCTGTACACATATACCGGTGAGGTATAGTGAGCTGCAGAGGCTTAACAAGTTTACTAATGCCAGCTAAAAACAATCGGTCTCCTAAAACCTTTAACAGTGAAGACAATATTAACATATAATGTTGTGATATTTTAATATGATGATTTTTAAAGATGTTTGTTTAAATAAACTCGGAAAAAGCAAGCATTGAAGAACTTAATAACGATCCGTAGTTTATGTCTTTGAAAGTATGAACGTTTTTATGTTCGTCATATTAATTATTAATAATTGAAATAAAAATAATGTCATATTTAATATAAGCATTTATTATATAAACTTGTAAATAAGGCAAAGTATAAACATTCAAAACAACGGACATTAGAAAACAAGATATCTATATGGCGGAGATGGGACTATAAAAGACTGAATTCGAACCAGACTCGAGCTCATTCAGTTTTTGACCTACACGAGGAGCAGACGCTACCAGAAGAAGGCTACGCTCGACACAACCAAGCCGGCAGGAGACGCATCAGACCACGCGCTGCATCTTACAAGACGCTAATCCGGACCACTCAACCAGAAGACGACCATCGAAGATATCAACACAAAGATACACTGGCCAGTATACTACGTAATTTTAATCTTAACAGTAATTTTTAGTACGTACGTAATTTATTATTTGTATATCAATTTTTATATCTTAATGTGTGTAAGTAAATCCAATAAACCTTTTGCCATAAGTTTCCTATAATTATTAACAGAACCCTGAATTAACGTAAAAGTTATTAAATATAAAAGTTTTTTTAAAAATTATATAAAAAATATATAATTAAAATATTATTATTAATGCAATCAAGCAAATATTAGAATAATAAACAAAGTATAATTTCATCAAATAGTTTGAATGAAAACAGTTTTTTATTTAAACCTTTTTAGGTGAAATTATTACAAAAAGAATTTTTGGGTTTGATACTTCTAGAACAAGTGATGTCGATGGACAAAAATAAAAAATTTGTCTCTTACTTGACTTAAATTTTGAGTACTGTTCCTTTACCACTTAGAGATTAGAGACAAGTCCACACACAAGCTGTGTAATGCTGAACATAATCTGTTTTTTATTTCAAGCATGTACATAAAATTTCTTTTTTTAATGTGAGTTAATAATTATAAATCACATATTAAGGTTTGAATATAACTAAAGTGATCAGTTGATTCCTATTCTTAGGACTGATACTTTCAGTACACTTGAAACATTCTGATTCTGTTGTTCAATAGAAAGCTATACAATTTGCAAGGTATACAATTATTTGCTAGATGTTCATTTCAGTTAAACTGGAAAGACTTTTGTTTCTTTACTCCTTTTCATGATTTGTTTTGTCCTTTTTATCTATTCTTGCACCGTTCTTGTTTGGGAATTCCTAGACCTTTGTTCTCATGAGCCCTGAAGGTACCATCTGTGTGCTGTGTGCTGTCCTCTCAATAGCAACACATTTGATTATGTAAGGACTATTGCTCTATGCAATCCAGATTATTATTGGCTGTTGTTTGATACGTTCAAAAAGTGTTTTACTTTGTCTTATCATCTTGCACTAAGGATATGTCTATAGCAACCATTTATGAACATCTCTAGCTGCTACATACTTTACATTGGAGGTGAATATTTTTGGCTTGTAATGAACTTTTTGTTTATCCAGACACGGTAGAGTTGGACAAAAACCACCTTGGCGTTTCACATCCATTCTTCAACTTTTTCATCTGCACTTTCAGGTAAACCCACAATACTCCCAAGGTAAGTGAAAGAACATCAATCGAGAACTACATTTGAGGGCTTTTCAACTCTTATTTCTTTAATCTTTCTCAAATTTTTCCTCAGACAATATAATAAATCTATTCTTTATCAAACTATTAGATGTTCATTTATATTCAATGCTTATCATTACTATTTTGCAATAAAAATTTTTATAATTATAGAGTTTTGTTGGTTTTTTTTTTTTTTAAATCAGAAGCCTTATGTGTTATGTGTTTATCCTGGATATTGTGAGTCCTTGACCTAGAAACATGAAATTTATGTAGAGATTTCATTTCATTACCTGATGACATGAATAATATTTAAATTAATACAAAACTAAATATTTTTTTTGTTTCATTGAATAGGTTATCAAATTGAAGGTGTGAATGATATATTGATTAATAACTTGTAATGCTTGTTTTCTATGTTTGACCTGTAATTATACAAAATCATTAAAATTATACTCAACCCATGTTTTACACAGTGTGATGTTATTTAACAAATTTGTTTCATTTAATGCCCTTAAAAAAAAAATCAACCTAAAGGTAAATTTCATGTCACAATTAATTAATTGATTGATAATTAAGAAATCATATCAAATGGATTAAGTTATCATAATTAAATATCTCGTTGCCCTCATTAATAATATGTATTTTTATTTTAAACTATAATTACAAAAAATTGTGTTTCACTTATAGTTTGATGGTGTGAAAAAAAATAACCCCATGGTAAATTACAATTGTCATAATGATTTAATTAATTACTTGGTTGCATAGGATATGAAATTGAAAATTAAGATCTTGATGTGTATAATATATAGGGGCTTAATGGAATATATTTACAAAAACTAAACATTAGATTAATGACAAGTTTCTTTAAATATCAATATAAAAAAATGTAAAGACAAACTCAAATATAAAGTATCAATGAATGGGGAGTACTAGAGAAACTACTTTTGAATATATATGCTAATAAAAATAATTAAAGAGAAATAGGAGATAAGACAAGAAAGTCATTACTATGATATACATATGATACCTTGTGATATACACACTGAATCTTTTTTTTTCTTTATGTAATCATAATGCATGTTGAAATGAAAAAAATATTCCTTTCACATCACACCATAATTCATTAATGAATGTGACGTAAATCTTTTCTTGATCTACCTAAGCCCCAATAAAGCACTTAGTCATATCTAATTTGTATGAAGGGAGGATTAAAAAATAAAAATCACATACATTAAAAAAGGCTGAATATTTTCACTGTCAGGAATATTACAACCATTGAATGAAATTATGAGTGAATTAGTAAAGATAGACATGAATGACATGTGAGTTATCTCATTCCCTTATGGGTGGATTATTATTGATGGTGCCCAATTTAGTCTATGTAAAAGTTACTATTTAAGACTGATAAAACCGAATAAGTTGAAGTAATTTTGATTAAAATCTTTTGCTTGCTTTTTTGACAATTGTGCTCAATTAATAGCTAAGTTTTCAATTTAAGCATTTAAAATGTTTAAGTATGAATGCAAATGATGTGTATAGCTCAATATAATAGCTAAGTTTTCAATTTAAGCATTTAAAATGTTTAAATGTGAATGCAAATGATGTGTTTGTTATACAAGTAGTTAAAAGGAAACAACAAAGACAGTGAGCACAGTAAAAAAACTGAGGACATTGTGATGATGTCTTTACTGTCATGAACGTACCTACCCTTTATTTAGTAACAGGAGAGTAGGATTTCTAAGGAGCTCACCTGTGTACTCTCCCTTCTCCAGGCCAACTGTCATATTTCTTAATTTATATTATTTGGCCTAGCTAATGTTGTTTTTTTGTATTACAACATTTAGTTTATGTAAAAGTTACTATTTAAGACTGATAAAACAGAATAAGTTGAAGTAATTTTGATTAAAATCTTTTGTTTGCTTTTTTGAAAATTGTGCTCAATTTTCCCAAACGGGTAGTATTATAATAGATAAGTTTTCAATTTAAGCATTTAAAATGTTTAAATATGAATAAAAATTATGTTTGTTACAGAAGTAGTTAAAAGGAAACAACAAAGACAGTGAGTGAGCACACATAAAGAATGAGGACGTTGATGACAGTAAAGACATTATTTTACTGTCACCAACGTACTACCCTTTATTTAGTAACAGGAGATTAGGATTTCTAAGGAGCTCACGTTTGTACTATCGCTTCTCCTGACCAACTCTCATATTTCTTAATTTATATTTGGCCTAGCTAATATTGTTTTTTTGCATTACAATCATGTACTCTTAGTCCAAGTATTTTGGTGAGAATTTGGAAACCATAAGGTTTGCTTATTACGGCATGGTTGCAAAATTACCGATCGATATATGCTCTTCAATTGTGTCCAGCTTAACGCTGCAGGTGCTCTAGTTGTTACTCACATAATCACTGTTAAACTATTGACTATAAACTGCACACTCTGGCTCATTGGCATATATGAAAAAAATTAGGTTATTGGCTCTGATTTGGCCTTCACTTTAAATTCAACACGGTGTTATTACTCAGCAGATTTATTATTAATCAAAAAAAGATAGATGCACTTACCAATTTTCTTCATCTGGTTAAAAATTAAGTTCATTATTTTTAAAAGAGAAGTTTTCCCTTTATAATTAAACTTGTACAAATAGACAGGTGAGGTATAGTAAGCTGCAGAGGCTTGAACTAGTCTCAAACGTCAGCTACAAATAATCTGTCTCCTAAAACCTGTAAAAATGTGTAAAATTTATTAGATTTGGAACCGTCTTTTAAAATTTATTAATTTGTAATGGTGTCAAAAAATATATTGAAAAAAATTTTTATTTATACATTGCTCAGAAATTTTTAAAATGAACTTACAGGCGAATGGGTATAAAATTGGCTTAGGTTGATGGAAGGGAGTTATTAGGTCTTCATAAAATGTATTAATGAACATTTCTACATACTGATTCTACATACTACAGGTCCTGATAACAATAAAAAAAAGTAGGGGTTAACGATGGTTGTTAATAATTAAAATAAAATAATAGAAATCAAACGATTAAGATATAACTGCAACGTGGGTAGTTATTGAATTAATAATAATTTTTAACAGTTGAAAGGCTTGAATTACCAGAATATAAACAGTATCTTATATTTAACATATACCTAACTGAAGTCCTAAGCACTGATTAATACTTTGTGTATTAAATTTATGTAATCATTTCAATAAAGATATATTTAAAATTATTCACATATGCTTTTTCAATTGTTTTTATTCTGGGGAACTTGCTTTCATCCATTTCTGAACTCTCTTTCATCGACCTAAGCAGATTTCCCAAAAAAACTCTTATACTCATTTGTATATTCATGGCAAACAATTTATATATTTTAGCATACCTACTTTAAAATTAAATGCTTATAAAATGTGTAAATAATTCATTTAGTCAAACAGCCCCTTGATCAAGCACCATTTTGATGTAGCATACATACATCAAATTAATCTAAATATAAATTAAAATATTAAATCCTTTTTTCATTGGCTAACAGGAATTTTGGTCCAACCTATTGTGATGAAACTTTTGAACACATATAAACTAAACAATTCAAAGCAATGTTAATAAAGTCTCAAGTATCTGTTCAGGAAGTCGTTCTGATGTAGCATAATTACATCTAATTTAATTAATTAGCTTATGCCAATAGATTTAAATAGCAAATGATTATTGATGCTGATGTGACTTTAAATAAAGATCAATAAATAATAGCTTTAAAGAATAAAAAGCACTCATCAAAGCTAGTAATCTTCAAAGATAATCAAGACTTATCACCAAGGTAGAATAGTGTCAAAGAGAGGATATTGTATGTAAGTTAGTTTTTTTTATTTATTTTGTAGTAAAAAATTAATTTTTGTTTAGTTTATTTGCATTCATCAAAGCTAGTAATCTTCAAAGATAATCAAGACTTATCACCGAGGTAGAATAGTGTCAAAGAGAGGATATTGTATGTAAGTTAATTTTTTTTTTTTATTTTGTTGTAAAAAATTAATTTTTGTTTAGTTGTTTTTATTGTTTATAGGCTTTAAACTAAGTGGTCATCAACACCGTGTAATCTGTGTTGTTTTATATTTACTGAATTAGGTTGGTTTTGGCTAGGAATTTAATTATTCTGTCAATAGCAGTTAGATAATTTTTGAGTGATTCAGATTTATATCGCTGCACTTGGTGCACCAATTCATTGATGTCCTCTCAACTGCCTTGATAACCCCTGGCTAATAAGTACTGGGAGGTTGGATGGATACATGTTTTAACACACCTTTTAATTTCATTATATAGTGGCAGTAAACATAAATATTTACCTTGACATAAGGCTGAATATCAGCCTTACCGTCCATTTTATAAAATTCTTCTATTTTCCTCCTTATTTCATTTCTTTTGTCAGTTTGAACTGTGTAGTTATAATCCAGAGCGACTTCAAACCAATCATTTGATGGATCTTTCAAGGCATTCAAAATCACTGGGATGCTCAGAAAAGCTGGAATGGTTTCAATTGAAACTCTTGTTAATTAATAAAAATAAATACATCTTTACAGAAAAAAAATATTAAAATTACATACATCATAAAAATAATATGTGTTTTAGTGTTTTGTTATTCTATTAATAAAAAAATGTAAATTTAAATTTATAGTTTATTACATCTCAGGGCGGTCCTTGAGAACCTACATTTACATGAAATAAATAAAAAAAAAATTATTATATATACTGTTCCAATTACCCATAATTTACTTTATATTATTTAATATTTTATATAATGAAATAATCCTCTCAATTTAATCCTTAAAAATAACATTACAATGTATTTATGAACAAATAAACCAACAATTCTCCTCCTTGCGTACTTATAATTTCACTCATGGCATACTTTGGTGGAAGATGATAGAAGTATGCAATTGATAAAAATATGCAGTATTTTAAGGTGGCAAGTGAACACAAAATTATTTATGATGTATGACTGTTCAAGGTCACCCATCGGTCTCTGGACAGGCCAAGGTTTTTAACAGCAGAACAGTATTGGGAAGGTTTGGAGTTGATATAAAAGAAGGAATATTTACATGATTACATGATCTAAAAACTCATTTTTGTTTTTTACTTCCTATCATTCAGTCAAGTAGTAGGGGAGGCGTAATACTTTTTTACATCTACGTCAACGCCAAATTGTATTGGATAATACAACAAGTGAATTGCATAAATCGCATGGGAGTTAGTTACGTTAATGGTAGCTAATTTAAATTATTAAATCCCCACTCCAGATAAATGGAAGTACTTTTGATTGAAAATTTTCTATTGATTGTCTGGTTGTCCCATAAATCTGTGCTTCATGCACCCAAACGGGTATGTCTTCAGTTTAAACATATTTAAATAAGAAAAAAATTATAATTTATTGTTATAGTGTGTATTCAGGAGATGAATATTACAACCATATTCATTGAATGAAATTATGAGTGAATAAGTAAAAATAGGCATGAATGGCATGTTAGTTATTTCCTTCCCTCATGGGAGGATTGTAGCCAATTTAGTAATACCTTTATGTTAAAGGTACTAAATCAGACCGATAAGACTGAATAAGAAGAAGTAATTTTGATTGATATCATTTTATTATTTTGATTTTTTGCTTCCCATAAAATGCCCCATTTGCCCAAATTGGTAATATAATAGCTAAGTTTTCAATTTAAGCATTTAAAATGTTTAAATATGAATCCAATTATGTGTTTGTTATAGAAGTAATTAAAAGGAAACAACAGAAAGACAGGAATGACAGTGAGTGAGACACAGAGACGTTGACTGAGACAGTGAGTAAGTAAGAATGAGGACGTTGAGGACAGACAGTTCCTACCCTGCATTTAGTAACAGGAGAGTAGGATTGTGCAGGAGCTCACCACCTTTGTACTATCGCTTCTCCTGGCCAACTCTTATATTTCTTAATTTATATTTGGCCTAGCTAATGTTGTTTTTTTGCATTACAACATTGTTATTTTTACCATTTATTTTCCTTTATAATTATAAATACATGCTGAATCTATTAGATAATAATTTACACATATTTATTTTTTGTCATATTCATTTATTTATGCATGAATGACATGGGGGTTATTTCCTTCCCTTATGGGAGGATTATTATTGATGGTAGCCATTTAGTTTATGTAAAATGTTCTACTTAAGACTGATAAAACCGAATAAAATGAAGTAATTTTGATTGAAATCTTTTGTTTGCTTTTTTGAAAATTGTGCTCAATTTTCCCAAACAGGTAGTATTATAATAGATAATTTTCAATTTAAGCATTTAGAATGTTTAAATATGAATAAAAATGATGTTTGTTACAGAAGTAGTTAAAAGGAAACAACAAAGACAGTGTGCACAACAAGTAAAAACTGAGGACGTTGATGACAGTAAAGACATTATTTTACTGTCACCAACGTACCTACCCTTTATTTAGTAACAGGAGCGTAGGATTGTGCTGGAGCTCACATTTGTACTATCACTTCTCCCGGCCAACTCTCATATTTCTTACTCATAAGCCTAGCTAATATTGTTTTTTGCATTACAACATTGTTACAACATTTAGTTCATGCTAAAGGTTACTATTTAAGACTGATAAAACCGAATAAGTCGAAGGAATTTTGATTGAAATCTTTTGTTTGAGTTTTTGCTTCCCATAAATATCTGCTCAATTTGCCCAAACCGGTAGTATAATAGATAACATTTCAATTTAAGCACATTTAAACTGTTTAAATATGAATACAAATGATGTGTTATGATAATAAGAAGTTAGAATGAAACTTAAAATGTGAGTGAATATTAGCAAACAGACAAGAATGAGATGTAGGAAAGGACATTCAGTGATTGGTCCCTGTATGATTGTGTTTATGCCAGTTAATTTAAACTAATAAACCCTTACTCCAGTTCTTCCGAAGCCACCGTGTCAGATAAGTCTTGTGTTTCTAGTATGTGAGGATTTGGGTGTCTGTAAAGGTTTTGATGGGGTTGTCTGTACAGAGTTCTGATCTATGTACGTGTGTAAGGTTGTATTTATGATATACGATAATACACCAGTTATAAATCGAAGTATTTTTTTAATGAAATCTTTCTATCGTAGCTATGTTGAGTCAAAATGAATAGGTAAGTGTATGTCTTGAGTTTTTGAGGCACGACTGCAGTGGCGAGATGGTAAAAAGAGATCGGTGATTCCAATATTGTAAATCCAAATATATCAAAATAAAAGGGTTTTGAAACAAAAGAAAATGAGAGCTTGGTTAATCTATTAGTTACTGTTAGTTATTAGGTAATTTGATTAGCTATGTCAAAAAAGAACTTACTGTAAAATAAATAAACTATCGTTAACTGATGGAGGGAAAGCAGGTTGAATGTTTATGGTAATGAGCTCGACTATAACTTAAGATATGCAATAGCCAAGGGAGCAATGACCACAAGTTTGGGGTCTTCCAAGGCAGGAAGTTAAGTTTTTAGAGTTTCTGCTTTCAACAAATCCATGTTCTACTCATGTGTCTGCCTGTTCTGGTAAGTCCTCCAGTTGATCTCGTTCAAGTTGACGATCCCTTTTGGTATTGGGAAGACATGAAACATGTAGTCATCTCACTTAACATGATGTAGATACATTAATTTAGTGATGATTTTCTGATTAGAAAAAAAAAATTCCATAAATTGTGGAACGAGGTGGACGATCAGAGATTGTGCAAAAGGGTGGTGACAGAGAGAGAGGTGGTGAAGATTGATCAAAGCCCTTCCTTCCAACAGGGAGCCCAGGAACTAATCATAGTTGCGATTATATGTCAAATTAAAGATCTCAACGTCCTGATTAAGAGTATGTAATTTGTGCTGTTTTTTTTTTTATATATAAAAGTTCATTGACATTGTGTTCACAATTGAACCAGTGATATTTTGCGTAGTAGATCTATATGTAAGATGTCTAAATATATGAACCTACTTTGTAGTTATTCTGTGTGTATATTATCTTTAAGACTATACATTTTTTATTGGTAGTAAGAATTCGTTTTATGATTAGTTAGTTATAAGGGTTTCTTGTTTATTATAGTATTTCTTGAAATTGATTTCCGGGTCTGTTTCTTTCCACGCCGACAGTGCAATAATTTATAAAATAAGAAATACCTTATAGTTTAAAATAGCCCTAGGTAACATAGAAAAGGGCATCTAGCTGCAGTGTGCAACTTGCAACGTGCTAAAACGAAGCAGCTAGAATGTGGACTGTTTCTTCAAACTACTTGGATAACTGGATAATTGAGATAGTTTTTTTTTTCTCGAATCCTTAACAGGCTGTGGTATGATAAACTCACAAGGCAAATACGGCAAGGTCAAAGATGTGGGGACACTCGAGGTTTAAGTTTGTAGTTATTAAGCTAGTTTTGGGTAGAACAGTTTGGAACCCAAAGGTAAGCTCCATCACCCAGCCCTGTTACTCTGTATTTAATTTTTTAACCGTAATCCGATTTTGTTAGCTTGTACGACCTCGTTAAAATGTAGTACTGTGATGCAGTACTAGGGGCTAATTTTAATATTTATGTACTTTGTATATATGTTTGTTTTCAATAGATTAGTGAACATGGCTTCAGGAAAAAAATAATTCTGTTCTTACCGTATGACGACTCCTGTCAGTGTGACTAGGCTGGTGGCTGTGTGTATGGCTTGCCAGATTCTCTTCTGAAAACGTCTCTAAGAAATCCCTATTCAAGACATCTTGTACAACCATAGGGTAAATAGGTTTTGAGCTTAGATGTATGCCCCTTTGGCCAATAAAGGGGGAGTGAGCCTGGTAGCAGATTTAATGGCTTTGAAGAGGGAAAGGTCAGTTCATGCCTATAATTGAGTGAAGAGCTCCTATTCAATAGTGATAGGTTATTTTTAAATTATTAAAGAACAATTATACAAGGAAATAAAGAAAATGTCCACTATTACTATAGTGATGGGGTTATATAGTTTCAACTAACCTCCCATTGATCTACAAGAGATTACTTTGAAGAGGAAAAGGGGATGAAAGAATGTTGTATCAGTAATTCAATTTTAAACAGAATTATTAATATATTTGAATTTTAAACTAAATCTATGCAATAAATTGAGTTTGATAGAGTAATTAAACTCGGGCAGTTTGATTTTATTGACATCCCATTACTTCTATACGGTTTCATTCAATTATCACAATGATAATATATTATTTATTTGAACTGAAGTGCTTACACTTACACACCTTAGTGTGGTTGTCAAGTAAAGTAGGTGAATATATATATATCATTTGTATTTGTATACGCCCCATCTACCTAGTGTACCATTTCATTTACAGCCCTAAAGATCTCAACACCATGATTAATACTCTGTAATATTGGTTGGGACTTTAATGGACTATAATTATAAAAATTCATTAAAATATTTTTTGAAGACATAAGAAAACCTTTAATTGATTGAACCATGACACTTCCTGAACTTTTTAATTAAATAAACATATTTAAAACAGGCCGTTTTCTATTTGCCATTTTGAAAAAGTTCAAGTTTTAGAAAAGATAGGTGTTGCCTTCACTGGGATTACTGAAATAATTGGGCGATTGTTGTTTGGTTGAAATGGAATCTTAATACAGGAAGCGGAAAAAAAATTTAAATCGGAGTGTTACATTGAAAACGAACTTTAATCAAGTGAAAATTATAGACAAGTAATTGTTTTTGCAGCAAATATTTGTAGAGTAACCATATTATGCAGTAGTACATCATAGTTCCTCATGGCTGTTTGCTGAAGTTCCGATATTTTCATTCAAGCCTAAAGAATCCCAGAAAGATTCTTCTCCTAATTCATCTTCCACAGTTAACTGGAAGTCACCGGGGCCTCTAATGTCTGTGAAAACTATGTTTGGTAGCTGCTCTTGTACAGGCTGCCAGTTCCCTTCCAGTTTTCTAGAACAGAAAATAGAATGCTTAAGTAATATTAACTAATATATGTGAATCTTCCATCTGCCTTAAACTTACGTGTTTGTGTAGCTTACCCGTTGGCTGCGAACGAGACCCACATGTCATGCATCTCTTCAGTTAGTTGAATGTCATTTTGATCCTGTGGTGGATTGCCCAGAAATTGTATTCCTATTGTATAGGGAGCGTCACTTGCATGGGTTGCATTGGGATAGTTATCTACATAAAAAGGAAAATAAATTAACTTTATATATTGTTATAATATTTTTGATCAAATTAAGTTTTATAAAACAGCTTTATTGTCATTTTATAACTGATAACCTCTTCTTTATTGAAATTGTGCTTTCGACAGGTCAAAGATGTCATCTTCAGTTATCTCCTATTGGTTATGTGGGATATATAACTCATCTAAAACAATAGTATTTTTTTATATTTTAACCAGGGATGCTACATCTACACTCCTCATTTTATTACTCAAAAGTGGTTATTCAGTCATAAAGTAAGGAGCGTTCCATACCATTCCACAATCCAGCAATAAAAAATTTTTAAATTAAGTTTTATTTTAAAATGAATATTTGGTCAGATGGAATATGTATTATTCTTTATGTATTTTCTTGGGAAGAAAATTCCTTTTGTAGGTATTCTAGGTGATAGGTAGGTGGTAGGTTGCCCAGAAATAGCAGCGTTTGAGAAAGAGATTGTCTTTTTCATTGGAGTAGTCAGTGACTTAAGTTGGCCAGTAGCTATGAGACCAGATAGAGAAGATAGAGCCATGTGCTAGACCAGGGAAGCATAAGACTAGACCAAGGAAGATAGAAATTAGGACTGAAGACCATTCAACAAAGAAGAATATACCCATTTTTAAATCATTATTTGTATTAGGTAAATATTATTATAAGTATATAAACTCTCTGCACAATTATGTTAATATGAAATATTTGAAACAGTAACATTATGCATTAGGACAATAGTGAACTCTGAGGTAATGTAATTTTAACACTATAAAATATTTATTTTATTCTTTGTAATTTTTATGAATGTCCTTTTATTCTTAATTATAAATAACAATAATATAAAATATTGTTAACAGAGAAGAAAATCATTACTATATGTTATGAATGATGCAGGAGTTTATTGTTAGCTAGAATGGATGAATGATGGTTTATAATATTGAGCACATAATTGAATAAGCTGGTGTTTCAGAGTTAACTAGGACTACCGCTATGCTAAATTATGCAATTTAAAATTTTTCACATTAAGCCTGCAAATTGCACAGATATTTAAAGTCTGCAACTAAAAAAAGTTAGTTTAAAATTCAGCTAGAATGATTTCCCTATAGTTAACTGAATTAAATATTTTAACTAAATAACATTAATCCTAAGAAGAAATCTACTTGCCAAAGTCTTTACTAGTAACTCCCATAGCTTTCATCATGCTAAAAGCAGTAATTTTCCCAACATAATTAAACCTGTACACATATACCGGTTAGGTATAGTGAGCTGCAGAGGCTTTAACAAGTTTACTAATGCCAGCTAAAAACAATCGGTCTCCTAAAACCTTTAACAATGAAGACAATATTAACATATAAACTAAATATAATTTCATCAAATAGTTTGAATGAAAACAGTTTTTTATTTAAACCTTTTTAGGTGAAATTGTTACAAAAAGAATTTTTGGGTTTGATACTTCTAGAACAAGTGATGTCGATGGACAAAAATAAAAAATTTGTCTCTTACTTGACTTAAATTTTGAGTACTGTTCCTTTACCACTTAGAGATTAGAGACAAGTCCACACACAAGCTGTGTAATGCTGAACATAATCTGTTTTTTATTTAAAGCATGTACATAAAATTTCTTTTTTTAATGTGAGTTAATAATTATAAAGCACATATTAAGGTTTGAATATAACTAAAGTGATCAGTTGATTCCTATTCTTAGGACTGATACTTTCAGTACATTTGAAACATTCTGATTCTGTTGTTCAATAGAAAGCTATACAATTTGCAAGGTATACAATTATTTGCTAGATGTTCATTTCAGTTAAACTGGAAAGACTTTTGTTTCTTTACTCCTTTTCATGATTTGTTTTGTCCTTTTTATCTATTCTTGCACCGTTCTTGTTTGGGAATTCCTAGACCTTTGTTCTCATGAGCCCTGAAGGTACCATCTGTGTGCTGTGTGCTGTCCTCTCAATAGCAACACATTTGATAATGTAAGGACTATTGCTCTATGCAATCCAGATTATTATTGGCTGTTGTTTGATATGTTCAAAAAGTGTTTTACTTTGCCTTATCATCTTGCACTAAGGATATGTCTATAGCAACCATTTATGAACATCTGCAGCTGCTACATATTACTTTTGATCTTCCAGGTTTCACATATATTCTGTAACTTACTTTACATTGGAGGTGAATATTTTTGGCTTGTAATGAACTTTTTGTTTATCCAGACACGGTAGAGTTGGACAAAAACCACCTTGGCGTTTCACATCCATTCTTCAACTTTTTCATCTGCACTTTCAGGTAAACCCACAATACTCCCAAGGTAAGTGAAAGAACATCAATCGAGAACTACATTTGAGGGCTTTTCAACTCTTATTTCTTTAATCTTTCTCAAATTTTTCCTCAGACAATATAATAAATCTATTCTTTATCAAACTATTAGATGTTCATTTATATTCAATGCTTATCATTACTATTTTGCAATAAATTTTTTTATAATTTTAGAGTTTTGTTGGTTTTTTTTTTTTTTTTTAAATCAGAAGCCTTATGTGTTATGTGTTTATCCTGGATATTGTGAGTCCTTGACCTAGAAACATGAAATTTATGTAGAGATTTCATTTCATTACCTGATGACATGAATAATATTTAAATTAATATAAAACTAAATATTTTTTTGTTACATTGAATAGGTTATCAAATTGAAGGTGTGAAGGATATATTGATTAATAACTTGTAATGCTTGTTTTCTATGTTTGACCTGCAATTATACAAAATCATTAAAATTATGTTCAACCCATGTTTTACACAGTGTGATGTTATTTTACATATTTGTTTCATTAAATGCCCTAAAAAAAAAATCAACCTAAAGGTAAATTTCATGACACCATTAATTAATTGATTGATAATTAAAAAATCATATCAAATGGATTGTTATCATAATTAAATATCTCATTGCCCTGATTAATAATATGTACTTGTTTTTAAACTATAATTACACCAGGGCATTAAAATTGAGTTTCACTTATTGTGTGATGGTGAGAAAAATAATAACCCCATGGTAAATTACAATTGTCATAATGATTTAATTAATTACTTGGTTGCATAGGTTATTAAATTAAAGATCTTGATGTGTATAATATATAGGAGGCTCAATGGAATATATTTACAAAAACTAAACATTAGATTAATGACAAGTTTCTTTAAATATCAATATAAAAAAATGTAAAGACAAACTCAAATATAAAGTATCAATGAATGGGGTGTACTAGAGAAACTACTTTTGAATATATATGCTAATAAAAATAATTAAAGAGAAATAGGAGATAAGACAAGAAAGTCATTAGTATGATATACATATGATACCTTGTGATATACATGTGTGATATACACACTGAATCTTTTTTTTCTTTATGTAATCATGATGCATGTTGAAATGAAAAAAATATTCCGTTCACATCACACCATAATCCATTAATGAATGTGACATAAATCTTTTCTTAATCTACCTAAGCCCCAATAAAGCATTTAGTCATATCTAATATGTATGAACCAAGAGTTAAAAAAAAAAAATCACATACATTAACAAAAGGCTGAATATCTTCACTATCCATTTTATAAAACTTCTCAATTCGTTTCCTAATTTCAGTTCTTTTGGCAATCTGCACTGTATAGTTATATTCCAAAACAACTTCAAAACTATCTGTGGAATAGTCTCTCAGAGCATTTAGATAAGGTGGATTGGTGAGCATAACTGGAATATATTTTAAAGTTATTAAAACACTTATTTTACATCACATTAAATACAGAGGGGGGCTCTTGATTGAAGGTTCTGGGTCCAAGTCCTTAGCAGGAAAGTGAATTTATTTCCTTTATATAAACATAAGTGGGTGGCTTGAGTAGGATAGCTTTTTCTTGTTTGAAATAGGAGTAAAGAAGTTCTTACTCAGTCCTTTCCTAGCTGTTTACAAAGAAATAATGATGCACCGAAAACATTCTTAGTGAAATACCAAAAAATTAAGTATGTTGTGTGAAAAATTCAATAAGAGGAAGTGATTAGAGAGGCTGATAGGAGAAAAGTAAAGCATTTCTGTATTAAAGTTACAAATCATACTTTAATCCTAAGTATTTGTTTGCACTCTCTTTTGTTATTGAATACCATCACATAAAATATACATAACAGGCAAGGATTCTAATCAGAAGTAAATATTTACAGAAATATATTTTACCCATATGTAAACCATTATAAAAAGAACTTGTGGCTTTGATTGGAGAAGAGTTATATAGCCATCACTATCAGTCTTTCACAGAGTCTATGTGAAGGACATTGTTGTTCTCTAGGGAATAATTCATAACCATAATGTTATTAATATTGTATTGACAAGTAAATTGTTATTCCATTATTATTTTATTTTATTATTATTACTTATTTTTAATTTAATTTTATAATTAAACTTTTGGCCAAATAATGTTATTTGTTAAGTATGAGAACTTGTGTCACAAGGTTGCTTGATATGGTTGTAGCTATTGTAGTTGAATATTAGTAATATGTTGTCCGAGATTATCAACTTGATAACAAATTAAATAAAAAACCAACCCATAAAATAAATAAATAAAAATAATAGTGAAAATAACTGTCTAGTTCCAATTTTTAGAATTATTATTTCTGTAGGGATAGCGATGTCCTTGATGTTGGGTCACACTCCGCTTGAAAGCCCTATTTTTGCCATTGTTCCTCTAGCACCAAATATATTATTTAATGGCACTCTATGATATTGCTATCTAAACATTTATTTATTAGTTAATGGGTCCGAAACTAATGCAACTTATAGCATTAGTCAAATGCAAACACAAACCAGAAATGTGAGAGACCCCCCTCCCCTATTACTGCCTTAACTTGGAGAACATAATGGAGTTCTGTCCAAATAAAACAAAGAAACATATAGAAAATTTAACTCAAGTACATTTGATAAGCTAGCTAATAATATCAAGGCGATATAAACATTTGAGTTTAGGTAATATTGATAAGGATAGGTAAACATGATAAAATGGGCCAATACATTTCTTATCAATTTGTTATTAGCCAAGTATACTACAAATGTTTTACTTACGCGCTCCTTCGTCCAAACAATAAGAAAAAACAACTGGAACATCCGAACCTTTTTTCTCTTTTATGATATTCAACGGTGAATCAGATATAAAAGCGTTTTCACTTATTGGTTCTACAACAGGTCCAAAGGGAGCAAAAGGGATAGCGTCATTATACTGAAACAAAACAAAAACATTAACATTTAATGTAATACCTATATTAGTATCCATTAGTATACTGAACAATAATATATAAAGGTAAATATTCAAACTTCACCATAAATTTCCTTATAAGCGTGACTATATCTTTAGCAGGTTTAGTCCTTAGACACCCTATCATGGTAGCTGAATCATCTGTGGGACAATCAAGGTAGGTCGCCAAAGACATTGCTTTTTCTCTGGATTTTTCAGCCGTTGCCCATGGATTAATAGCTACACCGCTCATGCATACCGCTCCTTTAAATAAACCTGAAAGTTTCAATAAATGGTATAGAAATGTTTAACATTAATTACGGATTCATTAATTGAAGGGAGTTAATAGATAATAGTACTATTATTTATTATTAGTAAAAAAGAAAAAAAAAAAAAAGACTGACAGGAATAATATTCAAACCTTGGACCTCCTGAGTGCTGAAAACAAAATAAATACTCAGGGCTAAACATTTATTATTTCATTATTAAAGTTTTTATTGGTTTTATGATTAAAATTGATATTTATAGTTACTACATGGACACTCTACTGCAATAATATACTTTATATGCCAATAACAAGAAAAACAAATCTATATCAGCATGTGAGATAGTTAGATTACCTTTACTGAGAGGGGATAATAATTGAAAGCTACAGCCGGCACTTCCTGCAGACAGACCTCCTAAGGTAACACTTTTGGGATTGCCTCCAAAAGCTGCTATGTTCTGCTGAATCCATTTAAGGGCTAAAGCCTGATCCTTCAAACCGTTATTCCCTGGTACAACGTTGTCTTCTGTGCTCAGGAAACCTATGAGAAAGAATTAATTCACATTGAAATTATTATTATATAAATCGATCAACTCCAAGTTCTGTCACTCTCGGCCGATCCAGGTTTAAGATAGCACAAACTGATCTCCGGTCGTTTCAGGTAAACCCAATGCTTACCTAAGCAACACCACGGGCGGGTTACTACTTCCTCGACCGTCAAAACCATTTTTGAAATTAAAATTAAAAAAAATGAAAACCTTTTACTAAATTTTTAAAAATAAAAATAGATATTTCTGTATAATTTATTAAAAATAATTTTTTAGAATGTTTATTTGGGTTTTCCTTTATATTTATATCTCCTTATCAATGAAAACGATCAATATATCAATAGCCAAACAAATTCTACTAGGGGAAACAAATATGTACTTTGTATAAGTTTGTCATTTTTTTTTTTTATGGGAGAGTGTATATACTACTGAACTGCAAACGCACAGCCCTTCTACCATTTGGCGAGACCTGTCCGCATTGTCTCGTGAAATCAGGACCTCGATTTTATTTTTGGTAGCCATTGTTCACTTTCTTTTCTTGCACCAATTATCAACAAGGATTACGCATCTGGTTTGGTCAGATTATCTGCTTCAATCACAGCCACCAGACGAGGTAAGCCACAGCTCGGAAGTATTTCTCCTCCAGGGTCAAGAGAACGTAGAACTCAATAGATGAGCTTCCCTAGTGTAGGAACCCGGACCGTCCTAGGGCTACCCTGCTCTCCGGGCTTTCGTGGACATACGTTTCGCCCTTAGGACCGCCTGTCTGTCACTAAGGTATTATTAACTAATTTGTTCAGATTGCAGGAAGCATTTTGATAGTCTGGAAAATGAGATCATAAAAGTTCTCACCAATTTTTTTCTAGCTTATATTTATATAAGCTAATATTTATTTAGGAGAGCTATTAAGATGTTCTAGATTTTTGATTTACCATTATCCACTACCTGATATTTTTAATTTTGATTAATTTAAAATACCGAACACGTGACCTCTCATTTGGCCAATGAGAGTGAGGCAGGTAGCGTTGAGGAGGGTAAAGTTAGTTTTACGCCTATCCTTGAGTGAAAGACGTACTCCCGTTCATAGTAATCGGTTATTTTAAAGTTATTGAAGCACAATTCTATTACAAAATAAAGAAAATTTCCACTACTAACATAGTGGTGGGGGCTGATTCAAGAAATAGCACTGTAGCTGAAGAATCATTAGACACACCGACAACCAGAAAAGGAAAATATTATGTTACACTATATAAATGTGTTTCATAGAAGAAACAGAAAAATATTTCGTCATTATCAAGTAACTTACCTATTGGCCCGAGCCTATAATTAAATGTGACGAAAACAAAATCTCTGTCGAGAATTAGAGATGGTCCATGGTCCGAAGATTTCCCCATTGTCAAACCACCACCATGTATGTATGCAATTACGTCAAGAAGCTTTGGCTGGTCAGTTATTGAAACCTGCAAGTACAATTATCCGATGTGACAATTTATCCGCTATCTCGAGAAAACATGATCTGAGTGTAGTTGTTCAGTGCATGTAGCTATATATATTTCATATAGTGACAAAATAAAAAACTAAATTACCTGAGGAGTATACACATTTATGTACAGACAGTCTTCTGAACCCATCACTGGCTCCTGACCAGGGACTAATCCTCCATATTGGATACATTCCGTCGGAGGTTCAGTAGCTTCTAAGGTACCTGTCCAAGGGTCTGCCGGAACAGGCTCCTGCAAAGAGATTAAATAACTCTATTTATAGGTATTATGCCCTAAGGCTGAGACTGCATTGTGCATCAGAATTCCTAAGGCTGAAGTCAAGTTGCGTCAGAAATCAACTGAAAATTTAGTTATAAGGATTTCTGAAGCTGAAGTACGTCAGGATTTCTAAGCAAGTTAGTTAATCTCATACAATTAACGATCGCATAACAGTAAATACTCAAAAAAAAACTTAGAATAATGACAAAATTTTCAGTAAAGATTATTAATACAGATAGAGTGACTGGGGAAGACACAAACAGGTGATCCGGACACTCGCACTGTCTAACCATCAAGCTGAAGGTAGCCATTAATCAGGATGCGTTCTGATTTTGATTATATGTGTTTGATTTAGACTTTTAGGATGTTGTTTAGATGAATGAATGAATTCTTGGGTTAACCCACCGTCGAGCAAACAACATAAAATGTTGTCCAAGGGAAAACATGGCGATCTCAAATCCACTCCGCAGTACTTAAGATTGCTTGTTGTCATGGAAATGGCAATCTCTTAAATTCAAAAAAATAATTTGTCGTAATGAGATATGAAGGGTCCCGACATCCACGAAACGTTTGAGGTCCCCACCATCACAGAAGCCATTAGAAGACGACATATCAAGTTCTTCGACTCAATGCGTCACTGCCAGAATCCTCTCTTCCGTGACCTACAACCCCCACCACTATCAGCTAGATGGCAACTCAGTAGGTCCGCGAAAGCAGACAGGATGGTAGACATTACGGCCTTTGCCAATCAACAAGCCCCTGAAGGGCACTCTACTGATCGCTACCCAATCCTGAACGAGTTAGAACTTCATGCCTAGACAGACTCTAGGCTCAACCTTCAGTGGACTCTCACCACTGTGACGAGATGTCAACCAAGGGATCTACTCCTATAATTTCCATTTTTTTTTTTGCCCACTCATCCATTCCAAATTTGAGAGCTTTGGAAAAAAAAAAAAGAGAGAATTGGGTTTAAAGTTTTTTTTGGAAAGAGTTCGTGAGTTTGTTTTACAGTTTGTTCTGTGTAATTCTCGTATGTGTCAATGTTACTGGTTTTGAAATTATTCGGGAAAGAAAATTCTTCAAAAGATCTTTCGTAGGGCTACATTTAATAATTGTCAAGAACTTTTCTGCAGCAGAAACGTTTAGTAGTTCATCACAATTGATTTTTTTGACATTTTATTTATGTTGTACATCTTACCTTAAACCTGAGCTCTCCGACTGGTGGCTTGGCAAAAGGTATTCCTTCGAAGCTCGCTATTTGCCTATTTTTGAATGTGTAGGTGTACTTCCCCCTGAGGACGCCTTGTGCTATGGTGACTTCCGGTTGACTGTCTCCATTTACAATATAAGCTCCATACAATACAAATACCAATACATTCCAATACAACTTGGCCATGCTTCCGCACTGCTGGTCGGCCGTCTGGCTACTGACAAACTTATATGAAGGCAATATAACAATTGTGCAATATTGAACCACTGTTAGACTATATATAGGAACCTTATCTCTGAAAATATTATAAACAATTAGATAATACTTTGAAATATTTCGTCATTTAAATTGGCATCTACGTATTATAAATTAGGAGTGTTCGGTCAGCTTTAAGACATGATAATGTATCCGGGGTGATGGATGGTTGGAGGGACTTACTCTCGAATTCTTGTGTTTCTAAAAAACCGCTAATTATAATGAAAAATGGTGAACAAGCATAATCACTCGTTCACTGATGTGGGGGGGTCTGAAGTCAATGAAATTATTTTTGGTGATCCTAGGTACAAAAATATTTTACATATCTTACAAGGTTCTTGCCAAAGATCGCAAGGAACCAAGAATTTTAAGGGAGAGTCAGGTAAATTTTTAAAGGTTTCCTGCCTGTTCATTGAGCTTACCATATATTATTCGATTGCGTAGAATAATGAAAAAAATATACCGAATCTTATTAAATGAGCTTAGATTATTGGATTTTTTACGAATTTTTGTGGCAATTGAAATAACAAACTTTTTACAAAATGTATTAATTCCTTCTATTACAATAAACTCTTATTAATTAAAAATTATTATTATCTAATTAATTGCTTATATTATCTTATTAATCGTCTAACTTTAGCCATAATCCAATGGCACCACCGTTGGAATTTCTTTTCTTATTAATACTGGATTATTAATGTGTATTATTATTCAATTACACTCATAATAGATAACTTATTTATTATTAATAAATCACATAACCATACCGACATGTAAACATGCCGACCTAGGACGATGGAAGAGTACTCTTCCGACACACACGATGGCAACAAAACATCCCGATAAACTCTCCTTTTATTTAGTAGTCAGTGTTTCTACTGTACAACATCCCTTTATGTCTATGTACAAAAAACAAAACAAAAAAAAACTGACTTTTCTCCACTTACACACACACTGATAAATCTTTTTATGTTTGTTAATCCGTCTTCCAAAGCTACTGCCTGACCCTTTTATTTCACCGTTCTTCTTTCCAACGACTGTTTTGTTTGGTGACCCTGTTCTCTATCTTCTGTTGTATTTGGCTCCTCTCGCTTTTCTGGTCGATTCTCCTTATCTGTTTCCTACTCCTCCTGCTCCACTTATTCCGCTTTGTTTCTCATCCAGCTGATTCTTCACTTCATAATTGTTATCTTCCACGGCACTTTTTGTCTTATCTTTCTCTACTTCAGGTGGATTCTATAAGACGATATCCCCTCCCTTCTACTTCCACCAAATAGGAGCGTGAATCGGTGCGCTTCAACAGCACTCCTGGTATATCAGATCATCTATTCTGCTAGGAGTCATTAACACTATTGTGACGGTAAAAGTGAGTGTATGTTTTTTTATATCTTTGCATTATGTTCTCCAGTTGTTCCTGAACGGTACCACATCTGACTTCCTGGTTCAATCCTTCTTTAGTGATGCGTTGTGTAGCTCTCTCAAACTGTTGTTGAGCAGTGGAATGAATGTAGACGGAACCAAAATTGGTGAGTAGGAAATAGGTGTTTGGATTCAACTATTGTAATAGACGTTTTAATAGGGGTTTTTCATAAATGTTTGAGAGGATAGGGAGTAGGGTAATTGGACGGTAAGATGAGGCATCATTGGGTGGTTTACCGGGTTTAGCGAAAAGGACAATAATAGAATGTTTCCAGAGGAGAGGAAAGTGCGTCGTTTGGATAATGCAATTATAAATGTAGGTTAGGAAGATTATGGCTTTAGGAGGAAGTTGTTTGAGAATTTGAGGAGTAAGGAGATCATATCCAGGGGATTTTCGGTAAGGTAGGTTTTTCAGAAGGTATTTGACTTCAGAGGGATTATCGGCTTTTGGTGGAAGTGAGAGAGGGATAGGTGAAGTGAGGAAAGCTAATATTATTAGTGACACTCACGCTGATATTGATCAACAAAAACTAACGGTTCTAATTCTCCTAGATTTCTCCAAGGGATGATTGTTGTTTTTGTAATTATAATACCCTAAAGGCCATGGATATAATAGATATTATTGATCAATGTCTTTAATTTGATACGATAGTAAATATGATTATTTTATTACTACTCAGTAATTAATTAATAACACTGTGTTCGTTGCCTGTGGTGCCCCTACTCCAGTGCAATTTGGATTGTTGCGGGGTCAGTGCATTTATTGCGCTAAACCGTCTTTATTTATGAAAACCAAATTATATACAAACTTCTTAAAATTTACATATTTACAAACTATGAGCAGGGATGCTTACTAACTAAGCACATATAAACTATTTACACGTAGTGCATTCCAGTCTTTTCCTAAATGTAACTAAACTAATATTGTAACGTGTAAACTAATATTTGCCCTTAATATTAACTTATCCTGTATTTACAACGCCTCTACGCCGTCCAGTACAACGACACGTTCTTAAGGGGGCTTCCCAAAATCACGGTTGCTCATCCTGCACTAACCTTCTCGAGATAATGAAGTGGTTAAGTCCCTGGAAGCTCCTCCACTTCTGGACGAAGATAAGAAATGCTCTAAAGTTCTTTTCCGTATTGATTAGTGACACCAGGTCAGATTCATTCAAGCTGTAACTGCATACCGAACGAAGCAGGCGTGCTCTCGCGGAATCCAAGCCCTGGAACAGGGCTTATGACTCAACAGCCACGGTTGTCTCCCTCGGTGTGTACCACTCTTCTACCAGGGCAGCACAGGTGCACGAACTATGCTCTTGATGGTCGCCGCCAGGTCATCTACGTAGCCTACGGTGGGGATCCCGTAGGACCTTATTAAATACTAAGTTATAAAGGGCAGGGCTCAATACGGAGCCTTGGGGACAACCTCGCTCCACTGGGGCCTCCACCTCTCGTATACCTCCCCTATGTAGATCAAATTCCTACTCCAGATCCGTAAACCTGTGTACGGTTCTATTTCTGACATACTGACTGATAGGTCGAAGTAGTTTTGTTTCAAATTACATTGTTTGATCTTGTTTAAAATCATCATCTATCTCACTCCTCATCACTCACTCACTCACACTGAACTGACGACGACTGTGGTTGGTGGATGAGCTGAATCCTGCCCTTTATTTAGTATCAGGACAAAAGGATTGCGCAGGAGCTTACCAGGGTACTATCACTGTCCCCACCAACCCTCTTATTTCTTAACTTATATTTTGTATAGCTATTGTTTTTTTTTTTGCATTATTACATCAATGATATTTTTACCAATTATTTTCTTACATATTTCCTAAAACGTGCTCAATCTAATAGACGATACTTACTGACAAGGGAAAGGTTATAAAATATTAATTTTACAGAGGACTAAAAAAATAAACAGTTCTGTCTGGCCTAAACTATGTATGTATTCTTGTCCCCATTGCCATATTTTGTTATTGATAACAAACAACTAAACTACTTCCGGCTGTGACTTAAATGGCCTTTCCATGCTATTGGCTTAGATTATTATTTCCTTTTCTATACAAAAATCTAAAAACTCATTTTTGTTTTTTACTTCCTACCTTTCAGTCAAGTAGTAGGGTAGGCGTATTACTTTTTTACATCTACGTCAATGTCAAAGTGTATTCAGGAAATGAATAATACAACGAGTGAATTAGTGCATGAATCGCATGGGAGTTAGTTACGTTTATGGTAGCTAATTTAAATTATTAAATCCCTACTCCAGATAAATGGAAGTACTTTTGATTGAAATTTTTCTATTGATTGTCTGGTTGTCCCATAAATCTGTGCTTCATACACCCAAACGGGTATGTCTTCAGTTTAAACATATTTAAATAAGAAAATAATATCATCTGTTGTTATATTGTGTATTCATAATTGTGTATTCAGGAATATTACAACCATTGAATGAAATTATTAGCGAATAAGTAAAAATAGGCATGTTAGTTATTTCTATCCCTTATGGGAGGATGGTAGCCAATTTAGTAATACCTTTATGTTAAAGGTACTAAATCAGACTGATAAGACCGAATAAGTCGAAGGAATTTTGATTGAAATCATTTTATTGTATCTTGGTTTGGTTTTTTGCTTCCCATAAAATGTGCCCGCCACATTTGCCGAAACTAGTAATATAATAATAATAGATAAGTTTTCAAATTAAGCATATTTAAAATGTTTAAATATGAATCCAATTATGTGTTTGTTATAGAAGTAATTAAAAGGAAACAACAGAAAGACAGGAATGACAGCGAGTGAGACACAGAGACGTTGACTGAGACAGTGAGTAAGTAAGAATGAGGACGTTGATGACAGACAGTTCCTACCCTGCATTTAGTAACAGGAGGGTATGACTGTGCAGGAGCTCACCACCTCTGTACTATCGCTTCTCCCGGCCAACTCTTATATTTCTTAATTTATATTTGGCCTAGCTAATGTTGTTTTTTTGCATTACAACATTGTTATTTTTACCATTTATTTTCCTTTATAATTATAAATACATGCTGAATATATCATTGTTTTTTTATTATTGAATATTATTTATTTTTTGTCATATCCATTTATTTATTATTCACTATTGTGCATTCAGGAATATTGCAACCATTGAATGAAATTATGAGTGAATTAGTAAAAATAGGCAATATGACATTTATGTCCCATAAATATGTGCTCACTTTGCCCAAACGGGTACTATTTTTAATTACTACTATATTACTAGTACTATATTACTATATTTTTATTTACTATTTAAATTTACTACTATAGGGGTAAAAGGTGCTATTTAAGACTGATAAAACCGAATAAGTTGGAGTAATTTTGATTGAAATCTTTTGTTTGATTTTTTGCTTCCTATAAATGTGTGCTCAATTTTCTGAGCTCTCCAACTGGCGGCTTGGCAAAAGGTATTCCTTCGAAGCTCGCTATTTTTCTATTTTTGAATGTGTTGGTGTACTTCCCCCTGAGGACGCCTTGTGAGTGACTTCCAGTCGACTGTCTCCATTTGCAATAAAAGCTCCATACAATACAAATACCAATATATATTACAATACAACTTGGCCATGCTTCCACACTGCAGACTTTCCGGCTACTGACAACCTTGCCTCATATGAAGGCAATATAACAATTGTGCAATATTGAACCACTGTTAGACTATATATAGGAACCTTATCTCTGAAAATATTATAAACAATTAGATAGATTATAGAAAAAATAAATTACAAACATCAAAGGATGATTCAAGTCAAATAAGTCTGAAGAAAACAACGCACATAGTAGTTTTAAGGAGGCTAAATACGAATTTTTGTGGCAATTGAAATAACAAACTTTTTACAAAATGTTTTAATGCCTTCTATTACAATAAACTATTATTAATTAAACATTATTATTATCTAATTAATTGTTTATATTATATTATTAATCATCTAACTTTAGCCCTAAACAGGTAAATTTTAAAAGGTTTTCTGCCTGTTCAATGAGCTTACCATATATTATTCAATTGCGTAGAATAATGAAAAAAAATATACCGAATCTTATTAAATGAGCTATAGGAGGAAGTTTTTTGAGAATTTGAGGAGTAAGGAGTGCATATCCGGGAGATTTTCGGTAAGGTAAGTTTTTCAGAAGGTATTTGACTTCAGAGGGGTCAACGGCTTTTACGTGGAAATGAAGAGATTAAAACCGTTTCCCGCTTTCCGGGGGAAAACCCTATGTTTTTGGGTGGTTTGGAGTTGTTACTTGTAAAAGGAAATCAAATGAAAATTATGCGAGAATAAACATTGCTTGAATGAGGATTAGTCACATTCGTGGTATTACCAGCTCTATTGAGATGAGTAATAATCCGGTGTCTATTATTTTAATTGAATTGTATTATTTAACTTATCTTAATTAATTGAATACTTTTTTTTTTTTAGTTTGAATGGTTGGGTGAAACACCAGAGTTTTTAACGTTGGACTAATATATATTTTTTAGATTTTAACTTTTTAAGTTTATTCATTGTGATTTAAACTATTTATAAGACTTTTAATTAGACTTTTAGCTGTGATTTGAATTATTTATAAAATATCTAAGTGAGTAATCTAAGTGTGTTTAATTCTATTTTTGGTAATTTGATATTACCTATTTCAATTGTAAATGACAATGTTTTTGTCTATATAATCTTTTAAATTTTGATTTTGAAAATGTATGCTTCATTTGAACAATCAGGAGAAATAAATCAACAAGAATATATTTTGTTGTTTTATTACAATTATAGCTACATCTTAATATTAATCTTTAATTTTGAACAATAGATAATATTTTTTCAAATACGGAAGAGAACCTGAAAACTTAATTTAATCATTAGACTAAAACATTCAGTATTTTTGTTGTTCTTGATCAATTAAATGAAACTTTGTTAAATAAGTAACAAATCCTATAATCAAAATTTTCATAACCTTTTCTTTACTTGTTACATTATGTGGTTGCTACCTGCAGTCATTAAAATAAAACTTGTTTCATTAATTCAGTTAATTTTTAGCTTCACCCACGCTCACCAGATATTTTCCATTTATATATTTAAGATATGTTTATAATTTGTAGCATGTAATGTGTTATTGTCGTTTATCTCGTCTATTTAAATTTAAGTTTGCCAATCAGCATCACCATCACTCAGCAGAACTTTCCTATTGTTTCCTCCTAAGCAGTGTTGTCTGCTTCATCAGTTGAATGCTACTGAAATTCCAGGCACCCCCTCATAATAAGATATGAATTGTTTTCATGTCTTGAAGGTACAATACACTTTTAAGGTAACCAACCAGTACAACCACTCCTTCGGGGTTAAAGCACCATTCCATTCGAGGGGTTTCATGTAAAAATGATATCAATCCAGTTTATCTGTAGAACTTGTAAAATGCAAAATTGAGAAAATAACACTTGTGAATGAAGCTACCAAGACATTAGTTGAGGAAAAACTTACTGTCCACAAACAAAGAGTAAGGAAGGTTTACACCAAGCTGCACTCAGACAACTAAAAAACGCCAGTTTCCTAAGAAACTAGGAATACAAAATTAATTTTGAAATTTCAAGAGTTGCAGTATTCTATGTAACACTTATGCTAATTAAAGCTAAGGATCGATTGCACGGTTATCGGAAAAATAAATGACCAAGTGAAGGGTTAGAAGATTTTTTTATTAAATTATTCCTGTGTACTTAGTCACTCTAACTGGTTTCCTCATAAAAGGGCATCAGTCTAAGATTTTTGAAAATTCATCAAAGTTTGTAGAGTCCCATTAATTTATAAAAGCCTTGGATAAATTATGAACAATCTGCTTTATTGATGCAATCACGTAATGTCTGCAGATAAATTCAACTACTGACCCCAGATGTTTTTTTTAATAATTTTCCGGCAATTGGTATGACTGGACTGATGCCCATTTTTACATGAAGCCATTCAAATAAGGAATGGGGAGAAGTCACTTTTTTTTTATATTGTTCAGTTGAGCATCATAGTTCTTCGTGGGTGGTTGGTGATGATTGAATATTTTCATTTAAGCCTAAAGAATCCCAGAAAGATTCTTCTCCTAATTCATCTTCCACAGTTAACTGGAAGTCACCGGGGCCTCTAATGTCTGTGAAAACTATCTTTGGTAGTTGCTCTTGTACTGGCTGCCAGTTCCCTTCTAGTTTTCTAGAACATAATGGATTTTTTATTGACTTACATCCCTAGTATTAATAAATCTGACGAATTCAATGAAAGTGTTGTGTAGCTTACCCATTGGCTGCGAATGAGACCCACATGTCTTGCATCTCTTCAGTTAGTTGAACGTCAACTTTATCCTGTATATTGCTGAGCACAGACATTCCTATCGTATAGAAAGCATCATCTGCATGGGTTGCGTGGGGATAGGTATCTACAAATTGAAAACAACATTCACAGTAAACTCACAAGATATATAAAAATAAATTAAAAAATAGATTAGTGAATATAATAATTAGAGAATGCCACGGTACAACAAACTACAGTATGATTGAATAGTGAATAAATATTGACAAACCAAAGTTTTCTCATTAACTTATGGTACCTCAAAGATTTAGTATCTTAGTATCTACCACGAGTGGTGTCCTCGTGCAGTATTTCCCTGTCATATTTTCCCGTGGTTATATTATGTTGGTCGAAAGTCTATCATGTACTCTTAGTCCAAGTATTTTGGTGATAATTTGGAAACCATAAGGTTTGGTTATTATGGCATGGTTGCAAAATTACCGATCGAGTAGGCTCTTCAATTGTGTCCAGCTTAACGCTGCAGGTGCTCTGGTTGTTACTCACATAATCCCTGTTAAACTATTGACTATCAACTGCACACTCTGGCTCATTGGCATATATGAAAAAAATTAGGTTATTGGCTCTGATTTGGCCTTCACTTTAAATTCAACACTGTTTTATTACTCAGCAGATTTATTATTAATCAAAAAAAGATAGATGCACTTACCGATTTCCTTTATCTGGTTAAAAATTAATTTCATTATTTTTAAAAGAGAAGTTTTCCCTTTATAATTAAACTTGTACAAATAGACAGGTGAGGTATAGTAAGCTGCAGAGGCTTTAACAAGTTTACTAATGCCAGCTACAAATAATCTGTCTCCTAAAACCTGTAAAAATGTGTAAAATTTATTAGATTTGGAACCGTCTTTTAAAATTTATTTATTTGTAATTGTGTCAAAAAATATATTGAAAAATTTTTTTATTTATACATTGCTCAGAAATTTTTAAAATGAACTTACAGGCGAATGAGTATAGAATTGGCTTAGGTTGATGGAAGGGAGTTATTAGGTCTTCATAAAATGTATTAATGAACATTTCTATATACTATGTATATTTGTATCAGGTCCTGATAACAATAAAAAAAAGTAGGGGTTAACGATGGTTGTTAATAATTAAAATAAAATAATAGAAATCAAACGATTAAGATATAACTGCAACGTGGGTAGTTATTGAATTAATAATAATTTTTAACAGTTGAAAGGCTTGAATTACCAGAATATAAACAGTATCTTATATTTCACATATACCTAACTGAAGTCGTAAGCACTGCTTAATACTTTGTGTATTAAATTTATGTAATCGTTTCAATAAAGATATATCTAAAATTATTCACACATGCTTTTTCAATAGTTTTTATTCTGGTGAACTTGCTTTCATCCATTTCTGAACTCTCTTTCATCGACCTAAGCAGATTTCCCAAAAAAACTCTTATACTCATTTGTATATTCATGGCAAACAATTTATATATTTTAGCATACCTGCTTTAAAATTAAATGCTTATAAAATGTGTAAATAATTCATTTAGTCAAACAGCCCCTTGATCAAGCACCATTTTGATGTAGCATACATACATCAAATTAATCTAAATATAAATTAAAATATTAAATCCTTTTTTCATTGGCTAACAGGAATTTTGGTCCAACCTATTGTGATGAAACTTTTGAACACATATAAACTAAACAATTCAAAGCAATGTTAATAAAGTCTCAAGTATCTGTTTAGGAAGTCGTTCTGATGTAGCATAATTACATCTAATTTAATTAATTGGCTTATGCCAATAGATTTAGATAGCAAATGATTATTGATGCTGATGTGACTTTAAATAAAGATTAAGAAATAATAGCTTTAAAGAATAAAAAGCATTCATCAAAGCTAGTAATCTTCAAAGATAATCAAGACTTATCACCGAGGTAGAATAGTGTCAAAGAGAGGATATTGTATGTAAGTTAATTTTTTTTTTTATTTTGTAGTAAAAAATTAATTTTTGTTTAGTTTTTTTTATTGTTTATAGGCTTTAAACTAAGTGGTCATCAACACTGTGTAATCTGTGTTGTTTAATATTTACTGAATTAGGTTGGTTTTGGCTAGGAATTTAATTATTCTGTCAATAGCAGTTAGATAATTTTAGAGTGATTCAGATTTATATCGTTGCACTTGGTGCACCAATTCATTGATGTCCTCTCAACTGCCTTGATAACCCCTGGCTAATAAGTACTGGGAGGTTGGATGGATACATGTTTTAACAAACCTTGTAATTTCATTATATAGTTACAGTAAACATAAATATTTACCTTGACATAAGGCTGAATATCAGCCTTACCGTCCATTTTATAAAATTCTTCTATTTTTCTTCTTATTTCATTTCTTTGGTCAGTTTGAACTGTGTAGTTATAATCCAGAGCGACTTCAAACCAATCATTTGATGGATCTTTCAAGGCATTCAAAATCACCGGGATGCTGTGAAAAACTAGAATGGTTTCAATTGAAACTTTTGTTAACGTTAATTATTAAAAATAAATACATCTTTACAGAAAAAAATTATTAAAATTACATACACCATAAAAATAATATGTGTTTTAGTGTTTTGTTATTCTATTAATAAAAAAAAGTAAATTTAAATTTATAGTTTATTACATCTCAGGACGGTCCTTGAGAACCTCCATTTACATGAAATAAATAAAAAAATTATTATACATTGTTATGATTTTTGATTGTGTCTTTAAATAAACTCGGAAAAAGCAAGCGTTGAAGAACGTAATAACGATCCGTGGTTCATGCCTATGAAAGTATGAACGTTTTTACTGTCGTTATATTAACTATTAATAGTTAATAAAACAATAATATCAATAATTAATATAAACATTTATTTTATAAACTACGTAAATTAAGCAAAGTATAAATATCCGAAACAACTGGCATTAAATAACCAGTTGAAAGATCAGTAAGGCAGCGGAGAGATGCAGATATATATGATCGCCGAGAAGCAAGCAGGACACGGGAGGCAGTGTGAGTCTAGCTGTCGCTGTGTCAACATTCGTTCGACCCAGCCGCCATCTTTTCTCCAAACAACGCTTCACCTGTATAGCGTCGTAGGTGACGCCTGTTCAAGGTACATTTTTGTTTTTATTACTGTGTCAGTGATTAATTGTGCATGGGGACGGCACCCCATTAAAATAATTGTGCTGTTATTGAACTTTTTTCGGAAGTAATGCAGATGGAAGTAGATGCTTCCATGAAGCGAATGGCTTCCCAAACAGTCATCACGACGAGGGTTTTGAGTACCCAAAAATCACAGTCAAGGTCCAGCGACCGACAAAAGGTAAAAATCCGACAAAGATCGGCAATAAATTCCAAGCACTGGTAAATGAGTCACCGGAAACCCCCCACCCCGAGGCTCCGGTAGCAAAGAAGCCGCCACCGGTAATTGTCTCAGGGGAGACAACTATAAATATAACTCAAATGCTCAAAGCAGTAAATATTAATAAGTTTGCCCTAAAAAAGACAAAGGATGGAGTCACCATCTATCCGGATATAGAGGAAGAGAGAGAAAAAATATTAACCTTACTCAGGACAGGGGGTAAGGAATTCCATAGTTTCGCACCAAGAGGTCAACAAAGACATAAAAAAATATCTCATTCTTGGCTTAGATGTCGAGGAAGACATTGAAGAGATAAAAAACATAATAAGTGAAACAGTGCCAGGAGTCGTCGATGTGAGACGACTTCGGAAAAGCGACCCAACGGGCAGAAAAACGGACATTGCACCAATTATTGTAACAACAAACGCGAGCGTCACCCTAAATGCCATTAAAAAGCTACGTGCTATAAATCACGTAATCATTCGTGTAGTGACATTTAAAGAAGAGAGAGGGCTACCGCAGTGTCACCGATGCCAAGAATTCGGCCACACAAAAAACCATTGCGGCAGAAAAACCAAATGTGTGAGATGTGCAGGACCCCACGAGGTGGCGCAGTGCCCCAGGAACGAGACGGCACCGCTGAAGTGTTCCAACTGCGGCGAGGCACATCCCGCCTCGTACAGAGGCTGTGAGGAAAGGAAGAAGCTTCTAGCCAGAGTCAGACCGGCCCCCGACAGAGTGCGGCCCCAGCAGAAGAGGAGCCGCCCAGACGTGCCACTAACGAGACCTGCTCCACCGCCATCTGTACCTGCCTGGCAGAACCCGCTCTTCAAGCTCTTTCAAGCCAGAGATGAAGAAACGGCTCATCCTTCGAAGACGAGAGCAGCCCCCTCTACGTCGAGAGCTGCCCCCTCCACGTCGAGAGCTGCCCCCAGAACTTCGCAGGACACTCCGGAAAATAACAATTGTGAGTACCTAGATCCTAGGCTAAAGTTTCTTACAAACGACCAGCGTAAAGACCTTGAATGCGCACCGAAATGGGTAACTGCCCTAGTAGACTTCTGTAGCCAAATGCTCATGGCTATGATATCTGGTAAACATCAACAATGGTAGATTACCAAGTGTTAAATTTTAACGTTGATGGTCTCCTGACCAAAATAGATGAGGTAGAAGTGCTGCTAGCTCTCTACCGACCAGATATTGTAGTTTTGACAGACACTAGGGTATCTACACAATCGTTTCACATTAAAGGTTATTCAACTGCCATTGAAAGAGTTAATGGTTACGGAGGCGTTTTAATTGCTATACGCCTTGGCATCAATTGGAAGACAGTGGCTTCACCACTGACTACAACTGATCCCAAGCTTCACCACTTGACAGTTAAGGTAAATTTGGGGAGACCCATTTACCTTACCGCCCTGTACAGAATACCGTACGCGTCTCTACAGCAGTACTCAGCCTTGCTACACGCATGCGCGCAGAGATCTAACCACTGGGTGGTGGGAGATCTCAACGCAAAACACACCATGTGGTACAACACCGTAACGAACAAGGCTGGGAGACTCCTGTTGAGAACGCCATTCACGGTCGTTCACCCCCAGACTTTTACTTTTCGACAAAGAGGTAACCCGCAGGCTACATCGACGATTGACTTACTACTGACAAAACAACCCCACCGCATCACTAGTTGCACCGCCCTTGACTTTATTACCTCTGACCACAGGCCAGTACTGTATGCAGTGGATGGTAAAGTGGCGACCCCTCGCCCCACGAGATACGACTATCGTCGTGCCGACTGGGATCTGTATCGGTCGCAGATTTACCATAACCTGCATACGGTACCCATTCTCCGCACGAAAGAAGAAGTAGATCTTCAACTAGCTTTCATAACTGATGTGATCATAGACGCAGCAAACACTGCGATCCCGAAGTACACTCCCATGCCACCGTCTCTGCGACCACCTCCAGACCACATTCTTAAAATTATAGCCTTGCGCAATAATTGGAAGAATAGATGGTACAGGACGAGAGATCAGCAAGCCAAGGTCGTTGTGAATTCTCTCACAACGCATATCCGGGGCTTGATGAAACTCTGGAAAACAGCGCAGTGGCATGAGAGACTTCGTAGCACTCACGGAGATCACAGAAAGTTTTGGAAGCTGTTGAAGACTACAAAAGGCAAGACAGCCACTGTTCGTCTTCACGAAGGCGACAATGTTCTGACTGCTGAGCAACAGGCAACAAAACTGGCCGACCATTACGCTAGGGATATTACGGCTAGGACGGGATACTACCACATGCCTCCTCCGGTAGATGCTGAACAGAACCACATGTTTGTATCACCGAAGCAGCTCAAGGCGATTCTTCGCCGGTGTCAGGGAAACCGAGCACCAGGGCACGACGGGATACAAACAGTGCTGCTCAAACAAATGCCGAGGAGAGGGATAGTACAACTAGCAAACTTATACAACTCTTGTATAAGATTGCGGTACTTTCCTGACACATGGAAACAAGCCATCTTGTTTCCATTACTAAAGCCAGCCAAAAGTGGAGATCACCCAGCCGACTACCGCCCGATCAGTCTGCTACCACAGATGGGGAAAATCTTTGAGAAAATTCTTTTGAATTATCTCAAAGATTACTGCTCGGAAAATGATATCATTCCGCCAGAGCAGACTGGATTCCAATCCAGTATGAGCGCAGAGCACCCCCTTCTGAAGGTGCAGTCAGAAGTTAGCCATAACATGAATAGAAACATAGCCATGGCTATGATTTCCATTGATTGCACCCAAGCATTCGACTCGGTGTCTCACGGGACACTGTGTCAAATGCTCTGCGACCGGGAATGCCCGGAACAACTATATTCAATTCTGGCTAGCTTCCTGAAAAACAGATCGCTGCGGGTGCGGGTGGGTGATAGCTTCTCCGAAGCTGTGCCACTGACCTGTGGAGTACCCCAAGGCGCCGTCTTATCCCCTGTACTATTCAACGTATACACGTCTGAGATTGTCGGAGCCCGGTACAAAAATACCACAGTTACTGCTTTCGCAGATGACATAGCGGTGTACAGCAGCAGTATGAGTGCCAAGGTAGCTCTAAGACAGGCTGAAGCAGCCTGTAACCAGATCAGTGAGAGATTGGGGAGACTCAATATCTCTGTAAACGCGGGTAAGACTGACTGTGTAATTTTCTCTTTTCAAAAGGGAAAAAGCCCGCTCCCTACTAGTTACATAGTAGGAACGAAGCAAAATTCACCAGCCAACGACCTAGTATATCTGGGAATTAAAATGGACAGACACCTCCATTTTAGTAACCATTTTGCGAAGAAGTTGAAGCATACACGCATGAAGTCTTACCGGCTTACGCACTTATTGACTTCCCCCAATCTATCACTGCGTCTCAAGCTACTGATTTACAAGAGCATACTCAGGCCTACTCTGCTGTATGGTGCACCGCTATTTCGTTATCTGACGTATACGACAGCTAAGAAACTCCAACAATTCCAAAACGGTATACTGATGAAAGTGGTCAGAGGTACTTCATTCGAGCAGCGACGGAACAGTGAGCTGCATGAGATATTTGAGCTGCCTACGGTGGATGAATTCATCCAGCGTAGACATATCAAATTTTTCGACTCATTACAATATTTGACAAACCCGGTGTTTAACACTATAACCCCCGCTCCGTTCCCCCATCGATGGCAGGACGCTGTCATGGCTGGAACGCTTTAGTTTTAGGTTCTAGGTATAGTTTTTAGTTTGTAAGTTTTTTTTTCTCCCATTTTTAAACCGAAGGTGAGCCCCATCACCTAGATTTGTATTCATAGTATTTTCCTATTAACCACAATCTGTATTGTTGAGTAACACGAACTCCTTCAAATGCATCTGTGCATAGCAGGATAAGGAGAAATTTGCAAAGTTTCTTTTAATATTTTCATTGTATAACTTCATGGGGTTTAGGGGAAAAAAAAAAAAAAAAAAAAAAAGCAGGACACTCTTTCATCTGGGACCGAAGAGACGGGACCCACGCACGCTACGACCTCGTAGGTGCACGAGGTGACCCCTTTTCACTTTCACCCGGCACGAGAACAAAGGACGCTCCAGTAAGACAATCCGGATCATGCGATGCAGCTAAGAGGAAGACAATCCGAATCACGCAAAAGAAGACGAAGAATATCAACACAGAAACACTGGCCAGTATAAATACGTAAATTTAGATTTAATAGTATTCTTTTAATACGTACGTATTTTATTTGTATATTAATTTTAATGAACATATGTGTAATAAACCATTATTCCTTTTGCCAGAAGTTTCCTATAATTTTATTAACAGAACCTTGAGATAACGTAAAAGTTAAATATAAAGTTTTAAATTATATGAAAAAATATATAATTAAAATATATATAAATAATAAATATTTGAATAATATACTGTTCCAATTACCCATAATTTATTTTATATTATTTAATATTTTATATAATGAAATAATCCTCTCAATTTAATCCTTAAAAATAACATTACAATGTATTTATGAACAAATAAACCAACAATTCTCCTCCTTGCGTACTTATAATTTCACTCATGGCATACTTTGGTAGATGATAGAAGTATGCAATTGATAAAAATATGCAGTATTTTAAGGTGGCAAGTGAACACAAAATTATTTGTGATGTATGACTGTTCAAGGTCACCCATCGGTCTCGGGACAGGCCAAGGTTTTTAACAGCAGAACAGTATTGGGTAGGTTCGGAGTTGATATAAAAGAAAGTATATTTACATGATAGGTGGTTTTCCCTTCACAGAGAATAAAATTATTATAATAACTCCACATTTCTTTTTTCTTGGAAAAGAGGAAATGTTCTTTCAACGAATTAAGTGCCCTCTCCTCCACTCACTTTCCCAAAGACTATCGTTCTATGTCAGAGCTATCTAGCCTTTCCAAACAAACCTCTCCATTTAATTCAATTCAATTTTAAATGCCCTCTTCTTTAGAAATAAGTATGTATCCCCTCCAGTCCGGTTTCTGGCCAGAATTTCCCACCAATCTGCTCTTACCTAAATTATGAAACACTTTCTATCCACTATTGACTAACAACACATTGGTATCCTTATCTTTTTGACATCAACAAAACATTGAAAGCCTTGATCATTTCACACTTCTATCAAAACTATTGATTTCCTTTTATAAGACTGGCATCAGCTGGTTCAAATCATTCATCTCTGGTCGCATCCAAGTAGTCACCATCACTGATCAATCCCCTTCTATTGTCTTTTGGTGCACTCCAAGTATCGTCCATTTATTCCTTAATTTACTGTGTCTAGATCAACGATCATTAATTTATGGATCATATATTCCAATGTCAAATTTACCTATCCTTTCCTCCTAGAGAACTGCTATCCGCCTCCCTATTGATTCAACAAGACCTAGACTGGATTTGGGCCTGGGCCTCTCTCCATAATCTTCAATTGAATGTGGAGAAATCCAAGTATTTATCATTGGCTGACTCTTCACAACCCTAAATGATATTCTCACCTTCACCATTGATGCTCTTCCAATCTATACTTCTTCAAAGCAGTCAAAAATCATGGTTAAACTCTATCCTGGAATGACCACATTTCCTAACTCCACGTCGATTCATTACCATTCTCAAATTACATAGTCTGGTTTGTGAGAGGTATCTTGAGACTTGGTTAAATTGTCTGATGAATTGTTTCATTAGGTTTATACTCCGTCTCTCCATATAAATTTATTTTCAGCTCAATATACATTCATTTGTACCATAGTGTTAGCATCATGGTAAAGGGGAATGTTCTACAATAAAGTTTGTTTTTTTCATTCCTCTTGATTCAAAGAGAATCCAACAAGAGAAACTATCTTCCAATTACACAGATAAAGAATGAAAACTACATTAAGCTTAAAAAATATCTTCATAAATAATTGATAATAAATAAATAATCTATTGATTGTGAATAAAGGGATAATATGGTAATAATAAGTAGAGTAATTCATAAAAATATGCAAAAGATACATAATTATCCATATAGGAGTGATTATGCTTCATATCTTTAGCGTGATAATTGTTCAGGTTCAAAAGAAGTATTGATTGTTTGTTGCATCATCCTGAGAGGTCAATAAAGATAAGAAGAAAGATTATATGTAACAATTTGTGAATATATTTTAAAATATTAATAAGGTGCTACATAAAAAATGCATCTTGTTCATACAATCATAGTACTTTACTTACGAGCTCCTTCATCCATAGCATATGAAAAAACAATTGGGACATCAGCAGCTTTTTTTTGTTTTAAAATGTTTAATGGTGAATCAGATATGAAAGCATTTTTACTTATTGGTTCCACCACGGGTGAAAAAGGAGCAATAGGAACACTACTATTGTACTGAAACAAAAATAAAACAGAAAACATTGATATCCATTTTGAAACTTATGTTGATGTGGATACACAACCAAAATACTTTCAAGGCTCACCATAAATTTGCCCATAAGCAGGACTAAATCTTTTGCAGGTTTAGTCCTTAGACACCCTATCATGGTGGCTGAATCATCTGTGGGACAATCAAGGTAGGTCGCCAAAGACATTGCTTTTTCTCTGGATTTTTCAGCCATTGCCCATGGATTAATAGCTACACCGCTCATGCATAACGCTCCTTTAAATAAACCTGAAAATTTTCAAGATATTCATCTTCCATTTTAAAAAATGAAGAAACGGTGACAAAATGATTGTTCTTATAACAATCATAAGATGGCAACCGTGTCTCTTTATGCTTCAACCAGGTTGAGTAAACACCAATAACCGATCTCTAATGATTTACAGATCCGTAACAAAAAAAGTCTGCAATGCACTTTTTGGTTTAAATCGACCTTAAGATGTCAAACAATGGTCAATATCAAGAAATAAATGAGATCAGGTCCCAACCAGGTGAGGTGACCACAGAAACTAATTTTTGTTACTTTTATTCATTGGACATGCATGCTCATAAGAATACAAATGAGGAAATCAACTTTAAGATTTCCTATTCTGTCTAAACTTTACGATTTTAATAATAAAACGAATGTCTCGAGTTTCTAAAAAATGATAAATTTGCAATTAACTAATGTCCACAAATACACGATTGTATTAGAAATTGAGTCTAAAATATGATAAAATACACATTTTTTTTTAGACACATTCTTATGAGAATACATATCCTGCCTACCAGACAAGAGGGACGGGGGCGCCGCCTGCTCTCCGCTCGGCCTTAGGGGTGCTTGAGGCTTATTTTCACTTCAAAAACTAGGACACATTTGAATATTGCTCCACCATCAATCAATCACTTAAAACAACATTAAACTCTCTTTAATCATGGATACTTGTATCATGAATATTTAGATTTGCTTATAATGATGGTGGACACTTGAAATTAACACTGCGCGAGGAGTTTTTCTTTTAATTTCTTACCGATAAATTTTGGAAACCGATAAAATTTGCAGAAATGATAGAACAGCTTTGAACAGTCATAACTTTCACAGTAGGATAAAAGTATTGATTTTATCAGAAGGCAGAGGACAAACACAGAATCTTTTTCTTCCAAATTCATAAATGCGGTAATAAATTGAGAGCGAGTCGGGTAAATAGATTAAAATCTATTATTGAAATTGAAAACAAAAAAATGTATAAGGATCTCTCGCAACATTCAGATATATTAATTGTATCCCTTCATCCTTCTGCGTACATTTGACAATATTTTCCTTCAATGACATTGTCTTATGTTTTTTCTAGACTCTCTTTTTTCAATCTTTCGAATAACAAATATATATTATATTAAACAACTATGCACATGTAGTTTAATTCAATTTAACCAAACCAAGTTTGAAATAAAACGGTAAGAATATTATCTATATATAATTGATTGGAGAGGGTTTAAATTTGAATTGACATTTTCAGTGAAATATTTATACTGAACTCTCCGGTTTGGTCACCCGGGGCTCCGAGAATATTAAATAGAAACTGGGGGCCAAGAAATGGTTGGATGACCAGGCTAAGGGAAGTCCTTTTGCAAGGTTGCCTTGTAATGATATTAGCTAGTTAGATTACCTTTACTGAGAGGAGATAATAATTGAAAGCTGCAGCTGGCACCTCCTGCAGACAGACCTCCTAAGGTAACACTTTTGGGATTGCCGCCAAAAGCTGCTATGTTCTGCTGAATCCATTTTAGGGCCAAAGCCTGATCCTTCAAACCGTTGTTCCCTGGAACAACGTTGTCTTCTGTGCTCAGGAAACCTACGAGTAAGGATAAAACCACGTTGTAATTATTATTTGCGTACTAATTCATCAGCAATGTTTACATTAACATCTAGAAACTTTAATATAAAGGTTTGAAGGCATTTTATGGACAAGTATGTATTCATTTAATTAACTTCGAGTTCAAAATGGATCAGGTAGGACTATTAAAGTTTAAAGTTTTGGTTGGATGAAGATGATAAAATGGAATACAGATAAGACATAATCTGTGAGACTAATTTCTATATTGTAGCTTTTTCCTGCTGATTTATTTGAAGAAGCCACTATGTTACTCCTCAAATATGTCCAATGTCCACTATTCCCAATCGTTAGGCAAGATTTTGTAAATTAAAGTGGGATTGTCTTTTACATGCTAATTAGATTCTGTGTTTAAATTTACTTTTTTTTATTTCATTGTAATTTATCTCATTTGTTTTTGGCAAGCCCTAGCCTATTACAACTATTGATCCACATGAAACAATGAAGTAATGAGCTATCTTAATATATGAGAAGCACAATGCAGTTTAACAACACTATAACATACTTATAACGATAAGGTGATAATTTTATTTTTGTTTTAACTTTTAAAGTGGTTTAAGACACTTTCGTTAAAATGAAACAAACCAAAATAGAAAAAAAAAAAGTTTACTTTGTTTAACATGTTATCATTAATATTTACTTGCAATTAAGTAACTCACCTATCAGTCCAAGCCTATAGTTGAACGTAACTAAAACCAGATCTCTGTCGAGAAGTATAAATGGTGTATGGTCCGTAGATTTCCCAACTGTAAAACCTCCACCATGAATAAATGCAATTACATCAAGAAGCTTTTTTGGCTGGCCTCTTGACGGAATCTACAAGATCAAATAGAAAATTAATTAATTACTTAGCATAGGAAAAAAACAAACAGATTGTTCTGTATTAGAACTTGTCCTCTAATTTCTGAATTTTGATCTATTCTTTAAATTTATCCATTGGGTTTACCTGAAACTACTGTTCGGAGAGCAATTATGTGTTACCGTGAGACAGGTTTGTGCATTTGCAGACCCGGATCAAGTGATAGAGCCAAGAGATGACCGGTTAAATGTACTATATATACATAGGAATCGGTTGTCAACTGCTACTGAGACTCCTAAACTTCTTTGTACAACTTGGGGAATAGCAATATGGGTAGAAACTGTTAGAAGAAGACTTGCTGAAGTGAATTTAGTCCCTCAAAGACCACCATCAGTGCCATCGTTGACCAAAGAACATTGTAGAGTTCAGATTAATTTTTTTTTATTGAGTCAAAATAATAAAAATAAATTACCTGTGGAGTGTAAACATTTATGTACAGACAGTCTTCTGAGCCGGACACTTCCTTAAGTGCTTGTAGGAAGAAGTCGTTTTGGATACATTGAGGTGGAGGTTTAGTAGCTTTAAAAGTACCTGACCAAGGGTCTGCTGGAACAGGCTCCTGCAAAGATACAAAATACATGTTTTATTATGAAATCGACTAATAATGAAAAATGAAAACAAAACAATATTATATATTGTTGTGATGATTTTTGATGGTGTTTTTGAGATAAACTCGAAATTAGCGAGCGTACATGAAAAATATACGACCTGTGGTTCACGATTCATGAATGTTTAAATACTATTCGTTGCGTTGTATCTACCATTAATATTTATAACAAAAATAATATCAATAATTAAATATAAATATTTTATTTTAATGACTTCAAAACAAGAAAAGTAATCATATATGAGCCAAAGAGGATTGAACAACCAAAGAGGTCAAGAGATCAGGATGGCAGCGAAAAGGTACGAGGATAAAGAACGAGGCCACAAGGTCACTCTTTCATCAGGGGCCCGGGAGACCAGACCATGATCACCACGAGGTAGCAACGTATTTCACTTTCTTTCCTCCACAATCCCCTTGTTTCTACCACCCGATGATACTTTGGGTCTTCTCCATACTGGTTTAGGGGTTTGGGTTCCTTTGTGAGAATCCCGGCTCCACTCGTTATCTATGTCTCTTCCCCTCACTTCCTCTTCTTTGGCACTGGCATCTATCATTGATTGTGCACACTCCAGGAACGCGCCCTCCTCTGGGAATCCTTCCTTCCGTCCAGTCTCCTTGGCCAATCAAACTTTTAGGATCGTGGATAGAAAACCCATTCTCCCTTCCACTTCTTCCATGCTTAATGATTCCCTCATTTTTTCTGCCACTTTGTTGAATCTAATAACCAAGCCTGCCGCGTATTGAACATTGCTCTGTCTGGAGGACTTCATTTTTCTAAACATCTGAAATATGTCCTCCTCGGGAGTCCATCTTCCTCCTCCATAGGCTTTCTTCAGACGCTATTTCACCACTTCCCACGGAGTATCTTTGTCTGCTTGAATCTGGTTGAGGATACTCCTCTTGAATCGGCATGTCAGGGCCGGTCTCAAAGATCCCGCGTCTCTGGAGTCTATCAAATTTTCCTCCGTCTTTGCCTCGATCAATGCTATAAGGTGGTCTCCCCCTTTTAAAAAGTGGTTTGGTTCCCCTAGTTCCCCGGTGAACCTTTCCAGCTCCGCAACGGCTTTCCTCAAGTCCTGAGTGTTCATAGCCTTAACTCTCGTCAGCGCGAGTGCCGTGGCATGACCCTCAAGCATGGTCCCGACTTGTCTGATGTCTGATCCCTCCACGAGATTTAGTAGTCCTCCTTCCGTCATCTCGCTCCTATTGCGAACGAAAAATACGAAAGAGGAAAAGAAATTCTATGTTCCCACACTATCGCTCACTATCTCCGGGTTTTGGGAGCAGTTAATGATTGTGAGCTCTTAAACTCAAAAAAAGAAAGAAAAAGGTATAGAATAGGAACACGTTCGATAGTCGTCACAAGACTACTTCATTCCACTTCCTAATCCTCTATAAATACATTCGGGATGTTTACATCCCGACAATTGGGGATTAAGGCTACGGCTTTGTCCGGATCTTAACTTATATATATATATCAGAGCTATTTAGTTATTTATTAGTTGTAAAAAGTGCAGATATTTGAATAAATCAAACTACAATCTAATAATAATAGATATCGATACCATTTATCATTTTCACCTGCTAATTAGCAAGTAAAAAATGTAAATGTCGGGAGCACCCCCGGGGTAGATCTCGTCGACCCAGCCACTGCCCGGTGGGCGTCAGAAATAAATAAATAAACCTGTGGTCTTTTTTGCTGGATGCCAAGTCTTATGAAGCCAAATTCGTATTAGTTATTGATTTGCCTCCATAAGATCTTTAAAGATGTGCCTCGAAGTTCACTTTGTTAAGGCGTCTGATTTCGCCAGTCTGAAAAAGCTCAGAATTTCTACCTTATATATGCAACTCATTCCTGCTTACAGGGAATGACCGAGCTGTTTATCATATGATCGTTAATTTTGGCCAATCAGGGGCTACTACTCCCACGCTCCTAGTGAGCTCTCGGGGTGTCGGGATCGTGAACTAGTCCTCTATACTGACGCCGAAGATTTATTGATAAAATATGGAAAGTTGGTTCGTGAGGAGGGTAACTTCTATTTGTCCGTCGTGAAGAAGTTGGCACTATAGACAAAAAGTAGACATCCACAAAAAGTCAGCGTAAGTACAGTTCTTTCAAAATAAGTATTACCGTAAATGCACCTCACTTGCTCAGTATAAAATGTAGTGACGGCCCACGCAGAACCGAGGATTGGAGCCACGCCACTTGCAAGACAAATAATACTTTCTTTAGATAAACAGTATCCTTTACTTTTGACTTTTGAAAAACAAACAAAAAAAAATAGGTTAGAGGGAATAATAACAAAAAAAATTGGATAGCGAGTAAATACTAAATTAATGATACTAGGTTCAACTAAGTATGGCTTGGCGAATTTATGGGTGTCTACTTAATCTTATCTATGATATTACAAATTATTAATATTAATATTACTAATAAGAAAATAATATGTAAAATACCAAACCCAGATGTAACCACCAATAAATCGCATGTTATATTAAAATAAGGAATAGGATAAAGATTGTTCTTAAGCAGAAACAATCATATGAAATTACCCCTCCTTTTTAATCATTACTTATGCTTGCTTAGTAAAGCCCTAATACTTACTTCCACTTAAAATAAATTAGAATTATGACACCCCCAAAAAATGGTGCCTACTTAATTCATAATATGATGTCACACTTTATGTAATACTTTGTTTCACATAAAATAATACAGTTGTGAAATCTTTATCAATATAATATTCAGTCGTGGAATGAATCCTTAACACTAGTAAGCGAAAAATGATTAACTATTTACCTAAACTAAATGGTCAGTCAAATTGAAATTACCTATATAGTTATGTAAGGTAGGTGTGTATACCTGCTTAGCGTTAAATATGTCCCACCCATTGCGGTTTCTTTCCAGGTAAATAAAACTGTATAATTTGTACAAGAACTAGTGATCTTTAAAAATATTAAGATGTAGAACTTTGAAATAAACATGTGTAATGACTTTAAAATGGTAAATCAGATATCAAAGAGATAGTTAAAAAGTAATCATTTTTTTCAAGGGCGTTGAACTGAAGTGTGGCAATGATAACGATTTAAAGGCAATGATCCTTGTGGACTTTAATTTGCGGACATTTTTTTTTACTTGCCATAGCCGGTTTTTATGAAAAGATATTTTTTACATAGCATACCTTAAACCTCAACTCTCCAACAGGCGGCTTGGCAAAAGGTATTCCTTCGAAGCTCGCTATCTGCCTCTTTTTGAATGTGTTGGTGTACTTCCCCCTGAGGACGCCTTGTGCTATGGTGACTTCCGGTTGACTGTCTCCATATACAATACAAGCTCCGTACAATACAAATACCAATCTATTCCAATACAACTTGGCCATGCTTCCGCACTGCTGGCCGGCCGGATGGCTACTGACTATCTTGTTCTTGGAGGCAGCATATCACTTACATAACACTGAGCCACTCTCAGATGTTTAAACATCATTTGGGATATTTCTGTCCTTCCTTTCAATTGTCCGTTCAGACAATAGCAATTACGCAATATAATTACCATTCTCAGATGTTTAAACATCCTTGAGATATGCCCTTCCTTCCTTTCAATTGTCACTTTCGTTATTATCTCGAAAAATATTTTAAATAATAAAAAAAAAAAAATTTTGAAATATTACGTCACTTTTAATTTAGTGTTTCACCAACCTTGAGATATCAGAATGTATCTATGGTCTGATCCCCAATATTTCTATATTCTGTCTCTTTTTAAATGTGTTTGTGTACTTCCTCGTGAGCAGGCTTTGCAGTAGGGTGACTTCCGGTTGACTACCAACCATACTACTGTACGTTACTAAGATCAATATAGTCCAACACAAGTTAGCCATACTTCCGCACTGCCGGCTACTGACAACTTAGTGGCAATAACACATTTGAGTAACGTTATTAAAAACCAAAGATTCATCGTGGAGATTTGTTTTTCTTAAACCCTATATATTTATACATGTGTGTTTTATAAATTGGTGGGTGGCTCCTTCTACTGCATAACATTCATTTTAAGGAGTTCTTATCTTAAAAACTAGCATTATCATTTTATGGTTAAAAGTTATACAAATGCAAAAAGGACTAGGTGATGTGGCTCACCTTCGGATTACAAAAAGGAACTTAAAAACTAAACTTACATACTAACTTAAAAACTAGAGCGTTCCTGCCTCGACTGCCATCTGGCATCGATGGGTAATTGTGTTGTACACGGGGTTTGTCATGTGCTGCAATGAATCGAAGAATTTGATATGTCTACAGCGAATGAATTCATCCACCGTAGGCAGCTCAAAGTCCTCGTGGAGCTCAATGTTCCTCCGCTGCTCGAATATAGTATGTTGTACTACTTTCATAAGTATGTCGTTTTGAAATTGTTGGAGTAGCTTTGCTGTCGCTTCAGTCAATTGACTAAAACGTGGTGCACCGTACAGCAGAGCAGGCCTGAGTACACTCTTATAAATCATGAGCATGAGGCGCAGTGATAGATTGGGGGAAGTCAGTAAGTTTGTTATTACTATTGTAATTACCACTAAAACGGAGGCGACGGTTCATTTTAATGCCTAAATATACGGGGATTTTTTCTGGACAGTTTTGCTGCGTTCCTACTGTGTAACTAGTAGGCAGTGAACTTTTTCCCTTTTGAAAAGAGAAAATTCCGCAGTCAGTCTCACCCACGTTTACAGAGATATTGAGCTCCACCAATCTCTAACTGATCTGGCTACAGGCTTCTTCTGCCAGTCTAAGAGCTAACTTGGCGCTCATGCTGCTACTGTACACCGCGGTGTCATCAGCGAAAGCAGCAATTGTTATGTTTTTATAACAGGCTCCGGTAAATTCAGACGTATACACTTTGAAAAGTACTGGGGATAGCACGGCTCCTTGGGGTACTCCACAGGTTAGTGGCACAACTTCGGAGAAACTTTACCCTCCCATACCCGCAGCGATCGGGTTTTTAGGAAACTAGCCAGAATTGAGTAGAGCTGCTCCGGCCATTCCCAGTCGCAGAAGGCCTGCGAGCAATAGCCGTGGCTATGTTTCTGTTCAAATTTTGGCTAGCTTCTGTCTGTAGTTTCATAAGGGGATGTTCTGTGATTTCAATCCAATCTGTTCTGGCGGAATGATGTCATTTGCCTGTTGCTCGGCAGTTAGAAGAGTGTCGCGTTCGTGAAGGTGGACAGCAACAGTCTTTCTTTTTGTCGTCTTCAAAGGGTTCCCGAACTTTCTATGATCGCCGTGTGCGCTGCTAAGTCACTCATAACACTTTGCAGTCCTGGACTGTGGTCAGACGTAATAAACTCCGGGGAGCCAATAGTCGGCTAAAACTAGGGGCTAAAGGAGCCAATGAGCTGGGGTTTTATTTTGGCCAATTGCATTGCAGGCCGGGCTCTGAACAGCTGGTAAGCCCGGAGGGGGCCAGGGTATCAGGCCTTGACTACCTGGCTGCCTCTGAACTCATCTGAAGCAACGTCATTTATTGTTGACAATATTTACACTGATATGACTTTGTGGTTTGGTAATATTATTTACATTTGTTTAATTTAATTTACATCATATTATAACTAATTTACAAAATAAACAATAGAGTAGAGTGTGATTTAACTTATATAGTTAGTGGTCCCTACAACAATGTTTATTAGATGGTTTAATTTCTGGTTGTGGGCTAAGATTAAGCAAATAACGTCTTTCCACAAGCTTGTTTGCTTAATGTTTATCAGAAGTTTTCAGTTCATACGTCAGCAGAATTAGTATGAAAAATTATAAAAGATTGTACTATCCATAATTAAAAAAAGTAATAATAGCAAGGGAAAAATGACACTCCAGTGCATTTTAAATCTTAATTTTAACTTAAAGGCTTAAGGTCTTTCCCGTTAACTTCAACAGATATAAGACAAGCAGAAATCTGGGAGATCTCCTTTCTTTGTCTGTAATATTCCCCCACCCTATAAAAATAGTTATTAATTATGCAATACAGAACTGGAAAATGTCAAAATAGAAATAATTTCAGATAGAGAATGTCAACATCTCTATATATGAGTTTTGATGTTTTAAGTAAATATTGTGGGAAAATATTTCATATCATTTTGAATCAAAATTTTCCACGTACTTCAGTGGGGATTGATGGAAGCCTTTAGGATGCCACCTACTTCTGGTCTGGTGGACAGATGTTATTTGTCCCTGCGAGCAAAATGCAGAAAATGCTGTATTCACATTCTATTCTCGATAAGAAATGCGGAGCGATGTAGTATTTTGATGTGAAATGTGAGTAAAGATAAGTATACACGATGTGTCACCTATTCAATCTTTAATCTACTGTACACCAACTGCCATCTGTTTAAAATAAAGTACAGTCATTTTCAAATTGAGACATGTGAGAGCTCTCATTTAGCCAACTTGTTTATAGTAATAAAATCAATTTTTTTGTGTATTAATTAACTGTTATAGAATTTTATTTTAATTACAGTTTAATTTCATAGATGTAGTTTTAAAGTATTTTTTTTCTTTGTTATGCTTAAATGTTCCATTGAGAATTACAGTAATTTCAGATGATATGGTAAATACATTTCAGTGAGGTTGTTGGCAGTATATTAATTATGTTTTACCGTTATGAATATTCGGTAAACATATCAGCCAATATGAATATATTCAGTCTTGTTTTTTATAATTTACATTTACCAACTAAATAAAATTTGTTGGATTTCTTTGCATTATTTTTGATTCATTTCTATCATGTCTCATGTATATGTTTATGCCCTGTGAAAACCAAGGATTCTTGGTGGAGTGGGGGTAACGTGTGTTGCCAATAGCAACATTGTTATAAGACATCATATCCTGGAATCTAGTCCAAGGAAAATCCAGTTCAGTTATTGCTGAGAGAAGAGACTCACAGAGGATTTGTAGTTAGTTAGAAGACAGAGTGGGAAACCTGCATGAGATTCAGAAATATTTTAATAAGAAGTGATAGTTCACAAATAAGAAGTAAAGAGGTCCCTCCACCAACTAACTAAAATCCATCCATGTAAATGTTTGTATTAAAATGATAATTAATACACATGGAAACATGTAACATGGAACAAAATTACACTAACATAAGAAAATAATATAAAAAATGGATTAAAATAATTATTAAACACTGATGTAAGCATCAGACTTAACATAAAGCTCATAAGTTAAAATTTCACATATCAAGATTATTTTTTTTAAGTAAATAAATTTATAATCTCTTGATTCTCAACCCTCTCTGGGGAAAACAAAAATACTTGAAAGTTGACAACTTCAATCCTTTATCAAGTTTTTCGAGCTTAGCTTGCTTATTGTATAGCGTTGTATAAGAAACAGAAGGAAGTTGCAATTACCCCATACTTTCAGTAATTGTGATAACGTTTTTTTTGTTTGTTTTTTAAAGAAAAAATCATAGTTCTTCATGGGTGGTTGGTGATGATTGAATATTTTCATTTAAGCCTAAAGAATCCCAGAAAGATTCTTCTCCTAATTCATCTTCCACAGTTAATTGGAAGTCACTGGGGCCTCTAATGTCTGTGAAAACTATCTTTGGTAGCTGCTCTTGTACAGGCTGCCAGTTCCCTTCTAGTTTTCTAGAACAGAAAATAGCATGCTTAAGTAATATTAACTAAATAATTCCATTATCTGCCTTTAATTAAGTGTTATGAAGCTTACCCATTGGCTGCAAATGAGACCCACATGTCTTGCATCTGTTTGGTAAGTTGAAGGTCAGTCTCTGTCTCTACATTGGCAATAGATCCCAATCCTAATGTAAATAGTGCTTCATCTCCATGAGTTGCATAAGAATAGTTATCTACAAACCAAAAACAAAGACTTTATGCATTTGTATAATCGTACAAAAATGGAAACTTCCAAAAAATGTAATTGGCAATAATAAATATATTACAAGAAAAACATTACCAATAAAAAATAATCTATTGAGAAAAAAATTGTCTTATGGCTGGGACAAATATTTGACATATCCACTGTGTTTGACATGGTGTTATGAAGCCCTATGAAGTTATGAGAAAGCTGACAAAGACGAAGCTGAGGATTGCATGTTATTATTAAAATAATTATAGTATAAACACTAGTACACTTACCAAAACCATTCATTGAAGCTCCCATAAGATTCAAAAAGTCAAAAATAGATATTTTCCCTTTATAATTCAACCTGTGGACGTAGACAGGTGAGGCATAGTGAGCTGCAGAGACTTTAGCAAGTTTACTAATGCCAGCTACAAATAATCGGTCTGATGTTACCTGTAACAATGTGTAATATAATCGATTAGGTTTGATAATCATACCTGCATACCAGTATGCCTTTCTAATGTAGCATCCAAGCTATTCAGCTTTATTATGGAAAGAAAATATTTGTTGCAATAAACTTAAAAGAAGAGCAAAAAAATTTCCCAGGATTAACAGAAGACATAAAAATTACGTGTGTCGGCTTGGAGTTGGCTTGAAAAAAATAAAAGAAGATGTAAATAACATTCGTTGATTGGAAGGTGCCTTTTACAATGCACTTATACAATGAAAAATGTCCCTCCAAACTTGATTACAATAACTAAGCCAAGGTACCATAAATCAAAAGGTATTGAAAGATTTAATGAAACAATATTGAATCATTAACCACAGCAATATGGTGTAGAACAAGGAAATGTAGGAAGCCTTTGACCCTTAATTACTTTTATTGAGAAAATCCACAAAACCTGATGGATGAGTTCTAATTATGCATGGGCAATAGAACATGAATTATGTTCAGGTGAAATCTCACATTTATGCAGGTAACACTGTTCTAATATCATTCTCATAACAACAATTACAGGAAGCTGTAACTGAATAACATTATGAGGATGGGTTGACAACCAATGTCAATAAGAGCAAAGTACTTCCACTTGGCAAGGATCCTTGTGAAGGATTTCTTGTAAAGGAATAGAACAAGAACTCAGCAAACATGGAACCACATCCCAATGGAACCTGTTGTCATATTGCTGATATCAGACTGAAACGAGGTAATACCATCCTCTCAAAGGATAGAGTTGGCTGCAACGAGTCTCGATACACTGGGCACAAAGGGAGATGAAAAGGAGAAGAGTCTAAGTGTTCTCCAGAGATTATTTGAAAAGTGTAGACTAAATTACACAAGGTCTGTTCCAATTTTTTTCATTTTTACAAACCACTTTGTTCTATTGCAGGCAAGCGATCATAAGTTGTTGAGACTATTCATGTCCTGCAACTTCATCATGTATATACGGTATGTACTTACCTCAACATAAGGCTGAATATCTGCTTCATTATCAATTTTATAAAATTCTTCAATTTGCTTCCTTGTTTCATTTCTTTGATCAAACTCTACTGTGTAGTTGTAATCTAGGGCAGCTTGAAACCAATCATTTGAATGACTTTTCAATAACTTATAAAACCTTGTCATGCCAACAAAAACTGAAATGATTTAATGAAAGATCTATCAACACTTCTGTTATTGAAAATCATAATAAATATAACAACATAATATCGCATATCGATATGTATGTTTTTTTTTTTGTAAAATTATTAATAAGTATCGTACTTACGTGCTCCTTCATACATAGAGTACGAAAAAATAACTGGAACATCTGAACCTTTTTTCTGTTTTAAGATATTCAATGGTGAATCAGAAATGAATGCATTTTTACTTAATGGCTCTACAACTGGAGCAAAAGGAGCAAAGGGAAAATTTTGTTCATACTTAAAAAAAAAAAAAAACGATAATTATATAAAAACCAAATGATATGCATGAATATAAGCAGCGCAAATATCTTTAAACCTCACCATAAATTTGTCCATAAGCATGACTATATCTTTAGCAGGTCTGGTCCTTAGACACCCTATCATGGTGGCTGAATCATCTGTGGGGCAATCAAGATAGGTCGCCAAAGACATTGCTTTTTCTCTGGAATTTTCTGCCATAGACCACGGATTAATAGCTACACCGCTCATGCATAATGCTCCTTTGAATAAACCTGTAAGTTTTTATTAAGAGTAAATTATTTATATATATATTGTTGTGATATTTAGATGTTGTGAGTTTGTGATGTTTTTTTGATATAAATTCGAATTTAGTGGGCATAAAAGGGCGGTAAATGACCCGTGGCTCATGGTTATGAATGTATGGACATTATTTGCTGCCGTTGTATAATATTAATATTTGTCATAAATAATATCAATGATTAAAGTCAAATATTTTATTGTATTTGTTAACTTTAAAATAAGAAAAGTTAAAATATATGAGACAACTGGCATTGGAAGAAAGAAGGATGAAAAAATCAAGAAGGCAAAGGACGAGTATAAAAACGACGAGAGAGGGGGAAGCAGCTCTCTTTCATTTTGACCAGCCCATGAGACAAGCAGATGGAAGAAGAGAAGAAGGATTGAGATGATAGCAGTGGATGTTTACTGATCGCGTGGCAGAACACCAACAACGAACAAAGAAACCAAATGAAACAAACAAAAAAGGACACACAAAATAGTAAATCTGGCCAGTTGTGAGTAATATTAAGGTAAATTTAAAGTTTAGTTTTAACATTGTAATTTTATCACATACGTGCTTATATGTTTATAAATTCATGAATCGATTTGTAATTAAACAATTTTCCTTTTGCCAGAATTCTTTTTTATATTAACAGAACCTTAAAAACCTCAGATTAAATTAAAATAAACAATATAGATAAAAAACGTAATAATACATTGAGATATATGAGAGATATATATTGATTGAAACTATATACATAATATATCTTAATATAATGATTTTAATATTGTATTTTTTTTTCAGGATATGGGTCATTCTCCTGGAAAGGGTCAATTATAGTTCTGAAATTTTGCATACATTACTTTACAGTTATTCTTTCAAAAATCATTCAGAGTGCTCCTTTGTGTATTCAATAGCAAATATATTAAACTGCAGCTCAGCTGCATGCTTTTTATTGAATGGTGAATTGTAAAACAAATGTCTTCGATGAGGGAATGAACACAATAGTGAGATATTGATTTCGGTTTATGTGAGTGTTTGATAATTGAATAGAGCTAACATATGGAATATTAAGTTATCAAATATTGTTATATTTTTAATCAAACAAAAACAATAAATAAAAATTTTAAATTAATGTGAAAAACAATTATCTTTGCATGGTGCATTGTAGCAAATTTTTTGGAAAAATCAAAATGGATTAAAACTTCGTCTGGTGCTAAAGACGTTTTCAACAATTGAATGGCTGCAAGTTGCCTTCATATTAAAGAGAAGAGATTTGTGGGGAAGGAGAGTTGAGGGAATGAGAAGTGAGGAAACAAAAAAACTGCATTAATCTTTAAAAATGCTTTATAAATTTTACATGAATCAGAAATTATAAGATACAGATCTTTAGCTTTCTCTAGATTGAATGTGTGTACTGGGAAATAAAACAAAATGTAATTTACTTTCCTTAGTTAATTAGAGTGAGGAAATCAAACTACAGAGCCGTTTTAAAATGTCTGAAAATAGGTGAAAACTTTAGACCGCACTGAGTATGTTCAGGCAGGCATGTCCCGCCTTACTTTGGAAGTAGTGATTTATATGGTGGTAATTTAAGTACTCATTCATCCCAGGTGAAGGAATTAAGCAAAACTCTGGAACACGGTTTTAGTACAATTCCTACCGTTTAACGATATCTTTAAAATTCTAGATTAAATAATTTCAGAATCTTCTGTTACCAGCGTTAGTTTACTGTTTTGAAAATCTAATCATCTACTGAAAATTATTTAGTTTTCCCTTTATACGAAGATGAGAAACTTGTGATACGTTAAAGAGAGTTATATTATTATTAATTGTATCATTAAGCTAGAGAGAGTAATAACCGGTTCATTTAAAAGAAAATAAAGAACCCTCGCCAAAGGGCAGAAAGAATTTGAACATGCGGCTGGAATTTGTGGACTAAAAAGATAAAGAGGAGAATTCAATTCATATGCTAACTAAATGTACTTACAGAAAAATAAGTGGATTATTTTCACCTGGGCAGACATTAATCCCCAGATTTACCCCTGATCAAATCCTAAGAAGACTGCTCTGAGGAAGACCAAGATTAAGGAAGATGGAAAATGCATGAGAGAACAGCAGACAGCTTAGTGTTAAGAAATTATGAAATGGGACTAGAGAATCCAATCCCTTTCCAGGACTGTCATGTTAATAAGTAAGCATGTATGGATAAAGGTTAATTTGAATTTGTTTAGATACAAGACATATAGTCTATGTTCAAATGTTTGTTACTTTGTCTTCATTAGCACTAGTATAGGATGAGTAAATTCTTTGGTTATTTAGGAACAATTAAAGTAAAAATCTACATATTCTAGTGTCTACCTATGTGATTGTAAAAGTCCTTTATACTATAATGTAGCTATCATGAGGTCTTAAAATGGTTTGTATGCTGTAGGTGTTACTTGGTATTTAGCTTTGATTGGATTTCTTTCGTATTTGGTCTGTCTACAAATTTTACATTTGTTTATAAATTCTGTTTCGTTGTCTTTCAAGTTTGGCCAGTATTAATGTCATCTAAGGTTTTGAAATGTTTCTAATATTCCACAGTGGTATGTTTTTCATACATATTGATTTTCTATTAATTCTTGATGTTCTTCTTTGTCAGATATATTTAATAGTTTTGTTTTGAAACGTTTGAGTTTTACATTTGGGTATTTATGTTTGTTTAGATATTTTCTTGAATATTTTTTAAAATTCACTCCTGACTCTCTCTACATTAGGTTCACAATAAATTCTGTAGCTTTTGTTGGGTTTCATGATTTCTAAAAGTATTTCATCGAGGTCACCTTCCCATGGAAAAGCTGTATTAATTGTGTGTCTGTATTTGTTAAAAGGTCGGGTAGCGGTGATGTTTCTTTTTCCATATTGTATGAAAATTTGATATTTTTCTACATTTATGGGTCTGTCTTCAACAATAAGATTTTTACTTTATTCTTGTGAATGTTGTGTAACGTCTGTATTAATTTTTTTGTCTTGTGGTGAGTTGTTTTGATTCAGTTCTATCAGAATTTTGTCGTAACTTTCTGAGGTTTCTGGTGAAACTTCCATTAATGAGGCTTCTCTTAATTGTTCGTCCAGTTTGTCAAAGTCATGTTGTTTTAGTAAATTAAGTTTGTTAGTTGATTCTATTTGTTTTCTATTTCAGTTTTCTAATGTAAATTGTTTTTCCTTCCACGTATTTAATATCAAATTGGGATTTGTTTAAATGAAACGTCCATTTCATTATTATAGTATTAATATTTTTTTATGGTTAACAACCATTATAATGTTTTGTGATCTGTTTGTAGCAGAAATTTGGTTCCATACAAATAGATAGGGTTTGAAGTGTTATGCATAAACAATACTCAAGGCAGATAAACGCTTAATAAAGACTAGGGAAAACTTGTGAAATAAGCCAATCCCTTTCCAGCACTGCCGCGTTAAGAAGTAAGCATATAAGCATAAATGGTAATTTGAATTTTAGATACAAGACATATAGTAATAATGTTTGTTACTTTGTCTTCATTAGCAGTAGCATAGGATGAGTAAATTCTTTGGTTATTTAGGAACAATTAAAGTAAAAATCTACATAGCTATATAAGGATACCTTTACTGAGAGGGGATAATAGTTGAAAGCTGCAGCTGGCACCTCCTGCAGACAGACCTCCTAAGGTAACACTTTTGGGATTGCCTCCAAAAGCTGCTATGTTCTGCTGAATCCATTTAAGGGCTAAAGCCTGATCTTTCAAACCGTTGTTCCCTGGTACAATGCTATCTTCTGTACTTAGGAAACCTATGAGTAAGAGTCAGATTAAAATTTATCCAAAAATTTGCGTTAAAAATAAAGACAGAAAATGGTTAACAGTATTTCCCTTTTAAAATGAGTGCTTATTAAGCCTTATATCAGAGAGTAAAGCCCTTTGGTCAACACTTGAAATAAAATAAACCCTGCGGTTGAAATAAAACTAACTAAAATAGAAAAGCTGACATTGCTAATTATTTTATTGAAATGTTAAGTAACTAATCTTTCGTTGGAGATTTGAGACTTACCTATTGGCCCGAGCCTATAATTAAACGTGACGAAAACGAAATCTCTGTCAAGAAGTAGAGATGGTCCATGGTCCCAAGATTTCCCACCTGTAAAACCACCACCATGTATGTATGCAATTACGTCAAGAAGCTTCGGCTGGTCAGTTGATGGTACCTGCAAGATCAAATAGAAAATTAATTACTTAGTATAGGAAAAAAAACAACATATTGTACAGAATGTACAATATTGTACATTTTGTTTGCCACTGGACCAACTGTAGCCAAAGATGGTTAGATGTAAAAAATAGCGTAAGGACTAATAAATAACGACTGGGAGGAATGAAATAAATGGCTGGAGGTAATGGCAAAAAGGCATGTAATGATTCCACAATCAAAAAAGCAAACATTATTACCTGTGGTGTGTACACATTTATGTACAGGCAGTCTTCTGAACCCAACACCAGATCCTGCGTAGGGATAAATGCTCCATATTGTATACATTCCGTCGGAGGTTTAGTTGCTTCTAAGGTACCTGTCCAAGGATCTGCCGGAACAGGCTCCTGCAAAAACATTAAATACAGTTATGTTGTGTATTCACAGACCTTTTTATCTTGGGGCCAATGTTACAAAATAATTAGCTTTTATTAATCATAAATTTATTTTATAAATGGTTTAAAAAAAAAAGAACCTTAACGTCTAAGCAACTCGGTCTTGTTTCATACAGGGTCGGAAGAAAGGTGTACAGAAAAAAAGGAAAACAATCATTCGTGGTATGTTTTTGTGATATCTAAATCCTCAAGAAAGCAAATAAAGCATGCTCTTAAATTTGTATAAAGGTCATTTGGGTCTAGCTAAATCCACAGATGGATAACTGGGGGGGGGGGGGGGACAATCCCTACAGTAGGCATATATCAGGTCGAGTCATAAGTAACTTCCGATGCAGCTAAGTAGAATCTATTGTTCTATCTACCTGCTATGAGTTACCATGACAACAAGTTTTTGTTTTCACTATGTAGACGAGGCTTCAGTTAGTCTTTTGTCAACTTTTTTGTGTGATACACGTTACGTTAAACTGGTTTTTTAACCTCTGAAATGGAGAGTCAAGAAGTACATATTCGTCATGTAATGCTTTGGGAATTAAGGTCGATTAATTAAGGCATTAGTGCTAGGGTGACAGCTGAAAAAATATGCAGTGTATATGGTGAAGGACTAATAACTGACCGGGCAGTTAGAAATTGGTTTATAAAATTCCGATCTGGAGATACGACCTTAAAAGACGAACCGAGGGTGGGACGTCCTTCCGACTTTGAGGACAACCTTTTAAAGGCAATATTGGAGCAAAATCCATGTCAATCAACAAGAGGTATAACAGAAAGGTTGAATACATCACAATCAACTGTTAACCGCCACCTGGAGAAATTAGGGAAAGTCAGCAAGTTAGGAGTGTGGGTACCTCACAATCTCAGTAAACGGAATAAAGAAGATCGCATGTCAATTGCCACATGTCTGCTCTCACGGGTGAAAATTGAGCCTTTTTTAAACAGGATTGTGACAGGCAATGCAAAATGGGTTATCTATGACAATATAGTCCGCCAAAGACAGTGGCTTGATAAGGATCAACCACCCCTACCAGATCCGAAAGCAAACATCCATGGCAAAAATATTTTATTGTGTGTATGGTGAGATTGTCAAGGAATAATTCACCACGAGTTGTTGAAGTCAAATTTAACGATTACTGCGGATAGACACGTTCAACAGTTGCAAAGAGTGCAAGAGAAACTCCATGAAAAGCGTCCTGCACTTATCAAAATTAATATTATTTTGTTATTTAATGAGAGCAAAATAAATGTCTGATAAAAAAACGGAAGTTACTTATGACTCGACCTAAATATTATCTCATATCAAATTAAAAATCAACTTTAATAACAATTTATTTGGTGATGAGGACAGGTTAAAAACCAAGAAGTTTTTATGCCATTACTTCTCCGTTATTTTATGTATTTTGGAATCATGAACAAATGTTCGACCGTGAGTGCGGTATTATCACATTTCCAGGAAACAAGCAACATCAAATATAATACAATATTTTAGTTAAGTGCCGTCAGAATGATGAGTGTAGCTGATCAGCGTTGGCATCCCTGTTTCTCCGCCTCTCTCTTGTCATTTGTCAGTCAGTCAGCAATGAACAACATTATTACTTGTTAATTAGCCCTGTACGGGGTTCAACCTGACAGAGGAACGACTCCACCAATGTTGTCTTCAACCAGGCAACCAGTTTGCTCATGGTAACCAGCTTAACCACTGTATCAAGGGACCAAGTCCCTTAAATTGTCGACCGCCTAACATTGGCCACATATATACAGAATTAAACTGGTACCTTCTCACCGTCCATAGGTCAGTTGACTTAGTTAAAAAAAACTATTCTAGGAATAGACGCGCACGTATATAGTGTTCTTTTTTAAATATTATTTTCTGCTACTAGCATCTCTCTATTTATTGTCATCCTAATCAATAATTTAATTAAAAGTTGATTGTATATATAAAACAAAAGAATTTTTAGCTGTAAAATAACGTAATTTTATGATTATTTAAAGGCACTAAGGTATAATATGTTTCTTTTAAAAATCACCTTCGTAAATACAGTCCATTAAAATCATTATCGTTTAAAGTATTTGAGTTTGCTTTGGTTGATAAACCAAACTAACCTTAACATCACATGGTTCACAATTGATTGCTTTTTGGGTATTAACTTCTTCTACGTGTTCTTAGGCTTTCTAAATGCGTTTGCTTCCAGTTCTTCTGTTTTCGAGCAGTCAGTAAAAAATATGTCATATTTCCTAAATATGACATCTTGTTATGCTTGTTTTATGAGGACATGAGCAACATTTTTTATTTACTTTTGAATTTACGAGTTGAGCAAGCATGAGCAAACTGGTTGTCTGGTTGAAGACAACATTGGTGGAGTCGTTCCTCTGTCAGGTTGAACCCCGTACAGGGCTAATTAACAAGTAATAATGTTGTACTCGTATTTGTGGGATACTTCCGGATTGACTCCGGCAGCACCTTGGTTCTTAATTCCTGTTTCATTTAGATATATTTGATCCGAAAATGAATAGTTTGTACTTATGAGGGGAAGTTTGTTCCTCTACATACTCCCCAGATCTAATGCGATAGACATTTCAGAAAGTAAGCTTACTGGAGCTAGCATGAACAAAAGCGATATGCGTCTTCTAGGTCACCTTTCTATCACATATTAACCCAAGGATGGGAAATTTTTTAGGGAATGATATTTCGTTTCTGTTGATAATAAGATTGACAGCGTTCGATTGCATCCTTCTCTTGGAGAATTCAATTACTTGCGGTTTCGTGGCCGAAAATCTAAAACCCTTGTTATTACCTTATGTTTCTAGCATCACTAGAGGATTTTGCATTATTTTAAATCCGTTCTTTTGGAGTAGAGAGTAAGAAAGCGATTTGAAAGGTGGGGTTATTTGTAGTGGGCTCTTGTTTATTGCTATCAGAAAAAGTGTTGCTCAATACATTATTGACAGAGCCTTCAAGTACTCTGTTTTTCGTTTACTGTGTTATGTGTTTAAAACATTATCCTCATAATAATTGATTCTTCATTATTTTTTGGTTACTTCTAGTTTTAGGATCTTAAGGGAATTTTCAGTGAAATATTATCCCTCTATATGAAAGTGCGGTTGAAATGAAATTGCTAATGCAACTTTGACGACAGTTTTAAGGGCTTTATTTAATTATAATTCACTTTAGCCCTGACATATATTAAATATTATTAATAAAGAAATAGAGGTATTTAATTTGACACCGTACTCAATACTACCGAGCTACAAATTATTGAATATTGACAAGCCGTGGGTTTGAGTCTTGGTCACTACCCTTTTCTTTGGCTAATAATCAAGATGATAACTTATAGCTAATAAACCTTTCCTGCCCAAAGTCGGAGATAAGAGCGTTAAAACCAAATGAATAAATAAGAAATGTCTCTTTGTTGATTAATAGCGGGGACATTTAATAGCTCGTCACATTGTATTTGTTAGACAGTATATATACAATGCACACATTTTACCTCAAACCTGAGCTCTCCGACTGGCGGCTTGGCAAAAGGTATTCCTTCGAAGCTCGCTATCTGCTTCTTTTTGAATGTGTTGGTGTACTTCCCCCTGAGGACGCCTTGTGCTATGGTGACTTCCGGTTGACTGTCTCCATACACAATACAAGCTCCGTACAATACAAATACCAATCTATTCCAATACAACTTAGCCATGGTTCCGCACTGCTGGCCGGCCGGCTGGCTACTGACAATCTTGTCCTTGGAAGCATCATATCACTTACATAACACTGAGCCACTCTCAGATGTTTAAACATCCTTTGGGATATTTCTGTCCTTCCTTTCAATTACTTCCTATATAAAAAATCTCCGAAAATATCATTCACAATAATTTTTTTTTTTTTCATAGCCCCTTTAAATTTACAGATAATTATAGATTCTCAGGTGGATCTATTTACAAATTATTTTTGTATTTTCTGTAGCATCACTACATTATATACAGGTTTTGTAATTTTATAAAAATTATATAATGAATAAACAAGTATAATGATATACATTATACGTGACTGGACTAAACTGACTAATAAGGTGATGGGGCTCACCTTTTTGATCAAACATAAAACTAACTTACATACTAATTCTTAACCTAATTTTTCCCTGACAGTCTGTGGCCATCGATGCGGGAGGGGTGGTGGAGACATACTGTTAAACACTGGGTTGGTTAGGTGCTGCAACGAGTCAAAAAACTTGATGTGTCTCCGGCGGATGAACTCACCCACCGACGGCACACCAAGCAACGGGTGCAGGTCGGCGTTCTTTAACCTCTCGAGAGAGGTATGTCGGACCACTTTTCGCATGATCCCATTCTGGAAATGTTGGAGACATTTGGCTGTATTGTCAGTCAAGTGGGTAAATAGCGGGGCACTGTACAGCAGAGCTGGTCGGAGGACACATTTATAGATCATCAGTTTGAGACGAAGTGACAGGTTGGGTGAAGTTAACTAGTGCGATAGCCGGTAAGACCTGTGTCGTACTTTTTCGATTTTATTACTAAAATGAGTAGAGAAATGGAGATGCCTATCCATTTTTTGATTGATTCATGATCCAATGAAAGTTTCTAACATTCATAATAAAACAATGAAGTATTGCGTTTAAATTTTTATTCAGGTATTAATAAACAAGAGAAGAAAGAATAATGTTTTATCAGTATTTGTGCTTTATGAAAGTACACATTCTACTTATCTTTGGAAATATGAGCTATAACCGGTTATACCGTCAGAGAAAAAATAAATTTACATAAAAATACTCGCATTTTTCATCTTAGCGTCTTAGAATCGCATACAATTTCCTGTTGCTATAACAAAAACAATCATGTGAGTGGAGTGAGTGAGTCTGCGTGTCAAAAGGCAAGAACGTTGATGGATAACCAGACTAAAGTCTACAGGCGACTATGGTACTCAGTAGTGTCCATTTTTAAATTATTCTAGTGATAGACACTTGGAAATTTTCTTAAGAATTGGATTAATCACAATTGTATACAAAATTATTATACAATTGTATAAAATAAACAAGAAACAATGAAATACTTTGCAGCATACTTGGTTTGGGACTCTGATGGAAAGACTAGAAAGTGGACTGGCTCTGAAGAAATGTAGAGATAACTTTTCGTCTTTGTGAGATCTTCGATAATATATTTACGGCAATGTAAATTCTAAATGTATTTTCGATTCCCTGAGGAACCTGAGAGCTCCCAGTAATGATACATCAGTAATTATTTCATATTCAATTCCCCATTTCCAATTTTTTATTACCATACATTTGTCTTTTTGGGGATCTTTATGTGCAGACGAAGTGTTTCTATTTTTTACTATGGTCAAGGGTCTAGAATAGTTTCTAGGTCACAAATTTACTATGGTACACAGTATTAATAAATAGATTTATACTATAATTTATACTAGGCCATGAAAGATGAACCGCTTCCAGTTCATCAAAAACTGTAGATGATCATGATGACTTATCGAGCCACTCCTCTCGCTGATGGTGACTCTCCACCTAAGAAGTACCTAAAAAGGACTATTGAAATTCCCTTGAACGCTATCAAATTGTACAAAGAGGATCCACGATCAACCATAATTCCTGGCACAAGACAATTCGAAATTTGTGTATTCTTGTACAACAAAAATATATAATAAAAATAACAATCTTAGTTACATCATTAAACATAGTAAACAAATAAAAATAGGAAAGGGGACAAGTACTTTTTTTCGAATAATAAATAAAGCAACTATATAGTGAAGTAGAGCATCATAACTCCTCACGCAGATGGTTGCTGACGGTTCAATAAGTTCATGGAATCCCCGAATGACTCTTAGAATCTTCCCCTTTTGTGGAAGTAAGCTGATTGGACGGTAGTTGGCAGGGTGATCTTCTTTTCTGGCTTGCTTGAGTAGTGGGGACAAGATGGCTTGTTTCCACGTTTCAGGAAGTACCGCAATATGTTACAAGAATCGTACAGGTTAGCGAGTTGTACTATCGCTCTCTTGGGCAATCGTCTCTGCAGAACCCTGACACCGGCGAAGAATCATCTTGAGCTGCTTCGGAGATACAAACAAGTGGTTCTTCTCCGTTTCCAGCAGAGGATGTGGGTGGTAGTCTCATGTCCTAGCTGTGATGTCACAGCGTAATGGTCGGCCAGTTTCTTCGCAGTAAGTGTCGCGTTCGTGAAGGCAGACAGTAGAGGTCTTACTGTTGGTGGTCTTTTTCCCCAGTTTCCAGAACGTTCTGCGAAGCCTTTCGTGCTACTTTGGAGTCTTCCAGATTCGCACCATGCTTCGGATTAGTGTAGTGAGAGAATTCACAACCACTTAGGTTTGATTAGGTCTCTGGTCCTGTACCAGTTACTCTTTCAATTATTGCGTAGGGCAATAACTTTCAGAATGTGGTCTGGAGGTGGTTGAAGGGTCAGTGGCATGGGGCTGCACGTCGGGATGGCCGTGTCAGCGTCGTCGACTTCAGACATGTCACTTCAGTAATGAAAGAGAGTTGACGGTCCACTTCTTTTTTTGTGCGGAGAACTGGTACTCCATGCCGGTTATGGTAAATTGAGACCGATACAACTCAAAGTAGGCACGGCAGTAGTCGTACCGTCTGGGGCGAGGGGCTTGCACTTTACCATATTAACGGTATATTAATATATAGTAACGGTATTCGCTACGGATATACAGTAACGGCCTGTGGTCCAAAGTAACAAAGTTCATGGTGGTGCGATTCGAGACTCAAGTGGCTTCCTGGCCACAAGGAAATCGATGGTAGAGGTACCCTGCCTCTGAGGCGAATGGTGAAGGTCTGTGAGTCTACTATCGTGAATGAGGTTTTCATAAAGAGTCTCCCATGCTTGATGTTTTATGCCACAGTGTTAAAAAGCACCAGAGACAAAAACGCTCCTTGAGGAATTCCACAGAATAGAGGGAAAGGGTTCGAGAGGCAATCACCCACCCATACCCTTACCGTTCTGTCCTTCAGGAAGGAAAGCAACATGTATATATCTGATCTGGGGACTCCCAGTCCCAAAGCTGTCGGCACAGCATCCCGTGTAACGGATGAGTCGAAAGCCTGCCTGGAGTCCAATCCGAAGTGATCTTGCGGGAAGATAGAATTTTCCGAATAGAACTTTTTCAGGTAATTCAGAATAAACTTTTCCAGAACCTTCCCCATGTGAGGAAGGACAGCTAGTTGGAAGGCACATAATATCATTAGTTTGAGACCCAGCGACAAATTTGGTGAAGTTAGCAAGTGGGAAAGCCGGTAAGACTTGTGGTGTACTTTTACCATTATGTTCCATTGAGAAAGCCGGTGAGTTCTCTTTTGGAGGGAGCAGATTACGTAGTTGCTTTTCCTTGTTTTCACACTGATGTTTAACCTACCCAGTCTGTCACTGATCACGTTACAACTGGTCGGCCTGTGTAAGAGCTCTTTTTTGCACTCATCTTCCTACTGTAAATCGCAATGTCTTCGGTGAAACTTGATGCAGTAGCTATCTTATAGTAAAAAGAACCGGAGACAAAACCGTTGCTCGAGGAACTCCACAGACTAGAGGAAGGTGTTCGAGAGGCAGTCACCCACCTGTACCCTCACCGTTCTGTCCTTCCAGAAGGAAACCAACATGGTATATAACTGCTCAGGGAATTCCCAGTACCAGCGCACCGGCACATTATCCCGTGGGACACTTAAGTAGACTTAAGTTGCGTGCAGTCCAACGAGATCATAGCTTATCCGACGTTGTGTCTCGAAAGTGACCTGGTCCTTTTTTAGTTTGTATAATCGTCCAACTGGTTTTTTAACTTTAAGTTCCTTCTTAAAATCCATGTGATACAGTGCAAGTTCCATTTTACATATTAAACACCACCTCGTTGACGGCCCGACATCCCCCATAAATAAAAACCTGCCGTAAAACTGGTCGTAGGGAATGATCATAGTGCGAGACGATTCGTTTACATCGTATTGCATTTTGTGCAGCAGCCCTACAAAAGGCTCAAGTTGTACAGCCGTACGATGAGGTTAAATAGTATACAACAAAAAGGGAATCTTTTAAAAAACTTTATTAGCACAATAACAGGTGAATAAATACAGGTGAATAGATAATCAACGATGAAATCTAATCTAGCGTGAACGGGCCTAATGGAAGTGCAATTCTGACTACTCCATAGAACTGGGTGTAAATACAAGAAACAGAATTTATCTTTTTTTGTTGACTCATTAAGAGATAAGATTAGATAGGGGTCTTATAAATATGTAGGCTTATAATTGTTATGCAAACCATTGGCTATACCCAAACATATTGAAATGTAAATAGCAGCTTTAGGGTTGTCGCTAACTTTTTCATTTGATTTTACACCACAGTTTACATAATTAAGTCAACAAATTGAACGAATTTTCAATTTCAAGTTGTTGTTTTTGTTTTTTTACCATGTGACAGGTGTGATCTGATTGCATTCCGTGATTTTCTTAAAAAAAACAAATTAACCTATAGCAATACTGTATACGATAAAGAATAAAAAACCAAACACATTATATGACGAACACATCGCCTGGAAACAGCTAAGATCCTACAGTCGGTGGACCCGGGTCGATTTGTGATATTGACACAGATGGTATAAATAGAAATTACTAAGTTTTCAGAAAAAAATTCACATATTATAAATTTATTGTAGGAGTAATGACTTATTTAAAGTACGGACTAATTTACGTTTTGGCATGTTTGTTTTTTGACACGGTTCGATCTGATGTGCCATCTCCACGAATTGTCGGCGGCATTGCAGCCCATATTGAAGATGCACCTTTTATTGCCTCTCTACAGAAGAAGAAAGCTTTTTCTTCAATGCACATTTGCGGGGCAGTTATTGTCACTTCGAAATTCCTATTGACAGCTGCGCACTGTGTCTGTGAACCTCGTAAGATTTTAATTCATTCTGTCTTATTCCTATAACTTATAAATTAAAATTATAGATTTAAAGAAAACACAGTGGCATAGCCAGGGAGTAGATGGGTTGGGGGAATATATCCCCGAAATAATTTTGCATTACATATAAATAATCATAACCAATTTATTTCTATTACAATCGCTCCTCTAAGAAAAAATACTCTCTCCCCCTCACAAAAAAAAAAAAAAAAAAATACCGCTACACCACTACTACTGGCTTCCATTGTATCTAAAATCAAATTGAGATCATCCTGGAGACCATGTTGTTTCATCAGGTATAAAACAAACATTGCCTGCTCAGAAGCCCAAATAAATTAGGAACTTGGGGGGTACATCATTTGGACTAGCATAATTTTTTTTTAATTGGGGTTTATGCTCATTTTGCATCTATTATTTTTGTTTTTGGCTTTTTACCTTTAATTTGTTTCGGCTAGTAACGGTTCATACAACTTTTCTAAAGCATAGTATTGAGCTATACCCCTCTCTTAGTTCATCATCCTTGATGAGATTCAGTATTGGGGCAACCGATGGTGGACCAAAGTTAATAAATGTTCCCGCATTACCTTTACCCTCTGCCGTAAGTCCTGTCCACTAGTTTTTTTAATTCCATTCCTCTTCCTGTATCCGAGGCAGTAACGTATTCAGGCTTCCATCTCGACAAAAGGCTGTCATGGAACCCACATACGAGACTAAAAAGACAAGAACTAAACAGATGCTTTGGACAACTGCATGAACTACTTGGAAGGGCATCCCATCCATCAATAGAAAATAAATTACTAATCTACAAAGTTATAATTTAACCAATCTGGACATACGGAATAGAGCTATGGGGGGGCAGCAAACAAGTCAAACATCAAGCGTATCCAATACTTTCAATCAAAACTCCTGAGAACAATAGTAAATGCCCCTTATTACGTCAGCAACAAAGACCTTCATAACGATCTTAATATACCTCACATTTTCGAACTCTTCCCTTTCAAGTTCATGAAATTCCATAGTAACCTATCCAACCACCCTAATCCCCTAGCACAGTCATTGCATTGCACCACTCATCCCTATAATATATTGAGCCTAATCACATATATATATTTTATAGAACCAAGACAGACAGACGAACGCCGATATCTTTATACCTGTTTGAAAGTAGAACCCCTCCCTTTCGGACTAAGCAACTTGTATATGTAATGCTAACCGGTAGACCCTTATACACTACTCTACTGTAGAGATGGAGAGGTCACGAGCAACGGCCCTGGCGGTCAAAGTCATATTGGCAGGTGCAGAAAGAGGAAATATATGTTTGTTTAATTATTGTCTCTCAGGTCTTGTACGAAGGTTCCATCACCAGTCTTTTTTATTGAAAAGCTATATAAAAGCCTAAAATTCAGAATTGGGAATAGATGTCAAACTTTACCTTATTATAATTTTAAATTATTCAATGTGTATGTTATACTGCTGCTTACTTACGATTTTTTCAGCATCGAAGAACGTTCAAATATGTATATTGCGTGATCCAAGGGAATATGTCATCCTGTGTGGAAGTCGATTCGTAGAAGGGGGCCAGCGTACAAACGTGCTCCAGTTTTTCAATCACCCAGAATACAACTGCATATCCTTCGACCACGATTGGGGTGCTATTAAAACACAGAATGATCTTGGTTTTATTCCGAAACAAATTATGCCAGCTCCACTGCCTCCAAGAGACTACGTGGAGTCTTCGAAATCTCTGGAAAACATCCTCAACGCAAAGGAAATGTGCCAAGTTTACGGCTGGGGATATACTCGCCCAAGATCTTCCTACGTTATCAGAGTAGTAAAATTACAAGTTTTACCCCCGGAAGAATGCAGTGTCTTAGTAAGATCAAAGCTGGGTAAGATTATTTTAATTGATAAACTTCTATTATTTTTTTTCCTTCTATGTTAAGACATTTTATCCTTGTTAATTTCTAGATGGCGTGTTCAACGGATCCATACAGCTTTGCACACTGGAGGAAGAGTTGGTAAAAGACGCCTGCCAAGGAGACTCAGGAGGACCGTTGGTTTGCCGAACGGTGGTCTGGGGACTAGTGTCCTGGGGCAAAGGATGTGCCAGGAAAGGTCATCCAGGAATATACTCCAGATCAGACGTAGCCAGGAATTGGCTGGAACAAGTCATGAATGAAAACCACGAACCAAAATCTGGTGACACCTCCGGTACACGATCAGTACTAAGTTCACATTGGGTTGTTACTTTCGTTGTTTTAATTGTTATTATAACATCTCTCTCTCTTGTTACAATATAAGGAAATTATAAATTTTTGGTACTTAATATATACAATTTTTAACCTTGAATAAGCCTAAAAGTCAACCCACAACCCAGGACAATAATAATATATTTAGTATAGAAAATTTTCGTGGGCCGCCAAAACTCCATGGCTCACATTGATTGATTCCCCTGCACATGAAGTGGCTGGCATTTGAAAATATAGGCATAGGCTATACAGGTCTCACATTCAAACTTTCGTGATCCAGAAAACATAAGACTCAATCAACACCCCTCCGTCACGCCTCCAATTACTCTAGCTATTCAATTAACTACCTTTTACTATTAACATATTTTAAAATCTGTTGTTATCTTGTAATAACAGTGAAATAAAGTGCATAAATATCAAATAAATAAAATACAGGAAAATTGGCAGCAGTGTTGGTCAGTGGCAGCAATGTACAGGACTACCGCTTGAATGGTAGGCGTTGTCCACTGAACCATAATTGGCAAATAGGGTTACTTCAATCACCAACCCACGATGTGGGGTGTCAAAATCCCAGTTTCGAGGTTCCTAGTGTTGACCGATGCAGCAAACCCTGTTGCGTTGCATACACTAACTATTCTCTTGACTACACGTAGGGGGATACCCCCCCCCCCCCTAATAATAATAATAATAATAATTTAGGGAATAATAATCCCAAATTTAGGAAAAACTGAACTTAAATGGTCTTAGATGTTTACGTACTGAGGAGTAGTTTTCGATAATGCGTTACTGCCATAACCCATAATACAGCAATCACATAGGAGATAGAATGGACCCAGCGTTGGGAGTTGATTTCTCAAAACGGGGTATCTGAGAAATCAAGAGCTTTCGTAGGCAGGCTCACTAAGGCTGGAATGTCTTCAACCGGGGACTTTGACGATTAACTATGTTAGTTTATATGGTTCTCATAATATATATTTTTTTTTTTCATAACTATAGCAAATATCAGCGAGAGGCGCTGCCTTTCAACGCAAATCTAGCAAAGATTGCTTAAAAACTTGGAAACTTAAAAATGTAAGCATATATAAAGTGGGCATACCTGCTCTTTATTTTGTTTGCCCACTAAACTTAAAAATTCTTGGAAGGGCCCCCTTGCATACAGAAGACGATCTCTGGGGCCCTAAAAATGTACCTAGTAGCGTCTCCCTCAGTGGTCCAGTCTGCCTCTCTCCGGTTCACACTCGCCTTTGGGATCCGGACGATTTAGCCTTCCTTCACATACTAAGTGCGAACTCGTGGTCATTCCTAGACCGTGTAAAGTACTTTTAATACCTAGCCTGTACCTCGTCTCCTGATCACCTTCTAAGATCAAAAAAAAAATACCAATTAAGCTGCCCGCCGACTAGGCCGCTAGCAAAGGTCAAAGAACACAGGTTTATTCACACATCTATTTCTGGCACCCACCGGACAGTGGCTGGGTTGACGAGACCCTCAACACGCGACACATGGTATACATGCGAGAAGTGTGAATATTTCACAAATCGTAGGTTTACAAAAAAGGAAACTTGTAGTAATCCCGTATCCGTAGAAAATATAAAAACCTTACACGTTGAAAAACGAGCAGATCGCCCAGAAATAAATAAGATTCCGCAGTCAGTGTTAAGAAACAGATTACAATACAGTGAATTTTAAGTATATATTTGGGGATGAAAAGGGTGGTTGCAAAATTTGTTACTCGACTGCTTACTGCATAACAAAAACAAGGTCACTGTGGAATGTAACTAAAAAGATCCTAAAATATCATCCTATTTCACACCCCTTCAGTGTGCAACTTACAGGCTAACACGCTTTACAAAGTTGATTATGACACTTCTATCTCTAAACGTACTAATAAAATGACATAATCAGCAAAAACTAATGTCATTTGTGGAATTTTGCCAATTTCACTCCCTTGCCGCGGCTCCGTACCTCACCTCCTGATTGGGCAATCAACAACTATGAATAGTGTATGTGGTAGGGAACGGTATCCTCTACATAGTATGGTGGAACGATATTTTCTGTATAATACACTTTAACTGTGGCAAAAACAAGTGGCAAATGTTTTTGGTTTATTGGATATGGTGAAAACGTACAAGGGCTTGAAGGTCAATAACTTGGACTGTTCGTTAGAGGGTCGACGTATGCAGATGGTTATACTGTATAAAAAATCAAAATCATCCGACATTTTGCAATGTAAAGTAAAAATTAACTGCATTATAGTCGATTTGTACATCTTCACCAGTGATATGGCAATGACGACATCTTGACGGTGCGACATAATCTTGAAAAGACCATAATGATGCAAATAAGTTGTTTCACCGCCGGAAATTAAAAATAAATATTGAGAAAACGGGAACTAATTCTATTCATTAAACCCAGGTGGAAATTAATTCCAAAAATTAATTTAGGAAATAGTGAACTTCAATGGTCTTAGACTGTTACGTACTGAGGAGTAGTTCTCGATAAAGCGTTACTGACATTACCCCTAGCACAGCCAACACATAGGAAATAGAAAGGATCCAGGATTTGGGATGTAATTCCTCCAAACCGGAGATCTGAGAAATCAAGAGCTTGCGTGGACAGGTTCGCTAAACAGGGTCTGTCTATAACCTGGATCTTTGAGGATTGACTGTCTTAGTTCGTGTAGTCCTTTCTATGCATAAGAATAGTAAATATCTGCAAGGGGCGTAATATACCAAGCCAACTGGTGCAGTGAGCGTATCTGACCATCATATGGTTTCATCATATAGCACACATGTGTGTACCCAGAAACCTGATGCGACAAATTTTTATTGATTTGAGAAAATAATGTGCTTATTTTTACATGCTTAGGGAATATTTGTGTTTTTCGCCTATATTTCGTGTTTTTGCATTTTGTACATTTTCCTATCATATTAAGTAAGGGCATACAATCGCGAATATATGGAAAACGAAAGATGCAATAACAGCAGCTAAACGGGCAATGAGACATGGAAGATTAGAAGGGAATGTATATAAAACGAATGATGCAAGAACAAAGATACTTTATAGCCATTAGAAGATCAAGAAACCACAAAGTAGTCAAAAATAAAGGAAACAATAATAGCAAGGAGTTGATAGATAACGAAAGAAGGAAGAACAGCAGATGGTAAATTGGCCATGAAAGATGGAGGAGCAGCAAAGAATAAATGGAAAATGAAATCTTGATCAAAAGGTATTAAATCAAGAATAGATGATGGAAGTACAGCTGGAAAATGAAAGGAGGAAGAAAGTCAAGGAATAGAAAGAAAAGGGATGATAGGTAACAGCAAGAAATAGAGGGAAAATGAAAAAATGACAAGCATAAGGTGATAAAAGTGTAAAGACACGTGCAGGTACATCAGGAGATACATGAAAAACGAAAGATGCAAGATCAAAAGGTAGTAAAATTGACAATGAAAGATGGATTAACAGCAGGAAAATAAGACAGGAAATCAAGAAGGTGTTAAATAGACAAACAAAGATGTAGGGACTATAGGAAATAGATGGAAAAAAGATAAAATCAAGCAATATATGGGAAAAAAAGAAGGAAGAACCAGAAGTAGCAAATGGGCAATGGAAGATGGAATAACAGTAAGGAATACAGGGAAAATGAAAGAATGAAGAAGGTGAAGGTGCTAAACGGAAAAAAAAAGAATGGGGGGAAATATGAAAAACGAAAGAAGGAATAGAGGAAAAGGAAAGAAGAAAAAACTGCAGGTACATGCAAGAAGATGGAATAACAAGGAATAGATAGAAAATAAGGAAGAACATGAACTGCTGAAAATGAGATAATGGATAAGCACCAGGAAATAGATGAAGCGAAAGATGCAAGATCAAAACGTACTAAATGGAAGATGGAATACCAGTGTCATAGGCTATAAACTTGCTATCAATTTTCAGTTATAGAATAACCTTCGGCAGGATCTGAATCGATTCCAACCGTAGTCTAAGACAGGAAGCGCTCAGAAGAAATAGAAAACGAAGAACTCTGGCTAACTAAAATGTCATTATCACTCAAGGAAGAAGGTTCTGGAGAAAATTCTTTTGAACCATACCAAGGACTACTGTGCAGACAACATCGTTCAGCCAGAGCAGGCAGGATTCCAAGCCAACCTCAGCCCACATCTTACACAGTGGGAACCCCAAACAGTTCTCCCTCTAACACTGATGCACAAAAAGGAACCACCATCTCCGCTTTTGTGGCCATTTTGCGAGAAACTCAGTGGCACAGGAAGTGGTGGAAGGTAGATTCCCCAAGTTTAAATGAATTTTAAATTTCAGTTGCAATGGTGGCTAGTTTTTTTGGTTTTTGCTAACCATGTGGGAAGTGCGAATATTTCACAAATCGCAAGTTAACCAGTAGCAATACTGTATCCGATAAAGAAATAAAAACCTTACACACTAAAAGACGATGGTCACCCAGAAATAACTATGCAGTCGTTGTCCCAAATTTATTATAGAAACGAAAAAAGTTAAAAAGCAGGTGATTAATAATACAGACGGTATAATTTAAATTACACAATTTCGCAAAAAAAGAATCAATCTCAAAATTCGAAGTTTATTGTAGCAGTAATGTCTTTTTCGAAGTACGGTCTAATATACGTTTTGACAAGTTTGTTTTTCGATGCAGTTGGATCTTTTTCTCCACGGATTGTCGGCGGTGATGAAGCCTATTCTAAAGATGCACCTTTTATGGCCTCATTGCAGATGAAGTCATGGTTTTCTGTAAATCATGTTTGCGGAGCAGTTATTGTCACTTCAAGATTCCTATTGACAGCTGCACACTGTGTCTGTGCGGACCGTAAGATTTCATTCATCTGCTAATCCATTACAATTATATATCTAGAGAAAATACAATATATTGGTATAGCCAGAGGGTAGATATTTTGATTGCTCAAGTTTATAAATATTTGTCTTTTCCTATGGTTTTCTTGAACAGGTTGTTGTTTTTTTGTTTTTAGTCTTCCATTTCCTCTGTGTTATATGTGCACACGCCACAAAATAAGGAACGAGTTGAGATGGATAAATACTATTGTTTATTTATCCATCTCAACTCGTACTTTTCATGGTGTACAAAAAAATTAGTTTTAAGGGTATACGTTGTTCGGATAATCAGTCCAGTTAAAGCGAAAATAGGGCACAAAAAAAACCTTTTCAGTGCCAGATAGCGCATGCTCATACGAAAGTGGAGGTATGATAAGACACTTTTCGTTTTCGGCCGAAAACAGACGACGTATTTGGCACCGGGTGCAAACACAAGTCAGTGCTCGGGAAGAAGGGATAGAGAAGGCAGATCAGTTTTTAGACAAGAAGAAGGCGGAGAGGAAGCAGTGCTGGAAGAGGAACAGAGGCTTGAGGGAAAACTCTGAAGAGATATTGGGCTAGGCTGGCAGACTTCCTTGTAAATAGATCCTTTTCAAGACACTAGTATAGAATTAAGTAAGGCACTATTTATATTAATATTTACTTTATAAATTTAATGTACTCATATCAATCAGTATAAATTCCTTCCATTTATAAAAACAAAATATTCCCTTGGTTAAGAATTAAGTGGGACAAAATTCAAGTCAAATAAATATTATAAATTTTTTGTTTTTACACCAATGCAATACGCAGAGTTAGATGGAGAAATCAAATACTAAATAGTTTGAATAATTAAATAGCCTCTCAAATCAATTCAATTCAATTAAATATATTATTTTAATTATTCCACTTGAGCGTGGTTCTCTCTATAAGGTAAGCGGATAGAACTAAGTAATGTACTTCATTCGAGCAGCGAAGAAACAGTGAGCTTCATGAGATATTTGAGCTGTCTACGGTGGATGAATTCATCCAGCGTAGAGATATCAAATTTTTCGACTCCTTACAATACTTGACAAACCCGGTGTTTAACACTATAACCCCCGCTCCGTTCCCCCATCGATGGCAGGACGCTGTCGCGGCTGGAACGATTTAGTCTTAGGTTCTAGGTATAGGTTTTAGTTTGTCTTGTTTTGTTTTAGTGTTTTAGTGTTTAGTGTCGGTAACAAGCTGAAGGTGAGCCTCATCACCTAGTGTTGTATATGAACTATGAACTTTTTACCACAAAAACAAAATGTATTATATTTATTAATTTGTAAAGATAGTAATTTAAATTAACATTATTAAAACAAAACTCCATTATATACATTATTCAAACTACAACTGGTATATTAAATATTGTCTGAACTTAGTCGGGAGCGAGATGGCCATATGTTGCTCTGCGACCGAGAATGCCCGGAGCAACTCTATTCAATTCTGGCTAGCTTCCTGAAAAACAGATCGTTGTGGGTGCGGGTGGGTGATAGCTTCTCCGAAGCTGTGCCACTGACCTGTGGAGTACCCCAAGGAGCCGTCTTATCCCCTGTACTCTTCAACGTATACACGTCTGAAATTTTAGGAGCCCGATACAAAAAACAACAGTTACTGCTTTCGCTGACGACATAGAGGTGTACAGTAGCAGCATGAGCACCAAGGTAGCTCTTAAACAGGCTGAAGTAGCCTGTAATAAGAGATTGGGGGGACTCAATATCTCTGTAAACGCAGGTAAGACATTCTGCGTAATTTTCTCTTTCCAAAAGGGAAAAAGTCCGTTACTACTTACACAGTAGGAACGCATTAAAACTCACCAGCCAACGACCTTGTATATCTGGGGATTAAAATGGACAGACAGGACTGTAGGATTAGGAAAAGGGTCTGTGGTAAATATCTTTTGAGCTTGTAGAGCAAACCTGCGTGCCAAACCCTGTCAAAAGCTTGAGCTATATCGAGAAAGGCAGCAGTGCAATACTGTTTGGTTTCAAGGGCTGAGGAGATGTGATCAACAACGCGAAGGCCTTGTTAAGCAGTGGAATGTCGTTGGCGGAAACCAAACTGGTGTGTGGGAAAAAGGTTTTTGGATTCAACAATGGGAAATAGACGTTTTAGTAGGAGTTTCTCAAATATTTTTGAGAGGATAGGGAGTAGGCTAATTGGACGATAAGATGAGGCGTCATTGGGTGGTTTACCGGGTTTGGCGAATAGGACAATAATGGAATGTTTCCAGAGGAGAGGAAAGTGCGTCGTTCGGATTATGCAATTATATATGTAGGTTAGGAAGATTATGGCTTTAGGAGGAAGTTGTTTGAGAATTTGAGGAGTAAGGAGATCATATCCAAGGGATTTTCGGTAAGGTAAGTTTTTCAGAAGGTGTTTAACCTCAGAGGGGTTAACGGCTTTTGGTGGAAGAGAGAGAGGAATAGGTGAAGTGAGGAAATCTTCCACAGTTGTGCTGTGAGTATGGCTTTGATGAGAAAGGTGAGGTGTGAAAGTATGGGTAAGATGCAGAGCAAATTCCTCCGACCTATCCCCATCCGAAGCCGCCCAGGACCCATCATCACGACGGAGTGGGTGTGAAACAGGTTGATACTTTAGGATTTTTTTGGTTACGTTCCACAAGGAGTTATCCCTGGTGGACAGAGAGGAGAGGTAGGAATTGAAAGAATCGGAACGGAAGGATGCCAATCGCCGCTTTACCAATCGGCAGTACTGATTGTACGTGCGACGATCAATGCCGGGATCTTTGCCACACTGTTCTGGAGCGGCGTTTGGATTGGATTAGATCTTTGAGATGCTGAGGTAAACGATTGTGATTGTGGATTTTTGTGTGACGATGGGGTGACGATGCCTCCCAAGCCGACCTCTGGACCAGAGTAGTGAAAGAATGCACTGCATCGTCTAGGTCTTGGGATGTTTTCAGGGATAATTTGAGGTTTACGGACTCTGTAAGAAGCTGAGGGAAGTGGTCCCAGTCAACTGGGCCCCTAATAAATGAAGGAGGAGGCAGTTTGTGAATTGGTCTTAAGGAAATGGTTAATAATAAAGGGCTATGATCGGAGGAAAGGTCATCGAGGCGCTTGAGTGAATAGTTTAGTGTTCCTAAACTATTGTAAAAAAAGAAGTCAAGGAGATCAGGATTTCGATTGGGATCTGATGGCCAATAGGTGGCTGTGTCAGGAGTGATAGTGGAGCAATGTTTCCGTGTGAGTGCAGACAGCAAAGCACGTCCTCGTGTATTTGTGGATCTTGACCCCCAGTGTTGGTGCTTCGCATTAAAGTCCCCACCCACAAGGAAACGATGTCCAATGGAGTCTAGAAAGGAGATGAATTGGGAGTCGGAAATGGATTTATTGGGAGGGCAGTACGTTGATGCAAGTGTAAGAGGAAAAGTGAAGGTGGTGATTGACACTGCAGTGGATTGAAGGAAATCATGTGATACCAAAGGAACTATGTGGTGGGATATGGACTTATGGACAATGACAGCGGTACCTGCATGAGCTGTTCCATCTGGGTGATCAGTACGATAAGTCTGGTACTGTCGAACGGTAAATGGTCGTTTGCTCGTAAGTCTTGTTTCAGTAATAAGAGCTACGTCGATCTTCTTGTCATGGAGTAGTGCTGTCAGTTCGTTAGTGTGGGTGCGAACACCATTCGCATTCCAAAGGAGAATGGATAAGGAGTCAGAAGGATCCACTTATGGATTTTGTTTAACGGGGATAAGGTAGGAGACAAGATTTGTAAGAAGGGAAATGAGAGGGGTAATTAGGGTTCTGAATTCTGTAAGGAATGATGTTAATAGGCTAGTGAGATCTGAAGAGCTTGGAGGTGAAGGAATATGCGAGATGTGTGGTTGAGGATGGGATTGGGTTTGCTGGTTGGCGGGATGAGCGGAATGCTGGGGAAGAGATACTTGCGGACGAGAAGTGGGCAGTGCCCACAGGCAATAGTGCCCACCCCAGAGCTGATAGTTCGTCTTCAATTTCATCAGCTGGTGTGGTCGGGTGCAGATTTCTTATCACTACTCGAAGCGATCGTTCTTGTTTCAACTGGTATGTATGGAAGTCTGCATTGGTTTCTTCCAAATACTTAATGATCGCTCGATAAGTATCCGGAGTGTCTGGGGAAATTTTTGTATCCCGAGAGCGATTGAGGCACGTATATTTTCCGGTACCTACAACTTTGCTCATTTGTGAGCATAATAGTTTGAAATTGCTAATATTCCTTACGAATATAGCAGGCGGCTTGGGCTGTGTTGGTGTTTGAATAACTTCCATGTCGTCAGGTTGGCTATTTCTCAGTACCTCGAAGCTATTCGGTGTGAAGAATGGAGATTCTGCTACAGTTTCTTCTTTTGAAGTGCTGGCAAGTGGTGGTAGATCTTCCATAGAGCTGGCAGCAGATGAGTTTGTAGGGATGTTCCTATTCAGGATGTTCCTATTCAGGATGTTCCTATTTGAGCGTCTGGGTTTTCGCTTTACTGGCGACGTTGGTGGAGTTGGACCTAAGGACCTCGATCTTTTCTTTTTATTTTGTGATATTATCTGCTGATAAAATCTCATTTTGTCATTAGCTAAGATTTTTGTTAGTTAAAAAAAAAAAAAATAAATAAATAAAATACGTAGCGCCGGTGGGATTCCAGTGGCGAGTCACCGGTCTTGGCTCTGAGCCACCTATCAGGTCTGGCTCAGAACGGCTATGTATCGTGAACGACGGCTGATGCCTCAGTCAAGATGGCCGACTACTCTCTCCGATGTCACTATTATTTACACTTCACACCAATGTACTAGCGATCTACTCACTTATTGAGGGCTCCCTCGTGGCCACCTCACTTAAGTTGCCAGTTGACACAATCCCTAAGACGAAAAAGGGTCTATAACGGTAGTTATCGGTATTGATTTGGAGAGCGATAGTTGTACGTGGTTGTTAATAGTAGCGCATGCGCAGAAAACTCCCAACTATTTAAAACGGTATACTGATGAAAGTGGTCAGACACACTACGCTCGAGCAGCGTAGCAACAGTGAGCTTCACGAGGTCTTTGATCTGCCTACGGTCGATGAATTCATTTGACGTAGACATATCAAATTTTTCGACTTCCTACAATAATTGACAAACCCGGTTTTTAACACGGGTTCTAGTATTAAGTTTATGTTTGTAGTGTCCCTCTTTGTAATCTGAAGGTGAGGCCCATCACCTGTACACATAGTATTGTAATTTTAACTTCAAATAGAAAATTTTGTTTTTATAAATATTACCTCCTTCTAATGCATCTGCGCATGCAGCATGTGGACATTGTAAATATTTTTCATTGAATTTTGATCATAAATTGTAAAAATGTTGTTGAATAAAGAGGTTGTGAAATTAAAAAAAACAACAAAAAAAACCGTTCCGCTATATTTGAAAGATCAGAGAGAACGCAAGAGCAAGATAGACACTCAGGACATGATCAGGGAAGGTGTCCAATCTCAAGACAGCATAACATACTTATCTTTTTCCAATAGACCACTGAGTGCTAACGGATCAATGAGTTGACAAGAAGATTCGGATGTGTGCTTTGCCTATTGTGGAATCTGGAAACTCTTGAGGGTTTCAACAAGGTCGAGGACAATTGGAGATCGCTGTAATGTGCATGCACTGTAGAATGAAGCGTTGAATGCAGTTATAATGGAAAGTTTAGAATCAGTAAATCCAAACTGGTTTTGTTTATTGTTTGCATATAAACCATTCGTTTGCTGGTTCTCGACCAGAGTCTGATGATTGTTAAATTCTTGTCTCTCTCTCTCTTATATACGAAATCCGATAAGCGATATAAATTATTAACTTTATTATAATTTTATAAAGGGTGTCCCAGAATTAACGTAAGATTTGAATTTGCCGCCATTTGTGCAGTAAAGTACTGGCAACCCTAAAAAAAAAACAATTTGACAGCTGACAGTTTAGGGTTAGTGAAAATGGCGTTACAGGATAGAACAACATATCTTTATTGTTGAACATTATCTCATAAATAATAAAAGTTTGGCGACCGCAGTTCGAAAATTTCATACAAAATATGGTCGGAATAGTCTTTTGACTTCATCAACTGTGAAGAGATTAATTGAAAAATTTAGGGAGACTGGATCAGTTGGAGACACTAAACACACTGGTTGTCCAAAAAGAAGCCGTTCAAATGTCAATATCGAAACAGTGCGTGAGAGTGTTGTTGAAAATCCAGGAACATCAATTTGGTTTCGTAGACAAGAATTAGGACATGATAACACAGTTCATTGTGCCGAAATTGGATGGTATTGATGTGGCCAATATGTGGTTTCAACAAGATGGTGCCACATGCTATACAGCCCATAAAACAATTCAAATACTGCATGTGACATTTTCAGTTCGTGAACTCTCTCGTTTCGGTGATCAGAATTGGCCCCCTAGATCGTGTGATTTAACACCTTTAAATTTCTTTTTATAGGGTTATTTGAAACAAGCCCACATCCACCCGTGCATTAAAAGAGGAAATTCAACCACATTTATGCCAAATGGTCATGGAAATTTTGGACAAAAGAGTGCGTATGTGCCAGCAAAGTCATGGAGGCCATTTTCCCGATGTGTTATTCCATAAATAACCCTATCCTATTTACTTTATAATTCAATAAAAAAATAACAACAAAAATTCTAAATAGTGTTTTCTATTTGCGTTAGTTCTGGGACACCCTTTATTATCCAATGTTGGCTAGTATAAAAAGCCGCTTACTCACGAATTTTTCAGCCATAAAAAAAGATGGAAAATGTGAAATGCGTGATCCGAATAGATTTATAATCCGATGTGGGAGTCGATTTGTGGAAGGGGGACTGCTTATATATGTGAGCCGGTTTTTCAAACCCTCAGCATACAACCACAAAACCTTCGAATACGATTGGGCTGCCATTCAAACACAAAGAGATCTTACTTTTATTCCAAAAAGGATCATGCAAGCTCCACTGCCTCCAAGAGATTGCAGGGAGTCTTCGAAATCTCTGGAAAACATCCTCAACGCAAAGGGAATGTGCCAAGTTTACGGCTGGGGACATACTCGCCCAAGATCTTCCTTCGTTCTAAAAGTAGTGAAATTGCATGTCTTCCCGTCGGACAAATGCACGGATTTAGTCACATCAAAGCTGGGTAAGATTATTTTTAATTAATATCCTTCTAATTTTTTCTTTCTTCTGTATTATGACATTGATTCTTAGATGGCGTGTTCGACGGCTCCATGCAGATATGTACGATAGAGGAAGAGTTGGTAAAAGACGCCTGCCTAGGTGATTCAGGAGGACCATTGGTTTGCCAAGAGGTTGTTTGGGGCCTAGTGTCCTGGGGCAAAGGATGTGCCCGGAGAGGTTTTCCGGGAATATTCTCCAGAGCAGACGTAGCCAGGGACTGGCTGGAACAAGTCATGATTGAAAATCGAAAATCTAATGAAACCTCCAGTACAGCTTCATTTGGAAGTTCGAATTGGATGGTCGTTTTCTTTTTTATTATTAATTTCAACATTTGCCACTTGTTACAATATAGGCAGATTTTTTATTAAATAATATATATACTTTTTTTTATTTTGAGGTGTGAGGTAAATCAAATGTCCGTAGGTCACCAAAAGAGAATATGTGTTTCAGTGCAAGTGTTCCATAACAATTATATGCGATTTAGGAATGCATGTAATTGTAAATGTAAAGTTGAAAGTTTCTTCTTTGGACAGTGGTGTTGCATGAATCATTTTACGAAAAATGAAATTTGAAGTCATGAACTCAATTCGACATAATGTTGGCAAAACAATCATTCGTAGTTTTGTATCTAGATAGCAGCTTAGTACAATAGTTACATACATGTAGTGCCTCCTTTACCATGTTGGAACCTAAACGTCATTCTGCAAGTGCGAGTTTGGAGTTGCAGTTTAAACAGTGAGGTATTGGTAATGTAAAGAATTTATATACTGTTGCTAGGATCAATGAGATGTTTTCTATTGTTAAGGTCTTCTTTGAAACATTCCAGTCACCTATTAATAACTTTTAAATTAATTATATAAAGGAGACTTTAATGCTTACCTGCTTGGTCTGTAGAATATTACTAGAGTAAAGTGTGTCAGCTCTACCGAAGAGGAGCCTCAAGTTGAGCTTGCCTGTCATCCCTGCCGTTGTGGCTCCTACCACTCTTCAACTCATTCTTTTCCCCGTTACGAAGATGAATTACTATTAATATCCATGAAATATTTCATTAGACTTCATAATTAATGTAAGGACGATGAGGATATACAGAAACGCACTCTTGCGTGACTTCCATTTCCTTGAAGTCGTAAAAAAAAGCTGAATTTTAATGAATGTTCCATTTCTACTCAGACCTGATAGTCCTCCACTAGAGCTGAACTCTATCCATGAGTTCTATTCAATAAATGACTTGCGTCACCGACGACCTCAAAGCGAAGCATACTTTATGGCATAACAAAACCACCGGCCCCAGAGATACATCTATAACAAAATTACACGGTACTGTAATATATCCACCACAATTCATCATATTCTTGCAATCGATTGAGCGACCATTGGTCTGAGCTATACGAGGACGTACCCAAAAGAAACCGAACTGATATTGCGTGTGGTGGAGTTTTTGTAGTGCCGGGTTTCGCCGATAGGACCGTATAAAGCAACTTTGCAACTAGTCAATACGCCAAGTTCCGTCACTGGAAAAGGTTCTATTCTGCTTGTGTTAATTTATTTATTAACAGCGTGCGCCCGTGAAGTTTTGCTTCCTGCTCGGGAAAGCCGGGACAGAAACTCTTGAAATGTTAAAAGCGGTCTACACGGATGATGCTATGGGGAAAACTCAAGCGTTAGAGTGGTAATCCCGTTTTATAAGTGGGGAAACGTCAATCAACGATCAACCTCGCTCTGGGCGTCCTTCGACGGCCTGAAACCAACGAGTATGTCGACAAAATTTACGAAATCGTCCTGGAAGATCAACGACGGATCATTGAAGAGATTGTGGAGGAATATGGAGTACAATACAGCGAATTTTAAGTAAATATTTGGGGATGAAAAGTTTTAGAGAAAATTCTCTCGAATTATCTCAAAAATTACTGCTCGGAAAATGACATCATTCCGCCAGAACAGACTGGATTTCAATCCAGTATGAGCGCAGAGCACCCCCTTCTAAAGCTACAGTCAGAAGCTAGCCATAACATGAATAGAAACATAGCAACAGCTATGATTTCGATTGACTGCACTCAAGCATTCGACTCGGTGTCCCACGGGACACTGTGTCAAATGCTCTGCGACCGGGAATGCCCCCCGAATTAAATTCCGAATGTCAGAATTAAATTCTGGCTAGCTTCCTGAACAACAGTTCGTTGCGGGTGGGGGTGGGTGATAGCTTCTCCGAAGCTGTGCCACTGACCTGTGGAGTACCCCAAGGAGCCTGGTATAAAAACACAACAATTGCTGCTTTCGCTGATGACATCGCGGTGTACAGTAGCAGCATGAGTGCCAAGGTAGCTCTAAGACAGGCTGAAGCAGCCTGTAACCAGATCAGTGAGAGATTGGGGAGACTCAATATCTCTGTAAACGCGGGTAAAACTGACTGCGTAATTTTGTATATCTGGGGATTAAAATGGACAGACACCTCCATTTTAGTAACCACTTTACGAAGAAGTTGAAGGAAACACGCATGAAGTCTTATTGACTTCCCCCAATCTATCACTGCGTCTCAAGCTACTGATTTACAAGAGCATACTCAGGCCTACTCTGCTGAATGGTGCACCACTTTTTCGTCATCTGTCGTATACGACAACTCGGCGACTCCAACAATTTCAAAACGGCATACTTATGAAAGTGGTCAGACATACTTCATTCGAGCATCGGAGCATCAGTGAGCTTCACGAGGTATTTCGTCTGCCTACGGTGGATGAATTCATTCAACGTAGACATGTCAAATGTTTCGACTCATGACAGTATATGAACGTGTGTCCGGAAGAAGGGCCTATGTCACGATTTTTTCGAAACTCAGGTTTTTGTCGAATAAGGGCCTATGTCAAGTGGTGTACGTATTGCCATGGTTATTAGTTGAAAAGGAAGCCGCTAGAGGTCAAGAGAATCACAATCGTTGAGAGAAATCACAAAACTTGAAGTGGAAGAAGGGCTTATGTTATCAGTTCATCACGACAGTTGCCACTCACCAACAACAATAACCTACGTTTGGTTATCATTTTGATTCCTAGTATCAGTTTTACGCGTGTTAATAATAAGTTATATTAATTCATAATGATATTATGATTATTAGCATCTACAAATTGGTATTCTGCGTGATTTTGAGGTTTTCTAGGTTCATGATTCGTGGACAAGTGATAAAGTTTTGTGTTTTATTGTCAGTGTAGTGATGAATATTTCGGAACGTACAATGGCTCATATGAATTTGTCACTTTCGGAAACGAGACATTTGAGTAGCGGAAAGAAACGTTCATTGAATGTAGATATGTGGAATGATAAGAAACAACAGGCTCTTCGAAATGCAGGCCAACAATACGTGAGTAAGCGTGGTAAAGGGGATGTGGTCCCGGCAAAGCAACTTCCTGTATCTAGACGAGGTTGCCTCCCCGAAATTTGCTCAAAACAAGGTTGTAGCACGATTTCACTGGACATGGTACACACCATGCATAGTCGGTTTTATAATCTAAATTACAACCAACAAACCCTTTTGTTGACAAAGTGCGTTAATATACGTGAACCTAAGTACAGGAGACCCGGAAAGAGTGATTCGACGTCAAAGAAGCTAGCAGCCTTTGATTACAACATTACTGGTAAGCCTGTGTGTTTGAAAACTCTGCTAAATACGTTTGAAGTTGGAAGAAAACGGATTCGTGTTATACAAGAAAAACTGAAAAAGGGGGAAATCGCACCAATGGATACAAGAGGATTTCATCTGAACCGACCACACGCAGTCGACAGTGAAAAACGAAAACTGGTGAAGCTACACATTGAAAGCTTTCCAGTAATGGAAAACCACTATAGTAGAAACAGCTCACAAAAAAATGTGTTGAGTGTAGACTTGTCGGTCAAGAAGATGCACCGACTTTTTGTGGAGAAATACCCTGAAAGCGAGGTGTCCTACAGCCTATACAGAAAGATTTTTAACAGAGAATCCAAGTTGAGGTTTGGTTCTCCACGTTCCGACACTTGTAACCAATGCGACAAATTCTATGCAGAACTGATTTTGGCCTCCAATACTGGAGAAAGGGAACGGCTAGAAATTGAGAGTACAATACACCACATCCAGGCGGACAGTGCATACAAAACTCTGGCCGAAGATGGAAGGAACAAGAACTTCATAGCTTTGTGTGTTGATTTACAACAAGTTCTTTCCACGCCTGCATTTACTCATGCTGATATGTATTATCAACGTCAATATTCCTCTTATAATTTTGCTATCCACAATATGACAGCCGATGTTGCAAGTATGTACTTATGGCATGAAGTACTCGCAAAACGGGGATCAAAGGAGATTGGTTCGTGCCTACTAGACTACATAAAAACTACGTATCGCACTCTTGGCCCAGGTGAAGAACGTAAGGTAATAATTTGGTTGGATCGATGCTGTGGGCAAAACAATAATAAGACAGTTCTCACGTTATATTGGTACCTAATTCAGTGTGGGTACTTCACAGAAGTGCACCAAAAGTTTATGGTCACTGGGCATAGTTTTTTGCCATGCGACCGTGATTTCGCTGTAATCGAACGGCGAAGAAAAATTCAAAAAGCTATTGTTCCTGGTGACTGGAAGGACATCATAGCATCTTCAAAAATTTCAAAGCCGTTCTTAATCACAGAGATGACTCAAGATAAATTCAGAGACATAGACGTCGTTACTAGAACTTGTCTGAAAAAAAATGCCACATTCCAAATTACCAAGTACGTGTGGTATAAACTATGTAAGGATGACCCAACAACCCTGTATGCTAGGGAGTCCCATAACACACTGAGACCATGGAAAACATTCAGAATGTTCGACCCAACAGTTGGTATTCCGGTAATTCAAGATCTCCCGTTCCTTTACACAAGCCTGTTGCCCATTAGCAAGGAAAAGAAAAAAGATCTGCTTCAGATGACTACGTTTATGACTGATCCTACACATAAGCTATTTTATACATCTTTGCCTTCATTGTAGTAATTCAATGCATAATACTTACTTTACTATTTGCATATCTACTTCCTTTTCTTGTTCAATAAACGTTTGTATCATGGAAAATAGTTTGTTGTTGTTTCTGAGAATTTCCGTTTTTCCAAATGGAAGAAGGGCCTATGTCACTTTCGCTAATTTTTATTGCAAATACTATTAGGGATGTTTTAGTATTGAAGCTCTTGTAAAATTAGGAAAACGTGACATAGGCCCTTCTTCCGGACACACATTCATATGACGAACCCAGTATTTAGCACGATAGCCCACGCTCCGTTCCCCTATCGATGGCAGGACGCTGTCGAGGCAGGTACGCTTTAGGCTTTAGGTTCTAGTTTTTAGGTTTTTAGTTTGTAAGTTTCGATTTAGTTTTTAAGTTTAGGAGTAACGATTGGAAGTTGCGGTTGGCAGTCACTGCCGATTGCTACGGTAGTTCCTGGTGTTTCTCAATATGTAGCAGCACCAGCACCAGTCAAAATTCTAGGTTTGTGCAGTTGAAATGTTGATTACAAAATATTTTTATATAATGATTACAAAATATATTCATATAATGAAAACCAATCTGCTTTGTATATGTAATAATAATAAATACAAACATTTCTAGTTGGTCACATCGTACTATAGTTAATCACATTCCAACATATAAGAGTAATAATGAAGGTAATATAATCAATGTTTCAATCCATTTGAAGGGGTGGATCTTTATAAGCCAGGCTTTAGAGAAACAAGTTAATGTTTTATTTAAGATAAGATACAACACAAACTTAGCTTTACATTAACACACATGAAAGTATTAAAACGGGGATGACAAACTTTATTTCTTTAGGTTTTTAAGTTCTTTATAAAATTTTTTAAGGAAAATTGATAATTCCCACCAACAGTCTATCTTATTAAGTGTACTTATATTAATGTTTACATTGCCATTCGTACACTCGAGGGTGTAAGCTATTATAAGTTAAAATTGTAAAAAAGACAAGAACGAAAGACTTTAACAGATAATATAGTTTTATTTGGTACATACCAATGTGCCATGATAGTAGCTAGGTACCTACAATTTAGGTTTACATCATGATTCCATTTAATAATTTTATTAATTTTTTTTTGTTTGGTTTCCAGTAACATTCATGATTTTTGTTTACATTTTAGTTATTTTCAATAGCCTCAAAAGCTGAAATTTTAAGCCAGCTTGGTAAAACTTGGTGCAAAAAAAAAAACAATGTTGGATAGTAAAGAAAGACATTTAAAGTTTTGCTATGGAAATGCAAAAAAATATTTTTATGACAATAACATTCGTGAGTCAAGATACTCGATTTTTCGCAATAAATATATTTGATTAGATATTTTATAAATTTAACTCCTATAATACTATCCTTTTGCTATTCAGGGATAGTCAAGGAATGCTAAATAAAAATAATTAACCCTGTATAAGCAACTTCAGGATTTTCAAATTGAGCATCTTAAGAACACTGAGTTTGTATTTATACTCGTATATACATTAATTGATTTAAATAATTTAATTCTCAAGAATGGCAACATATCTGAGTATCCTTCTCTTCAAGAAATATAATCTAGGAACCTATTAACAACAAAGGAAGTTACAACAATATTAGTACAAAATCATTAAACATTACAATTTATCAAAAATCCGCACAAACCAATTCAATCAAGATATTTAATCCAATATTGGTGTAACTAAATTAATAGGAATCATTTATACCTATCTTATACTCCGAAATTTTACAAATTAATCAACAAATTTAATCTTATACCACTAAACTCACAGGAAACCATTTACACCTTTCTTATACTCCTAAATTTTACAAATATCTCTTAGGTTTGTTCACTGAACGTCCTAACTTAGTAACATGGGTAACTCATTAGTAATTCAATCTCCATCATTAGACTCAACTCTTTGGCTCTCTTGTTCTGAAATAGAATCTTGTTTGTCGATATTTTTATTAGGTATGTTATCATCAGGATTGATTTCAGTGTCTATTACAAAGCATCTTAGTTTTAATTTTCTATTAAATTTTGGATTTCCCTCTGTACACTTTGCCATTTATTTCAACTAAATAAGACCTAAAGGCCATTTTTGTTTTATATTATTTTACCATTTTCCCATACTTATTTTGCACCAAGACATCATCATTTAGACCAAACATACTTGCTCTTTTACTGTATTTATTTATAATTTATATTATATTATATTGTTAAGTTATATTATATATAACTCCTGTATCGTTTTATATACTATAATAGGATCACTCGTAAATGGAGATTTAAGATCATTGATCCTGACAGGTAACTTTTTCCCAAGATTTGTACTCGTAATTAACTGTGAGGGAGAGTAGCCCAGGCTTGCAACACTTAAACACTCAGAATTTCTGTAATTCAGGAGGTAAAGATTTAAATCCTGATTATTAAAGAGACTTTCATTTCTTAAGCATGGATTTAACAACACCAACTGTTTTTTCTACATGCCCATTGCTCTGAGCATAATTTGAGCTTGTTGTAATTATTTCAAAACACCACTGTTTGGCAAATGTATACAACTTGCTAGACATAAACAGATTATTATCAGCGACAATGATTTTGGAAATGCGAAATCTAGCAGATATTGGCTTAAGCAGTTTTATTACAGACAAACTTAATTTATCTTCAATTTTTAAAAATCTCGACCCACCTTGAGTAGTAGACTACTACAAGAAAATAATCTTTATTATATTTTGCAATATCCGTTGCTATCTTGTAAAGTGGGATATTAGGGATTTCAAGTGGACACAGGTGGACTTTAATTTTGCTCCTTAAAAACTTTTGGCAAACTTTACACTAATCATATTCCTTACATTAGACAAAATGCCCAACCAATAAAAAAGTTTTGTTATTTTATTTTCAATCTTTTCAAATCCTTGGTGAGTTTCATGAGGAAGCTTCAAAATGTAATTTCTTAGACTGAAAGGAACCAATAACCAATCATTGTAGTACAGAATTCCATTATCAAGAGTGATTTCATTGCGGAGGTTATAGTAATGCATTAAGTCATTGCTACAACTACCACTAGCAGAGTTTGGCCACCTCCATTATAACATCCCAAGACTATTGACAATACAGCCACTGTTCTCCTGAACAAAATTTTTCTGCTACACCTCTGTGTTACTTACTGAACTATATCATTCGTAGTATCATCACTAAGTATTTCAGGTTCTATATTCCTAGACAACAAATCAGCAATGAACCCAATTAAGTACTGCAATCCAAATGAATATGGCAACAATTTTAACCTCAACCTATTAATTCTGTTGTTTTTAATTTTATTCAGATCTTTCGTATCTATTATTACTATTGTTAGGGGTGAATGTTCTGTATAGGCCCTAACTTCTCGATGACCATAAACAAAATTATGGAGTACTTAATTAGCCCACTATTACTTTGGTGGGAGTAGCTCTTTCTTAATTTGAGCTTAATTGGTTTCACAATCTGTCAAATAGCGGCTAGTAAATAATATTGGTTTCCCTTTCTTGGATAAGGGAACACCATATAGCATCCATGCTTGAATGCAGGTTTATTTGGGTCGAAGGAACTTTGAACTCTCCCAACCATGCCTTTGATTTTATTCAATTGGGCACCATGATTTGATCTCCATTGCAAGATAATAAATTCCTTCAATAACTGTCTTAATGATTAAATTAGGTAAATGACTCCTAAAATAATTGACCATCCCTAATATTTTTTGAAGATCCTTAAAATTCTGAGGTGGTTTTAAATTTGATTGACTTGATTCTCTTAAGATCTGGTTGATGTCTATTTTTATTAAATACAATTCCCAGATTTTTCACTTCAACAAAATATTGAATCTTATCCAGGTTAAATTTTATGCCATTATTTATTCCTAGGTACTTCAATAACTTCTTTTACATTTTCTGACTCCAACTCAGATTCTGCTCCATATAAAATATCGTCAAAATATACTATCATCCCTTTGATATTGCTAAAATATTTTGTCAACAGTTCTTGAAACAGTGTATTTCAGGTAGAAATGAAAGTCCTAAAAGAGCACTGAGGTACCGACATATCCCTGAAGGGGTGCTGAATGAACACCCATGAATGACTTGATTATTTGCTTAAAATTAGTTAGTGAAGCTCAAACAAACAAAAATTACTCTTATTTGCTAACCATTGGCTAATTTCCTCAAAAGTGGGAATTTCGTAATAGTCTGTTACTAAAAATGTATTCAACTGTTGTGGGTCTGAATCTGGTTTTTCAATAACTACTAGATTGTTTACCGATTCACTTACTGGTTCAGTGACATCTTTAGTGACCTAATCATTAAGAGTTAACTAATGTTTATCTTTTATCTTAATAGGAACTCTTCGAGCAGGGCATGCTTTTGATACAGCATTTTTTCTTAATTCTAATTGACAAGTTTCAGGAAATGTTCCCAGACCATGAAAAATAACTCTGTTTTTACTATATACTCTGTATCGACTGAGATAAAGTTTAAATCGGGGCATGTTTACATACCTAATATGAATTATTAAGTACTACAAACTTGGCATTAGTTTGCACTTTCTTTTTACTATCAAGTTTTAAATGTATTGACCCTATAGGTTTAATTTTTAAACCGCTAAAAGCATCGAAGTTGATATTTAGTTTTATCCATTGGCGAATAAATACCTGCTTTTTTTTCTCAAGAGTTCCACAGGTAGAAGGTTGAAATCTGTTCCGCAATCAAGTTTAAATAGTATGGAGGAACTATTGACCACAACTTCCTCATGCCACTTATGGCTCCTATGGGTCAAACTATTTTTTCTTATTCTGTCAACAGTTACAATGCTTGAAATAGCAAAATCATTTTCACTACCAAAATTTTGATATTTTTTTTTTTACATTTTTTCCTGATTTAATTTGATCTGAATTTCTACACATTTTGCAAAGTGGTTGACTTTGTTACAGTTGTGACAACATTGGACCATTGCTGGACAATTGTTAACCCTATGGTTATTACCGCAACAGTCACACGGCATTGTCTGGTCAGTTTTGGTTTTGCAAGATGAAGAATTTGAATTTTTACCTTGTGTTCATTGTAAATTCTATCGATTGTCGCTCATGGCTTCCTCCATGCAACTTCATATTGGATACTTCCTACTCAACTGTTTTACAAACTTCAATCGTTTTCTTTAAAGTAACTTCCTCTCTTAAAAACCTTTCTTGGGTGACTTTGGAATAGACTCCCAGCATTAGTTGAGCTTTAAGAGGTTTATCCTCCCTATCCCTAAAGTCACACGATGCCACGAGTCCTTAACGGTGCGTATAAAGTTTCTCAAAAGGTTCCCCTCACCTTGCCGGTGGCTGAGAAAATTAAAAACTTTAATTGTTTCATTCTTTTTTGGCGTCAAATGGAACTATTTCTTTAAAAATTGATTTCGCCGTTGCCGTGTACTGCCAAGGTTTTAACCGTTGCAACTTAAACGTTGTATCCGTCCGTACCGTTATGTACTTTTCTATGTAATATAGTTTTTAATAAATACATGAACATGAAAAAAAATCTAAAAAATAATAGCCATACCTCTCCCAGTTGATACTCCCGTCTTTTCGTAAAAAACCTCTTTTCTATTTTGGCAACACCACACCTGCCTAGTGGAACTCCCTCCACTCTGATACTATCCAGTTACCTCTCACCTTCGGGATCCGGTCGGATTTCGCCTACCCTTAAGTACTGAGTAATGGATTCATGGTCATGTGAATACCTCACAAACTGCCTCTACGCCAACCTATACCTCTTCTCCTGCTCACAGTCCACTTTCGGATCAAACCCTCTTCGATCAACAAAACCGAACGCTTTTATCTTTCTTGTGTAATTGGTAATTAAAGTGCAACGGGTAATCCCACTGTAGCGAAGCGCTACCCATATATGTAAATTACCCTATACTCTGGTGCATATAATGTATTGTAATTAGATGTAAAACATGGTAAAAGCCTTTTATAGTAATAAAACATAGAGGGATCGGCAGATGTAAACAAGTAACAGAGGGTCGAAGGTACAGCAATAAACCTGAGAGGATAAGCCACCTGACTGCCATAAATAGTCCCGTGCAGACCTTCAGTCACTTTCCGGGGTCATAAAGTCTAAAAGCCATGCCAATAAACAGTCCTTAGTGGACGAGCGATCACGTATCTCGGTAGGTGTGACATCATAAAACACACCCTTTTAGGCCAACAGTCATAAACGTAAGGGGGATTAGCCACCTGGGCATCATAAAACATACCCCCTGCAGCCAACTCCGCCTTCCGGGAGGGAAGGGGAGATAGTTTTTAAATCAAGGAGTTTCGCCCTGTAAAGAGACTCTTCTCCAGTCTCTGCATCTAGGCAGCCACTATCACCCGGTCGCGATACTCCAGGGCCCCGGGGCCCTGGAATCTTCTACTAGTCTACTCACTCTCTGCCACACCTCTGGGCAGTCACCTTGTCTCACAGCCTCTAGAGACCCTCTGACGACTTGTACTATTACGCTGCCGATCTCCCGCCCGAACTCTGAAAACTGGTCTTATTCTTTATGAACCTCTGAACCTCTCTCCTGAACACAGTGTATTGTCGGGACACATCCCTATCAATAGATGGAGTCAGATATTAACGCCTACATGGAACATGGTCCATGTTATTAACTACAACAATCCGCACTTGTCACCAGGGCTAGAGTGATCAGGCACTCCCCTAGTGACGCCTCCGACACTCACAAACTGCCTCTGCGCCAACCTATACCTCTTCTCCTGCTCATATTCCACTGTCGGATCACACCCTCTTCGATCAACAAAGCCGAACGCTTTTATCTTTCTTGTGTAATTGGTAATTAAAGTGCAACGGGTAATCCCAATCATGTAATGGGTAATGGAATCATGGAAGGAACTGAACTCAACTGGAGGGGAATGCCCGCAGAGAGTGGAGGTGGATTCCCCGTTCAGTTCCACATTCCTCTGTGAATTCAACGAATTAAAAAATTTCATTAGCAATGACAATTTTTTTTTACTAACCATGTGAGAAGTGTGATTATTTCACAAAGTGTAAGTTTTGCAAAAAAGGTCACCTGTAGCAATACTGTGTATCTCCGATAAAGAATTAAAAACCTTACACACTGAGAGACGGACACATCACCAAGAAATAACTAATGACCTGCAGTAGGTGTACTACGATATCATTTTAAAAACTAAAAACAAAAAATTGTAATGATACAGATGGTATAAATTTAAATTACGCAATTTTAAGTAAATAAATCTCAAATTACAAATTTGTTACACCAGTAATGGTTTTTTTGAAGTGTGGTATAATTTACGTTTTGGTTGGTTTGTTTTTGGACGCAGTTGAATCTTTTTCTCCACGGATTGTCGGCGGAGAAAGAGCCAATATACAAGAAGTACCTTTTATGGCCTCATTGCAGCAGAAGTTACGATATTCTGCGAATCACATTTGCGGAGCAGTTATTGTCACCTCAAGATTCCTATTGACAGCTGCACACTGTGTCTGTGCGAGTCGTAAGATTTCGTTCATTATCTTAGCAGGCATTGCTTAACATTACAGTTGTAGATCTAGAAAAAACGCAATCCAGGGGCGTAGCCAAGGGTGGGGGGATAATTTTTCATTACAAATATTTGATCATAACTGATTTATTGCTATTATAATTCTCCTCTAAGAAAAATTACTCGCACCCCCCCCCCACCGAAAAAAAACAATACTAGCTACACCACTATTAATGATAGTAGCTTACTTTGTATCTAAAATAAAAATGAACTTGTAAACGAGCAGTCGTTCCAAGAATTAAGAAAGTATTTAAACGCTAATGCGCATGCACCATAGTCCCCGAGAATAATAACAAAGGTTTAGTGTTGTTACTATGGTTACTGTGGTTACTCATGGTCGGATCTAGGCACCGCTAAACCCCGCGGCTCTGCCAATACCTGAAAGCCTGAAAGGAGGCCCGCTCCTAAACTACGCCCATTCCGAGAATGCGCCAATATTTGATACAATACGGTCCATTTTATTTTTTATCTCTGCACTTTTACTACAGGAGTATTAAAGTAGAATAAAGATTAGCACAAACATACTAGCAAGTTCTAAGAACAGTTAAATAAGCAATAATTATGTAGGTTTGATTCTAAACTAATTAGTGGCCTAACCGGCGCGAACATTCGACCCGAAAAGTCCTTGCGAAAGATATTATAAGCTTAGATAAGGGCTACAAACTATGCAGAACTCTCAGAACTGGACCAACGGAAGTTAGTGCAATGTTTTGCAGAAATTAATGCAAAAAGGAAATACTTGATTTAAGTACTCTTGCAGTAAGCGCCAAGAAAGAGGTAAACTGGGTGGACCTGTGCTCTGTGAACTTTGCAGGTGGCCTAGTCGGCGGACAGCTTTATTCATATTGATCTGAAAGACTCCATAAGGTCTTAGAAGGTGTGCCCCAACAGTGCACTATGGTCAGGAGAAGAAGTATAGGGTAGGTATTATAGGTAGTTTATGGGGTCTTGGAATAACCACAAATTCACACTCGGTATCTAAGGATCGGCGAAAACCGTCCGGATCCCAAAGGCAAGTGTGAACCGGAGAGAGGCTGACTGGATAGCTGGGGGAGACGCTACTAGGTAAAGTTTGTAGGGCGTCTCTAGACCGTCGTCCGCATGAAAGAGGTCTCTTCCAAGGAGGTGCTAGTTTCAGCGAGATGAAGGCAGAGAATCCCACTAGGGAGGTGTGGGGTCTGACAACGCCGGACTAAAACATAGCGAGGTTAGGAAAGAGAGATGCAGAAGTAGTTGAATAAGAAATCCATGGTTCGAGTAGAGCAGCAAGCGCCAGTCCAGAGAGAAAGAGAGAGCAGTGTTCTTCAGGTGCCGAGTTCCGAGAGTCTGGCCAAAAGCCCCAAATCTGGGCCTTATATAAGCAGGTCAGAGGCGGGTTAGCCCCGCCGCGCCCCCTAGTGGGTTTCAGCTGTTTCGTGCACTAGTTTCCCCCTCTCTTAACTGAAGCCTTTTGAAGGTTTTTATTATTAAAACATGGAAACAAAGGTGGATATTTTCTGGCCCGAGAAGAGAGGAACTTCTATTTATTCGTAATGAAGTCGTCGGCCCAACAAACTTTAACAGGTGAATTCTAATATATATATACACACATTAGAAGTTTTGTTTTGTTATAAGTTTTGTCTAACACCAGCCCATTGGCTATTGGGGCTATATATACCCTCTAGTTTTAGCCGATAAGTCATTCTAACTACGGCTCTCTGGACTGGTACTTGCAGCTGCACTGATGTTTCTATTTGGCCTTCTCATTTATGAAAACCTCTGCATCTCGCTTTCCGAACCTCGCTATGTTTTAGTCCGGCCTTGTCAGACCTTCCTAGTGGGATTCTCTGCCTTCGTCTCGCTAAAACTAGCACCTCCTTGGAAGAGATTTCTTCCTGCCTGCCTTTCTCCGGTTCACACTCGCCTTTGGGATCCGGACGGTTTTCGCCTATCCTTAGACAACGAGTGTGAATTCGTGGTCATTCTAGAACCACATAAACTACCTATAATACCCTATATCTCTTCTCCTGAACATAGTGCACTGTCAGGGCACATACCTATCAGATATGGAGTCAGATAGTACAGTAGTAAGACCCGTCATGAGCAATTTTCCAGTTCATAGCTTAATCAACCCTCACTTCGTCACTAGGGCTAGGGTAACTAGGCACCCCCTCGTGACGACCCGACAACATCCTCAAAGATCGGTATGATATCAAGAGATGGTGGTGGTACTGTTCCCTCCCCGGTCTATCCTGTTTTTTCTAGCAGGAAATTGTTAAGGTCTACTTTAGTGCTTGATATACATTGCTCACGGTCTCCTTCCGTTTGTTAGGTAGGGAAGTTTATAGGATTAAAAATTGTAATTTTTGTCTCTTTTCAAGTATCTTTGTTGAGAGTACATTTTATATATATACAAATTACAAAATGTATAACTTTGTAGATTAGTAATTTATTTTCTATTGAGAGATGGGATGTCCTTAGTCTGTTCAGTTGTGCAAAGTGCCTGTTTAGTTCTTTCTTGGCTTTTTCGCCTCGTGTGCGGGTTCCAGGTCAGCCGTTTGTCGAGATAAAAGCCTAAGTACCGTACTATCTCGGGTACAGGGAGAGGAATGGAAATAAAATCAACTAGTGGAGAAAACTTTCGACAGAGGGTAATTTTTTATAATAACCTTTAGATAATGTGGGAATATTTTGCTTCGCTAACTTTGATACACCAATACTTGATCTCATCAACGTGTTTTTGAAGGCTATGTGATACTGTATCGGTGTCTGGTTGAGATGAAAGGGCTGCAGTGTCATCTGCAAATGCACCCAAAATGGTATTGGGACTAGAGGGGACATAAATGTTATAGAGGGAGAGACCCAGGGCACTACGCTATGAAACTCCTGCTTTAGGGGATAGTTGTTGGAATATTCTTAATCACACCGGACTTGGAAGACGCGCTTTGAAAGATTGAGATGTAAACCAAACCTTCGTGCCAAACCCTGTCAAAAGCTTGAGCTATATCCAGAAAGGAACCAATTCAATTCTGTTTGCTTTCAAGGGTTGATGATATATGATCAACAACGCGAAGACCTTGTTGAGCAGCGGAACGTCTAAACGGAAACCAAACTAGTGATTAGGAAAAAACCTGTTTTAGCAAATAGGCCAATAATTGAATGTTTCCAGAGCAGAGGAAATTGCGTCGTTCGGATAATGCAATTATAAATGCATGAGCAGAGGTATAAATTCAAGGAATCGGACCGGAAGGGTGTTAAATGCCGCTTTACCAATCGTTTTTTTTTTTTTTTACATGCATGGCCGTTCTTAGTTGGTGGACTGATTTGTCTGGTTAATTCCGCTTTACCAATCTATCGTAATGATCGAACGAGCAACAGATGTCGGGCGTTTGGATTGTAATTGTTCTATTTACTGGAGTTTTTCGATGTGGAAATTCCCATTGTAATTTCGAATAATTTTATTACATAACTTACAAAGTAACACAACTTCAAACCAATTAAACAACTTTAAACATTCAAACCACAACTACAGTCTTAAAACTTTGTTGGCAGTGAGATCTGTTGGGTATATCTCGTATTTGCAGATCTGATAACATTTCCACTTTGTTGTAATTTAATGAATAAACAAAAACCTTACAGGACAGCTCTGTTATATTTGCCATATTTTCTCTCTTTTGATTTCTATTTGTTAGCAACTATTAGAAAATTGCCATTGCTTTTGTACATCAATATTAATTGCTACGTATGAGTTCATTCATACTTAAAAAATATGTACAGTTCACATCCATACCAAGAGTCTTAAGCTCCCAGGGCGATGGATTTCTCCGGCGACCTGATGAAAAGGATGTAAATAGTGGGTTTTCCCCTCAACCCTCTCAGGACAAGAGTGGGGATGGTACTTAATGCCCAGACACCGAAATACTTATGTATTTGCGATTTATCCGATGCAAAACAATCCCCTCTTAAAGAGAAGGTGGATTCTAAAGATGAGTGCTATCGGATCAAGGAGCTGACAAGGAAATATATGTATACATTTTTGTGAAATTTGGAAAATCTTGACGGCATAAGATCGAGGACAATAGGTACATGGAAATCCCTGTGAGATCAAGAGATGAGTTTGTAAGGTACAAGGAAGGGTTTACTGCGGTTCTGAGGACTTAGTACTAGAATATAAAATGTTCCTAGTGTTAGGTCAGAGTTTCTGCTGAGTAGTTTGTACAGCAGTCCAAAATGTCTGTTTGTTTAATCCTTGTCTCTCAAGTCTTGTACGATATATACGATCAGGTCTTTTTTGTAAATGAAAGCCTAAATATTGGAATTGAGCAAGTGTTCTTAAACATTACCTTTACTATAATTTAATATTATTAAATTTTGGTTGTTAAACAAAACAGCTTACTTACAGTTTTTCCAGCAAAGAACCGCCAAGGTCAAGAATGTAAAATGCGTAATCCAGAGCAATTTATCATCATGTGTGGGAGTCGATTCTTGGAAGGGGGCCATTATACGAACTTACTCCAGTTTTTCAAATCCCCTGAATACAACTATCTAACCAGCGAAAACGATTGGGGTGCTATTAGAACAGGAAAAGACATTAATTTTGCTTGGCGCCAAACGATGCCAGCTCCACTGCCTCCAAGAGATTACGTGGAGTCTTCAAAATCTCTGGAAAACATCCTCAACGCAAAGGAAAAGTGCCGAGTTTTCGGCTGGGGTCGTACGGAGGCAAGATCTTCTCCCATTCTCAATGTAGTGGAATTAGTCGTCAAACCATCGGACGAATGTGCCTACTTAGTCGCATCAAGGTTAGGTAAGATTATTTTAAGTGATATACTTATTATTATAAATAAATTTTCTTTTATGTTACGACTTTGTTTCCTTGGTAATTTCTAGGAGGCGTGTTCAACGGGTCCGAACAGATATGCACGGTAGAGGAAGAGTTAGAGAAAGACTCCTGTCAGGGTGACTCAGGAGGACCGTTGGTTTGCCGAAACGTGGTCTGGGGCTTGGTGTCCTGGGGTTCAGGATGTGCCCGGAAAGGTTCTCCAGGAATATACTCCAGAGCAGACGTAGCTAGAAACTGGCTGGAAAAAGTCATGGAATCTTCAGGATCTAAGACCGTCAGGGGCACACTGTCACTTGAAAGTTGGCATTGGACTTTTTTTTTGTTATTACTATTATCATATAGGCAAATATAAAATTATTGAGCATTTAATATATTTCATTTTTATTTGGGACTTCCAACATAGATCCATGACACATCACATTAAGTGTCCTACCTCACATATGAAGTTGGCTCAACGTTAACGGCAAATTGAAGCATAGACATTGGTCTAGAATAGAGGCTCCCAACATTCTATGACCATGGGCCGTTTCTTATAGCTAAAAGCTGACCAGGAGCCCCCCCCCCCAGCACAATAGAAAAATTACAAATTTAACTTTGATGTCTTCGATAGTAACAGGTGACGTGAAAATAAAGTATAAAAAAAAATTTGATATTTAATGTAGTATGTTATTAAAAATTATAACTTTTGTTTTAAAACATTAAAACACTTCCTTTTCTATGAGATGGGTAAATCTGATGGGGTGATATTAAATATTTATGTTCACCTCAATGTTTGTAAGTGAAAGTAACATCCACCATCATTAATTTCCAGTCGGTTCCTTTTTTTCATGATGAGGGCTCTCGATGATTTCGAAGGACATCCCATCTCTCAATAGAACAAATTAATAATCTACAAAGTTATACTTAAGCCAATATGGACTTTCGGAATAGAACTATGGAGGACAGAAAAAAAATCTAACTTCAAACGAATCCAATCCTTTCAATCAAACGTCCTGAGAACAATGTAAATGCCCCTTATTAAGTCAGCAACAAATGCCTTCATAATGATCTTAATATACCCTATCCTCTTGGAACTCATCCCTTCCAAGTTCATGAAATTCCATCGAAACCTATCAAACCATCCTAGTCCCGTAGCACAGTCATTAAACTGCACCACACATCCCTATATTACTCCTCTGAGGCTAAAACGGTAGTGGCCTCGAGATATCTATAAATACGTGACAGTGGGAGTCCTGGCAATGGTCAGTTTCTCCAATCATGTCCAGAGCGTCTGTGGCTCTCGCACGCTTGGTTGTATAGTCGTAATTATTGTCTTGTTATATTTGATTTGAATGTCCGTTGACTTGTGAAGTGGCAAGTGGATGGGTTGTGCTAAAATCAGTATATCAGATATATAATACATCTGTATCATTATAATATTTTCGGATTAGTAATAATTCAGTTCTACAGTATAATCCACGTTCTACAAAATAGGAAGACAGAAAAGCAATCAACATCTCTGCATCCAATATTGGTATCTGTTTTTGTAACTAGAATATTTGTTTGACCTTGAGACATTGGTCCTCATGTGTGGATGGCTCAATAATTGCTCCTGTATTATTAGGTATTCGTCTGAGTACAAGGATATACTTGTAAAACGGACTAACACCCCATTGGGGATATGCAAGTGAAGAGTAGATAAGTGTTGACAATAAGCAAACAAAACACCTCGTTTTAACTATACCAGAAATCTACTTAATTCGTAGACAAGCCAGTGGAGTGGCTGCACTTTGAAACAAATGTGGGAAAATCGGCCGGATTCAGATGTTTACGACCACGTTTTGCAACTTAGACAAATATAATATACTCACAGAGATCACATTTAAAAAAAATGATTTACTTAAAAATACAATATTAAGTTTGCATGCCTCAGATGTTATGTTAACTAGAAAGAAACTATGTACATAAATGTTATCTAGACAGATGTTAGTTACATAGTAAATTGAGTGGGGGCTGCAGCATCCCCTTAAGTAGCATATATATATATATATAGGGTTCCAGCAGGATGTTATTCAGTTCGATTTTCCCCTGTATGTAATCTGAATGTGAGCTGTACCACCTGGTCCCTTTCCATTGTTTAATTTTTTTAATCCTAATCAGATAGTGTTACTTTTTAAAAAAAAACTGTATGTATATATATGTTTGTATATATTTAATTCTAATAAATAAAAATTAGGGGTCATGTTTTATACAATTAAATGTACATAGACGTATTAATAAAAATTAGAACATCACCTTGCGAAACTACAGTCAGAAGCTGGCCAGAACCTCAACAGAAAATAAGCCAGTGACTCAGTGTCCCACGGGACTTTGTACAACTCATCTCTGCAGGTTTGGGTACCTGATAGCCTCTCCGAAGCTGTGCCTTTCACCTGTGCAGTACATGCCGTGCTGACCCCAGTGATTTCTTCAACGTGAACATTTCTGATATCGTTGAACCCCGGTATAAGAACACTCATGAAAGTGGTCCGACATACTTTATTCCAGCAGCTGAGGAACTGCGAGCTCCACGAAGATTTTGAGCTGCGTTGGATCAGTTCATTCACCATATGAAATTCTTTGATTCACTGCAATACATCACCAATCTCGTGTTCAACACGATATCCCCCCGTTCCCCCATGGCTGTTAGCAGGCACTCAAGGTGGGAACACTTTATGTTTAAGTTAGTTTTAGGCCCCTCTCTCTGTAATCCAAAGGAACGCCCCATTACCTGGTCCTGTACGTAATGCATTACTCTTCTTTTTGATGCCATGCTTTGAAAAAAAGTAATGTTTAAAAGATATCCTTTTTTACACAAAATGTTTGCCCCCCGTTTCCTCACGAATCCACTCCTATACGTACTAAAAACAAACTGGTCACCGTAAATAAATTAGAAAAGGAAATAGGAAAAAGTTTAATTTTTTTTTGTCAACTTTTTCCTTATGTTCCTAAATTGTTACGACATCAAATTTGCTTGCTATTGAACTCTCTAGGAAAGAGAAGACATTAATCTTTCCAACGATGTTAATAACGTTCATTTTGGACAAAATAAAACGTGTTATGAAGGTTTAAGTGGGACAGGACTACATAAACAAAAAAAATTATAATCGTCCGTCGAATCTAACGAAATAAAATTAATTTTCTAATTGCCATGGAAATTCTAGTACATTTAATATGATCCCATATTCTTTTTTCTTTATTCTATATAAAATAACACATCGAATGATGTATGATAACTTTAATAAAAAAAGACATATAAACATGTTAAAATAATGGATACTCAAATTTGTTTTTTTCTAGGCTAAGTCCTAATAACACTCACACGTAGTCAAATATTTTCCAACCTAGAATCACAAAAAACAGATTTATCGAAATCTGTGAACACGTCACACGTATCCCCCCATTAATTTCGGAAAAAGAGTTTGAGTCAGTCGAGGTGTAAGTTTCTGCAGCGTAAATTAAGTGTAAATAAAACACGACGATTCAGCAATAAATATTTATTTTTTAATACGCCATTATTTACAAAACGTAACAAATTATTAAGAATAAAAATTAAGTAGGCTACCTTAATTACATTAATAAATAACTATCAATAAATACTAATATTTAAATAAATAATTAAATAGACGCACTCGACTCCATAATAACACATTGACCATTGTAAGATTATTAAAAGCCCTATCTAATATTCACAATTAACTATATATATATTATTGTACATACAACACCAATAAATTATATATATATTTTTTTTTTTAAATAATTTGGATTATTTTCATCTCATTCTTACAATGATAAATTGTTAATGTTTGACCTTATCTATTAACTTTGGTCTAAGGGTTTGTCAATGACTAACTGCATAAGAAATCATCTTAGCGGTAGCTCTTAAAATTACCAACGAAGGCAACATGATCATTTGCATTAAGTGGTTTTGGTCAATTTCTATATCTCGTTGTAAGAAATACCGTGCCATATTTGTAAATAAAATTAATCGCAAAGAAAATTACCAATAAAATTTTAAAATTTAAAACAAACTTTTCAGCACTTGTTTGGGAGTTTAATACCGACAGCTCAATAGGTAGAGACGATGACAGAAATTCACCACTCCCAGACAGAGGAACCGTTTTTTTTTTTTTCAAATACACAAAAAAAATATAACAATTAATATGGAAATAAATAATTTATAATATAATATTTTGTTTTCTTCCATTAATCAGTTCTGTTATATTATGTAGTCCACAATCTGTATAAATAAACTACATACTTACACATGAATCGTTGGGTTTTACTAACTTTTACTTGCCATAATGACCAGTCTTATTATATGTTTATAGTCGATGTTAGTACACTAATTCAATAACAGCTGTTGCAATGCAAGCTCTGCCAAGGGATATTGATCTGTCCAATGCAGCTCATGACTGAAATGGAAAGACTAGACTAGAGAGATGTGTCGTTCTTGAACGAATCAGTCAGTTGGAGTGGTCATTGTCTCGTTCTCCGTGTTCAACTAGATTGCGAAAAATGTATTGTAAAATACTTATTGTCTTTTTAGTACGTTTGCTCAAAGATACTTTATTTTATCTCGGTCACTGCCATATTGTCAGCTCACAAAAAGCTATTAATGTAATTTTCGTCCTCAACGAAGGAATTATACTCCAACAGTCAGAATGAAAGACAGGTTGTGAATGGATCGTTGCCTGGAACGTCAGAATCATTGTATTGAACGAAACTCTCCCTCCCCCCTCCCTCCCCACTAGTCTAGACACTCTACTCAACACTTCCCCGCCCAACTACGGCTTAGACTCCTCCCACAATAGTCACTATCGCTTGGCACAGCTACATTATCTACAGGATAGCTTTCTACGCTTTGACCGGTGTGGGCGGTGGCTGGAGCATGGACCTGGTAGCAGCCAACAACTTCTCCGACACCAGCTTGGCTATGCTGCTCGACCTTCTCCAGACGAACTCTCTGGTCCTGTCGTGGTCATCTGCGCTCTCCACTCGAACCTGCGCCGAAAAAAAGGAAACCAGACAGATAGATTAATGCTTTATTATTAAAAGGAAAATATGCAGTGAGGAAGAATGTATGCTTCGATATAATGGAATCATTATACACAATGTTCAAGCTAGTGGGAGTGGCATGAAAACTTACACGGAGGTCCGATTTGATTTGAGAAACACATGACAAATATAGACATCTCCATGAAACACGAGTCAAGAGTCATCAGGTTAAATTATTAGGCAGATTCACATAAAACTAAGCATTCTTTGGTTTTTCAAGTCAATTGCAAAAATTCATTAAAACTTTCGTTGACATCATGTTCGCATCGTCTACTCAGACGCATGGTTCGATGCTAAAAATAAAACTATCCCTTTAAAAACTAATGAAGGGTCACTAATAAATTTTAGAAAAACAATCAATCGTAGTTTTGGATCTAGGTGGCAGCTCAGTACAATGGCGGCGTAAATACAGTGCCTCCTTAAACAGTGAGGTAATTGTGCTGTGGTAAAGGTTAAACATACTGTTGCAATCTGGGATCAATAGAATGTTTTCTTTTTTTGAGGAACTGTGCTAAATTTGGTATTTTTTCTTATGTTCCAGGCACCTATTATCCACTTTGAAATTCATTATATAAATGAGACTATACCTGATGCTTACCTGTTTGGGTTGTAGAACTTTAATGGAGTGAAGTGTGGCAACTCCGCCATTGAGGACCCTCAAGTTCAGCTTGCCCGTCATCTCTGCCGTCGTGGCTGTCGCACTCCTCAGCTCTTTCTTAGCCCCGCGACCAAACTAAATGTACAATTAACATTCATTAAACTTGTTATAAAATGTGAGTGTAAACCAATCGTTTTCAAGTAAGGGGGCTGATGAAAACGCCGGTTCAAATTAGTCTCCTGTTAATCAAATGTGTGCGAAATTTCCTAATCTGGAATATACCTGGTTGTAATTGATTTCTAATGTTTATTAGATAGTCACAATGTAAACAACGCTCACCGTAAACTTCTAAAAGCAGAGCACAGGGACATGGCGAGTTCCCTACTGGGTGTAAAACAAACTCCAACCTCAGTGTTAAAAGTAATAACAAAAAGTTTGTTAAAACATAAAAACACATTACTTCGTACTTTATAATCAATCAAAAGATTATGGAATCCATATTGCAAATTACCACCAAACTCGGCTATATCAGTTATTATAGTACTAACGACGTTTAGTTTAGTTTAGTTTAGTTTAGTTTAGTTTAGGCAATGAACACTTCGTTCATTAGTCATACTGTTCGCGCTAGGGCTCTTAAGAATCAAGAATTCCCCAAACGCCAGAAAATTGCGCCGGTTACGTCGTGAGAAGTTGTATTGAGTCGGTTAGCGTTACAAAATTGCCAACAGTTAGGCATAAACATTAAACAAAGTACCCAAAAGTAATATATAAATAACCATCCATTTTATTCAAAGCAAAAAAAATAAATGATCAGCAAATTAACATTAATTTAACCAGGCCTGATTGTTAGTAACTATAAATATAATGTATAATAAATAATGAAAAAAAGTTTATAGCCACGATACGATGTTTCGGAGAAGAGTGCGTACAGACAACTGCAGGGTGGTGATGCGCACGGGGAGAACTGTAGACGAGATAGGCCGAGAAGTCCAAATTTGTAGGAAACAACTTCTCGTTCGCAGGGGAACAGGCCCATATTCTGCTATCTTCAACACTGACTAAGCCAAGCTCCTTGTACTCTAATACGCAAAGTCCTATTTCTTCACTCCCTCGAGCTTTATAGTACTTCAAACTATCTTCTCCTCATGTAAACTAACTGTATGTTGATGTAACAATGAAAACTACTGTTCAAGAGAAAAAACAAAACACACTTCATAACCTACAATTTCTTTTGTTTTTTAATCTTAAACATATGTTCGTGTATACAATATTTACATACGCTTTTCCTAATTTTCTCTAGCCGAAACAATCAGAAGACAAAGAAAAAAAAAGAAATTTCCAATTTTAAAATTTTCCATTCATCTCATTACCATAAAATAAATAAAAAAATATTGCTGAAATCCTCTCAAACAAAAATTAAGTTTAAATAAAACACTGAAGTCTTAATTTGAATACCTTTCTAATCAAAACTTATTTGCTGTCTATGGAGCCCAAACACATACACTTGAATGAACATGTTATTTGGTCATCGTCCTTTGAAGTTTATTGAACAACACCTGCGAATTGTATTATTATCTAATTGCCCTTACATTAATGTTAGTTTTCTTTTCCACTAAACTTCAATTTACAAATCGTTTGTCTGAAAATCGCTGGCGTAGTTAAGTAAACTTTTGCCCCAAATGCGTAAGTGACGATCGTAAGTAATACAGGTCAATAGCAAACTTATCTTCTGTTACTGTATTAAAAAAATGCGGACCATTCACAAGCTTAGTTATATAAACATCAATTGATGGCTGTCTGGAAACCACATCTCGATCTAGAAGTGTATGGTTAGTTTGTCTTATTAAGCCTGTTTCCAAGATTGTCTGAAGTGGCAGGCAAGTTTGTGTCTATCCTTTCATTAGGTCAGTTAGTTTCTCTATACCAGTCATCAGCCATGCCACCATAAAGTAGTACCATACGCCCATGATGGAAACATTTACTAGGCACCAGATGTCTTCGTTGCCTTCTCGGGCTTTAGAGTATGTTCGTAATTTATTCGCCGAACCAATGCTCCAGCTCCGTCAGAATATCCGTGTGTGAGCCCAGCCAGTTACTACCTTCAACCTTAGAATTGGCAAGACCCTCACCAAAGGGGCGATAGCATGTACAAGGAAAACAATGTTTAGAGATATAACTCCACAACTCATCGACTCCTCAAATCTATCACAATCTGTTAGTAGAAGCTACCTAGCTCTCCCTTCCGTCAAAGATGGTAAATTTAGCCATAGTAGGCCCCGACTGAATAAATACTGATGTACAGCAAAATACAGTATATAGAACTGTTATGAACATATAAGCAAGAGAATTACATCATGTTGAATCACATCTAACTCATCTAAATTTGTAAACTATGTACAAAATTATATTGTGCATTTAAAACTACTTTAAAAAACCACTTACATGAAAAAAAAACCCTTTTTTTTTTTTAATGTTATGAATGACTCCGCTTTCTCTTTCGCATGCGAGGGAGGTGACAACCATGTGGATTTGGGAGGCCTCTGGGCTGTTTGTCAATATTGTGTGAATGAGCGAGTGAATGATGAATTGTAAATATGTTATAAATGAGAACATTTATCACAATTACTTATTTCCTAATAAGGCAGATTGTAATTTTATCACAATAAAGAAGTTTAAAAAAAGTCATGAAAATAATTGACCACAAGAAAAATGTGATAAAAAGGAATCCTCCAATTAGTCTTTGTGGGGAAATCACGTGCTTGCGTGGGTCGTTGTAGTTGTTCTTTTCTACTACAGGGTCTTAGATTGTGTGGTCCTTGTAATACTTTTTTTTTTTTCATAGGAATAGGAAATATTGTCGAAATTATACAGTTATGTTTACTAAATACTTTTAAAGTTAAAATGAATTATTAATACATTACCTCTTTCTCGACTTTGAGCACTAGCGGTCCGACGAGGAACTTGGTTTTGACGGTGGTGTGTGAGCTCATGACGTTGACAGTGACGTCACCGTCCCTCTGAATCGATGCAAGTCCGTACAGGGTGGCTTTGGCCCTCGGTGCATTTTTCGCTTTCACTTTTGTCTTGTTCTGTGAAAATAGCAAGATAATCTCAATTAGAAAAAAAAAATAGGAGAGACCAACTTTTTATTATTTTATATAATATATTATAAGTCCGGTTCCTAAGTGCAAAATCAGATGTAAATACATAATAGACATAAGCATTAATATAACTAGTACTTAACACAAATTATTTCGGTAATTTTTTCATCCAGTCCACCTTAACTTGATGTTAACCTTGACCTAAGCTTGATGGGCATGTAATTGTTATTCTGTGGCAATTAACAATTGTTGAAGCATATTGACTAGCCTCTACCTTGGGGCTGATAATATTAGTGAAGACTTAGCTTGTTACAGGCTGTTTGCTACAGTAGTCCGCCGTGAGAAGTGGATGGAGAGAATGCAACCACAGAGAGCTGCTTCTGGGAGAGCTCTCTTGGGAGAGCAAAGATTGCTTGGTCCGTTAATCCATACGAGGAGGTCGTTGCCTCTTGAAACCTCACCGCCTCTTGTACGGAAACTTATGATGTTCATTTCTTGCCTTTTAGAGCCCTAGCCGGCCAATGGAGGTTCTTCTACCATTCTGTTCTGCGAAGTTAGCGCTTCAATCTTAAATAATTTCTTTTTGTTCAGTTCATTAGTTTGAAGTGGATATTCAAATGAGACAAAAATCAAATCACTAGCAAATCCATCGAACCCTTAATATATCCTGTCAGAGCGTTTCTATTCCATTTTAATACGTAGAAGAAATTTTGCATAACGAATCCGTTGGCTCAGATACAAGTCAAGTTCACATTACGTATGATCAGGTCGTGACTTGTAGTAACCCTAAAAACTCAAATTTGTGTCACTTTCAGATTTTGTTTAATTCATTTTTGGTTTATTTCGTCCTGTATTCCATATCTAATGGATTGCATAAAAACTTAGATGAATGTATCACCACAACTACTGTAACTCCTACTCCTTTCATTCAGTATTACAATTTTTTAGATGTATATTTAACTTTTAATTTATCATATGTATTCATAGTAAGCAATAGTACCTTACCTATACACTTGCCATTCTCCTCTATTATTAAGTTAGATACTAAGGAAATAATTTATAACCCAAATTGAGAAAATTGTATTAGGAAACTAATATATTGTCTATAAAACATGTTATTTCTTAATATGACCATCCTGCCCAGGAGTTCAGGAATTAAAAACGGGAGAAGTTATATAAAGAATATTGTAATCCTAATATTATATATAATGCTAAAAGCCCCTTCTAATGTATAACTGCCTCGTGACTTCATGCAAGTCACTGGTGTTTCTTGTTATTTTTTAAATAAGCGACTGCATCCCTCCCAATTCCCGAAACTACCCTTCTCTTATACACATATGTCTCAGCTTTAGCCCCAGTCTCCACTTTTTTCCCAGAACCTCGACCCTAAACATCCGACCCAGTATGTAGTAACATAACTCTTAATATTTGTATATATCAGTGTTTTGCTTGTACCTCATAATAAAGCTTTTCTTTCTTTTCTTTTAAAATACTCTCCTCTACAAAAAATATTTAAATTAAGGCAAACGTACTTTTGAGTTCACTTTTAGTGGATTTTCTCTCAAAATACATTTTTATAGTTGTATCTAACTAAATCGATATTAAGAACTCAAACGTTGTGCCATGCAAAAACATGAAGTGTTTGTCACCACAATTAGGGACGATGTAAAATGATCGTGGTTATCCCAAAAAAATATAGATGTTATAAAAAATCAATTTCTGATAAAGAAAGCTTTTACAATACCAGGTACTTCTCTAATTACATATTCAGGTAATTAAACAAAGCATTAGGATTTTGTTTAGATGACCTTTTTTAGATGTTTGTGAAAATAGTTTTTGTTTTTTTTTATTTCTTTCATTCTTTACTCAATAGACTTGCTCGGATAAAGAAAGTATTATGAAAATAAAAGCAAGTCAAATATTTTGGAATAGTTAGGAAAAACATCTTGTCTTGCGAAAAATCCTATTCTGCTTTTCGGCAGAGGCATTCTGGTCTTGGTGCTTTCAGTCGGCAAGAACGCACAAAAATTTTAACAAGGAGGTCCCATTTAATATAATAAAAATTTACCTGTCTTCATAATCACTTTGTAATTGAAATTTTTTGATTTTTTTTATCATTTTTAGTGTAATCGTTTAAACTGTCGTTGAACTGAACTACTGCTGTTTTTATAGGTTTGATATTGTTGATGCTAGAGCTCCATTTGATGACTACAAGATAATTTCTATTTTTTTTTTTTCTAAGTTAATAATTAAAACCATCCAAATTAAAAAAACAATAAAGAGTCATTAATAAATTAATTAATTATAACAATAGAATAGATAATATTTCCCTTACATCAAATTAAATATCTGTATGTCTTGATCTATAAATATATTCAATGTGGGCTGGGGATTTAACAGACAAAATAAAATGATAGACGCGATTTTGTGGTATGCCTGGAATTGGTGTGGAAGTTATAGGTCATGAACGACCAGGAGTACATAAAGAGCTATGGAGGTAAGACAGACAGTAAGAGCAGGTGAAGTTATCGTGAGCTCCTACCTGGATGTGACGTCCTGCTACCTGGCTCACACCAGTGAGGTAACAACAGGTGAGTGAGTCTCGTATCAGCCCTCAGTTTGTTTATTCAGTTATAAAACTGATAATTTGTTCTTTATTGTAATAGTGCTTTCGACAGCTCAAAGCTGCGCCATGTTCAGTTATCTCCAATTGGTTATGTGGGATATATCTCAACTAAAACAATATTATCTTTTAACCAGGGCTGCTACAACCAAAGCCCACCCCCTTCCTTATCCCCTTCCAAAGCCCAGTTCCTTGTTTATTATGGAATAAGTTTATGCCTAAAGTTGTGTTATGTTACCTATGCGCCATGTTGTCATATTGTTCAAACTCACATGAATCAAGTTATGCACTGAGCATTATCCTAATGCTCTTTGTGTAAAACAACATACTATCCCTGACTCTGAACTATGTTTGGGTTCCCCTTTTAAAAATGAGAGAATTGATTTAATTTTTAAACCTATCTAAATTACCAATAATATTTTACTTTTATACAATGCAAATTAAAGTATTAAACCTAGCTTTATACAACTTTTTTGGACATTAAACAAACAATTGGTGGATATTAATACTTTAAATCAGCACAATTAAGTTTCTCAATCATTTCGCAAGTCTCCTTCTCTATCACTCGCTAATTCATTATAATTCCGTCCGTAGCTCAACAGGCTTCCATCATAATTACTGCCGGATTGTGGATTGTTATAATTATAAAACAGCTTTATTGTCTTTCCACAATTGATCTAAAGCAATCGTATATTTTTATCTATTTAACCAAGGCTGCTACATCCACACTCTTCAGTTTACGACCAAATCTTTTTATTCGGCTAGTTCATCTAAGCAAGCAGAATAATTTATTTTCTCGCCCATATTGAAGAGTATTTATTTAAAATAAAAGTACTTTATATTTTACAAAAGTTATAAATTAAATTAACACATAAACAAAATTAATAAAAACAAACTGAGTAAATGAACGAACCATACAGAGAGATAGACAAGAAAAAAAAGTCTTCATTAAAAGAAATCACTGTTAACAAGTAATAAAAGACAACACCAGAATGTTTTTATTGCGCAGAGTCTAAAAGTTCGTACAAAATCAGCTTTATATAGACCTGAGGCAGCTTTATTTGCTACAGTCGTGTAAAAGACCTCACATGGAGAATTTATAACAATTTATTCATCATCGAGCAGCGATTCTTTGGCATTCGGTGAAACGTTTCATGACCTGATTTGATTTATTTCTTGGGTTTGATCATAGTTGGTCGATGTCATGATTGACATGGTCCGGCTGAAATACGTACTTGACCCTAAAGATTCACTCTACAACATTTGAAGAATTTATGTTCAGTTTGAAGAGATTTGGAAGTATTTATTAAGAATTATTTTTGTGTTTCTCTTTTAAAAATGAGGGAATTGATTTCATTTTTAAGCCTATCAGTTACTAATAATAATAATAATTTTACAAAAGTTATAAACTAAATTAACACATAAACGAAATTAATAAACCAAACGGAGTGAATGAAGGAACAATACAGAGAGATAGACGATCGACCGAAGTTCTCAGCTGAAGACTCTGTCTCCCTCTCTCTCTTCAATGGGGTGGACCCGCTTTTCATCATGGCCCTCAAACATCAAGATCAACAACAACATCAAGATTTCAAAGAATTTATTTTCCGGCCTTTATCTATAATGATGGTGTTTTCTATTTTCTGTTTCTATTTCCTCTCCTATGGAAATACTTTACAATTAAAGTGATTCGCAAAAAAACACAAACATAAACCGCTCCCTGCCCTCTCTAAAATCGTACAATTCAATTTCTTTCCTACCCGTCTTGGGGAAAATCCTTAAAAAACGTCTCCATTAGACCGTACAGCCTACTACCCTCGATGTTCATATCAGTTTGGTTTTTGCTTCTCTCACTCCATTGGCCATCATCAATTCCATCGCATTGTTCATTATATTTTTCCATCATTTGAGAATAAAGAGTTATTGCTCGAAATAACTCAGGCCTTGGATCGAATGTGGCACCAGGTGAACTCAATAAATAAAATTCAATGACAGCCTTTCTTTCTAGTCATCAGTAAAATATTGACTAATAGTACGCCATCACCATGCAACGATATTCTACTTCTGCGTATATTCTGAATGATATTCTCCTCCTCTTCCAAATCCGCATCATGCCTACAATGTTCTGCTGATCCCCAGGGTGGTGTCCTCAGTACTTTTGTATATTGTAAACTAAAATCGCCGTTTCACAATGTATCCAAATGACCACATAGACATAAACTCAATACAAACATATATACTTACTTACTGAAACCCATCTTTAATATTAGTATCTACCACAAAAATATTCCGATAAGCCAAAATAATCCAGTTCAATGCCAATGCAAAGCTAAAAACAAAACGTTTTAATTAAAACACCACTTTACGTCAACCTCAGAATACTCCACAACGATTTAATGCTTTTGACAATACATGAATATATACAACCTCACAATAACATATGTGTCCTGACATACACACTACACACATAACAGACTGTAGCGACCGCTAACTGCATAAGATAACTAACCCTATACTCTATTGTAAATTAATTTAAATAAACGTAAATAACATAAATAAGTCATTGTAAATGTTTTAAACAATAAAGAATTCGCAGCTGCATGTCAATTAGTTAAGGGCTGGAGACCCTTACCCGGGTCATGTATCAGTGACTCAGGGCCGGCCTGTCAATGAACAAAGGCCACCAAATAATGGGCCGTCATTAGCCACAACAACGAGTCTCATGATTGGGCACTAATGAAGGAAGCTTACTATAAATAGACCAGGGTCTTTGGCTGTAATTCATTCTCCCGACGACTAGCTAACTGATGACTTTGCGGCTGCGCTGATGTTCGAAACTTGGCCTTCTCATTTATGAAACCTGCCTTCCTAACCTCGCTATGTTTTAGTCCGGCGTTGTCAGACCCCACACCTTCCTAGTGGGAATCTCTGCCTTCGTCTCAATAAAACTAGCACCTCCTTGGGAGAGACCTCTACTTCGCGGACAACAGTTGTCGTGGGCCTGCAAACTTTACCTAGCAGTGTCTCCCGCGGCAATCCAGTCTGCCTCTCTCCGGATTACACTTGCCTTTGGGATCCGGACGGATTTCGCCTACCCTCCGATACCGAGTGTGAATTCGTGGTCATTCCAAGACCACACAAACTACCTACACTACCTACCCTATACCTTTTCTCCTGAACGTAGTGCATTTTCGGGGCACATAGCTATCAAATATGGAGTCAGATGATAAGACCGTCATGAAACGATTGTCTAGGTCATCAACATAATCAACCCTCACTTCGTCACCAGGGCTAGGGTAACTAGACACCCCCCTCGTGACGACCCGAAACAGACATAACAGAAGGAATATTAAAACGGGGTTGGATGAAAGATTTCCTTTGGTGAATTTACTAACGCTGCCATGACAGGAGGAAATACCTCTGGTTCCACTCACCTCCCATACAATGACAGCGACATTATTTATCATTACATTATTTATTATCAGGCTGTTAGGGGTGTGAGGGGGGGGGGGTGTAATGTGAGGGAGTGTGGACTATCGAGCTGACAACACTGTCGATAGGACGGTGACTGTTGGGAAGGTAAAGGCGGATTACGGAGAAGCAACTGTATAATGAGTGAACCACCTACTTGTTAGCGAATCATTTCCCTCGGGAGCTAGAATGATGATGGCTTGTTTCCTCACAGGCAGGTAACAATTTCCCTGGTAACTATGTTCCCATTAATTACACTCTATTGTAGTTATCAAATTAATCGATAAGTTATCTCAACATTGGCTACTCATGAACGAGCGTTCATATCGATTACTATCTGTTCAATAGTCTACTGTTGGTTGTATAAACGTATTGGTTGTGGGAGTGGGGATTTTGGTGGCGTCAGGGCTCACAGAACTTGTAGCGTTTGTTTCCCAGCTGTCATTAGGGTTTGGCTGTGTATTCCGTGGTAGATTATACTCTTTATATATATTTTAATTTGCATCTATTCTTTATGTTATTTGCCACTGTAGCAACCGCTAATTACATAAAATAAATCACCCTCTACTCTATTGTATATATTGTAAATTAGTTATAACATTTGTAAATAATATTACCAAACTACAAAGTTACATTAGTGTAAATATGGCAAAAAATAAATGAAGTAGCTGCAGACAGGGGTCGCCAGCCAGGTATCAAGCAGCCCTATTTCTGAAAGGGCTGGGTCCTGGTCTAGAACATTCGAGCTTCATCCAGGCCTGCAATGCGATCAGCTGCTTTGGGCTATATATACCCCCTAGGTTTAGCCGACAATTCATTCAAGCTACGGCTCACCACCGAACTGGTACTTGCAGCTGCGCTATGTTTCAAGATTTGGCCTTCTCATTTAGGAAAACCTCTACACTTCTGTCTTAGCCTTGCTATGTTTTAGTCCGGCCTTGTCAGACCCAAAACTCTCCTAGTGGGATTCTCTGCCTTCGTCTCGCTAAAACTAGCAGCTCCTTGGGAGAGACCTCTCCCTTGCGGAAAACGGTTGCCGTGGCCCTACAAACTTTACCTAGTAGCGTCTCCCCAGCGATCCAGTCTCTCCGGTTCACACTCACCTTTGGGATCTGGACGGTTTTTACCAATCCTTAGATACCGAATGTGAATTCGTGGTCATTCCAAGACCACATAAACTACCTATAATACCCTGTTCCTCTTCTCCTGAACATAGTGCTCTATCGAAGTACATGCCTATCAGATATGGAGTCAGATAGCTCAGTAGTAAGACCCGTCATCAAGCAATCGTCCAGGTCCATAGCCTAATCAACCCTCACTAGCCGTCACTAGAGCTAGGCTAACCAGGCTCCCTTCGTGATGACCCGACACTCACTATGATCTCGGTTTAATCGTTCACATTGCGCATGCGTTTAGTGCTTTATTAGCAATTGGCTTGCTAGTTTTATATTATTTATATTTATTGCTATATTTTAGTTTTGTTTTGTTCAAGTTGTTGTTGCACAAAAATGAAAATTTTTAGATATAATGAAAAAGGTTTTATTCTATTATTTATTAGTTTCTCAGTTACTCCTGACCCCCTTGCTCGTTGGCACAAACAACTCGTTGGCTCCCGTCTAAACCTACCCGCATGACATGACTTTCTTACTGGATAGCATACCGCAGCGCCTGCCTGCCTACAGCGGTTGATGAAATCGGTTGTTGGGTATTATCTTTGGGGAATAAATCATCCCGGTGTGTCGTTCTTAAGTGGTTTTTAACTGCCTGTTTTTGTTGTCATTGGTGGTCCTAAGGCCTTGCTGAAACTCGAAAAGTCATGTATCATTTGGTAGGCAGATTCAACATATTTTATTCGCAAATGGTGTTTTTTTTTGTGTGCTCATATACAATTAGATTTTAATTTTTACTACGAACTCTAATTCAGGTGCTATATACTAACGAGATGCAACCCCGTCGCCGTGTTGTGGGTATAGTCACATGTCTAGAATAGTTTGCAGGTCACAAATTCCGTATATTACAAAGTATTAATAAAAAACATTATTTAGTAAAAATTGTTTTACTAACGAAAAAGTAATTTGCGGACTAAATTTAAACAAACATAACTAAGATGCAAATACCTAACCAAGATATTAATTATAAAGTTACACGTATAAAAGTCTTAAATAAATCACTTTTAATATGTAATAAAACAAAACACCAGAATGTTTTTATTGCACAGAGTCTAAAAGTTCGTAAAAAATCAGCTTTATATTGACCTGAGGCAGCTTTATTTGCTGCAGCCCGTGTAAAAGACCCCACATAGAGAATTCATAACAATTTATTCATCATCTAGCAGCGATTCTTTGACATTTGGGGAAACGTTTCATGACCTGATCTGATTTATTTCTTGGGTTTGATCATAGTGCGTCGATGAAATGATGGTCATGGTCCGGTTGAAATACGTACTCTACAGTATTTGAAGAATTTATGTTCAGGTTGAAGGGATTTGGAAGTATTAAAACCTTGGCAATCTCACCCCTTGACACAGGGTCATACAATTGGAAATAACGATTGTTCGTTCGGGACGGTTCGGCCTTATTCGTATTTTTATCCGCATTCGCAGGGAGGTTAGAAGTGATCTTAGTTCACTGAGAAATATGCCCGGAAAGGATAAGAAAAGCGTTACAAAAAATCTGTGAAAATTATTAAAATCACCTACGATTTTCACATTCACCACTTAATAGAACCTTGAAGACGAACTTAGAAGACTCAAAAAAAATAAAATAAAAGATAATTCTGGAACTGACAATAGTTGGACCCTAACAAAAAAAATAACTGACTAAATCAAACACACAATAAATAGATTACGCCAGTTCACAAAAGCAGAAAACCTTTCGAGAATGACGTCATGTGTAAAATTTCTAGAATGTTTTAAAGGTAACATTATCACTAATGACTACCATTGCCAACACCGAAGGGTGGTCTATTTTCAAACTTCAAGTTCAGTGGTAATAAAAACGATCTAATAGTTCAGAAATATTCATCAACGCTAAGGATTATGTTGAACGTCTCCAGTAAAGGCATACAAACGGGAAGCATAAAAAAAAAAGTCCCTGTTTGCAAGATTTCACGACTGAATAGTCCTTAAACACAAAACTCCAGCATTCGACCTATCTTTTCTTGCTTGCTCCGTTACTCTCTGGGATTCTCTCCCTCTGACTATCCGACATACTTCATTCTCAAGTCCCTTTTTATTCGAATACCTCTTCATCATTCACACGACTATTTTTTTCTACTATTATGCTGTTTATTTTTATTTTTTTACTTCACAAATCCAAAATATTTGACTGGCACCTTCCTAACGTTTTTTTTTCATGTATGTATTAATTTCAAGGTTTTGTTTTAGTTTAACATTGTATTTTTATTTCATTAAAGACCTGTATAGGAATTGATTTAATTACATTTTATTTATTAATTGAGGTTTACACTTTATTTTATTTTGTTATTTTATTTTTTTCATTTGCTCTTCAATATTTTTAATGAGACTTGTTTCCAGAATTTTTTTCGTTTCTATCTTTTTGTTATTGATTTCTTTTAGCGAAACCAAATAACTGGTAGAATATGTAATTTGAAACAGGGTATGTAATGTAAAAATGCATGGAGCATACATAAATGAAATTTCACTCCTGCAGAATAACAAAATAAAATATTTAGATATATTTTAGCTAGATAACATTATAGTTTCTGACCTTGAGGGGAGTGGTTGCTGTTGGAGAAGGCCTCCTTCTACGTGGCTCGGCTGCTTGCCTTGAGGGTGCAACAGTGGCCACTTCGGTAGCGCTGTCTGTAACCTGTTCCGTTACGTTACCTCGGCTCCTGAACGGGCAATAACATGATGCATAAATGAACTAAATAATTAGTCTAAGATAAATATACTATTGATTACATAAGCCAATAAGATTTTTACTAAAGAAAAGCCAATTGGTGAATCATAATGAATCTTTTCCTCTGCATTCAAATATGGGACCGAAACTTTTTTTTTTTTTCATTGCGCACAAGTGTACTCAAAAATGATTGTAGTGACCACAAACTCTGTCGAAGCCAGTTTACCATGTATATGTAGAACGTAGAAATATATAGAAAAGAAAGTATACTTTCTTTAATTTGAATTTGCCGCGCTGCTTGTACTGATCACCACTAGATGGAGCTATCAGCAAGATTCTAAAAAGTGAGAGGATAGGTTATATTAAGTAACTAAAGTTGTAATTAGAGTGTGAATAGAGAAGTTATAATTATAAACTGTAATTGTCGTTTCTTTTTTTACAGGAAAGATTGTGTAAATAATATGAATAATATATCTTATATAAAATATAGTGAATAAAATTGCTTCCTTTGTTTACAGAGAAACTGATTTCAGTTTATTGACCTCACCTTCAATAATTGTCTTACATATATATTGTAAATTATTAACATATACAAATGTAAACAAGATTACCAAATCACAAAGTTATATCAGAGTAAATATAGTAAACAATAAATGACATAGGTGCAGACGAGTTCACAGGCAACCAAGTTCTAAAGCCTGTTGGTTGGCCGAAATAAAACACTTATATATACCCCCTAGTATTAGCCGACAATTCATTCAAGGCGAGCATCTGAACTGGTACTTGCAGCTGCACTGATGTTTCTAAAGATTCCCTTATCATTCATGAAACCCTTTACACTTCTATATCCTAACCTTGTTATACAAGGTGTGTAAATAATATGAATAATATATCTTATATAAAATATAGTGAATAAAATTGCTTCCTTTGTTTACAGAGAAACTGATTTCAGTTTATTGACCTCACCTTCAATAATTGTCTTACATATATATTGTAAATTATTAACATATACAAATGTAAACAAGATTACCAAATCACAAAGTTATATCAGGGTAAATATAGTAAACAATAAATGACATAGGTGCAGACGAGTTCACAGGCAACCAAGTTCTAAAGCCTGTTGGTTGGCCGAAATAAAACACTTATATATACCCCCTAGTATTAGCCGACAATTCATTCAAGGCGAGCATCTGAACTGGTACTTGCAGCTGCACTGATGTTTCTAAAGATTCCCTTATCATTCATGAAACCCTTTACACTTCTATATCCTAACCTTGTTATACAAGGTGTGTAAATAATATGAATAATATATCTTATATAAAATATAGTGAATAAAATTGCTTCCTTTGTTTACAGAGAAACTGATTTCAGTTTATTGACCTCACCTTCAATAATTGTCTTACATATATATTGTAAATTATTAACATATACAAATGTAAACAAGATTACCAAATCACAAAGTTATATCAGGGTAAATATAGTAAACAATAAATGACATAGGTGCAGACGAGTTCACAGGCAACCAAGTTCTAAAGCCTGTTGGTTGGCCGAAATAAAACACTTATATATACCCCCTAGTATTAGCCGACAATTCATTCAAGGCGAGCATCTGAACTGGTACTTGCAGCTGCACTGATGTTTCTAAAGATTCCCTTATCATTCATGAAACCCTTTACACTTCTATATCCTAACCTTGTTATACAAGGTGTGTAAATAATATGAATAATATATCTTATATAAAATATAGTGAATAAAATTGCTTCCTTTGTTTACAGAGAAACTGATTTCAGTTTATTGACCTCACCTTCAATAATTGTCTTACATATATATTGTAAATTATTAACATATACAAATGTAAACAAGATTACCAAATCACAAAGTTATATCAGGGTAAATATAGTAAACAATAAATGACATAGGTGCAGACGAGTTCACAGGCAACCAAGTTCTAAAGCCTGTTGGTTGGCCGAAATAAAACACTTATATATACCCCCTAGTATTAGCCGACAATTCATTCAAGGCGAGCATCTGAACTGGTACTTGCAGCTGCACTGATGTTTCTAAAGATTCCCTTATCATTCATGAAACCCTTTACACTTCTATATCCTAACCTTGTTATACAAGGTGTGTAAATAATATGAATAATATATCTTATATAAAATATAGTGAATAAAATTGCTTCCTTTGTTTACAGAGAAACTGATTTCAGTTTATTGACCTCACCTTCAATAATTGTCTTACATATATATTGTAAATTATTAACATATACAAATGTAAACAAGATTACCAAATCACAAAGTTATATCAGGGTAAATATAGTAAACAATAAATGACATAGGTGCAGACGAGTTCACAGGCAACCAAGTTCTAAAGCCTGTTGGTTGGCCGAAATAAAACACTTATATATACCCCCTAGTATTAGCCGACAATTCATTCAAGGCGAGCATCTGAACTGGTACTTGCAGCTGCACTGATGTTTCTAAAGATTCCCTTATCATTCATGAAACCCTTTACACTTCTATATCCTAACCTTGTTATACAAGGTGTGTAAATAATATGAATAATATATCTTATATAAAATATAGTGAATAAAATTGCTTCCTTTGTTTACAGAGAAACTGATTTCAGTTTATTGACCTCACCTTCAATAATTGTCTTACATATATATTGTAAATTATTAACATATACAAATGTAAACAAGATTACCAAATCACAAAGTTATATCAGGGTAAATATAGTAAACAATAAATGACATAGGTGCAGACGAGTTCACAGGCAACCAAGTTCTAAAGCCTGTTGGTTGGCCGAAATAAAACACTTATATATACCCCCTAGTATTAGCCGACAATTCATTCAAGGCGAGCATCTGAACTGGGGTATATATAAGTGTTTTATTTCGGCCAACCAACAGGCTTTAGAACTTGGTTGCCTGTGAACTCGTCTGCACCTATGTCATTTATTGTTTACTATATTTACCCTGATATAACTTTGTGATTTGGTAATCTTGTTTACATTTGTATATGTTAATAATTTACAATATATATGTAAGACAATTATTGAAGGTGAGGTCAATAAACTGAAATCAGTTTCTTTGTCTGACAAGTCCGGCCTTGTCAGACCCCACACTCTCCTAGTGAAACCCTCTGGCTTCGTCTCGCTAAAACTAGCAGCTCCTTGGAAGAGATCCCTTCCATGCAGACGACGGTCTCTGGGGCCCTACAAGCTTTACCTAGTAGCGTCTCCCCCAGCGGTCCAGTCTGTCTCTGTCCAGTTCACACTCGGTTTTGCAATCCGGACGGTTTCCCCCTACCCTCAGATACCGATTCTGAATTTGTGCTCATTCAAAGACCACATAAAACTACCTATAATACCTAGCCTTTACCTCTTCTCCTGAACATAGTGCATAGAACATGGGGCACCAACCTATCAGGTGTGGAGTCATATAGGTATATAGTAAGACCCATCACCAATCAATTGTCTAGGGACTACTTAACTCTCTCTCCGACACTGGTGATGATCATATTTTCATTAATAAATAGAGGGCGCTTCATTATAAGTAGTTTTTCTTATTTTAAAAAATTGACATTGAAATGGTGTTTATTAGCACTTATATACAGTTTGACAGCTTGGATATGATGTAACGGATTTGCCCTGAAGAACGCCGGTTCCTATTTTAATCGTCACTGCTCTTGTTTTGCCTAAAGGTTAGGAGTCCATTGCTGGTTCCTTATACTCGTATTCTAAGAAACCAAGACAATTTATGAGAAACCTCTAAAACTTAGGAAAATCTGGTATATATTTTTTTTCTCTCTCAACAATCTTCTGTGGCATTAAAAGCAAAGTTCAAAGAAGGAAATGTCCTGGGCGGGTCATCAGGAAATAATACAATCGATCAAAACAACAATACCTATTGTAAACAGTTATATAAGTGAAAAGTGTGACTCGATAAAATAAGTAAGTATCAGAAAAATCCCGTCGTATCATTAAAATAAAATTTGAAAAAAGACAATGTGGTACGCTTATAGCGTAAATAAAAAATGTGTCTCGGGTCTGAATTCAGGTTGAAAATTTCCACCCATTGTCGATTCTCGTGCCGAATATTTCTTTTATGTTTTGGCTTGTGTTACGAGCCAAAGAAAACTTATGCTGACAGGATCGTGACATCGCCAACAGTCGTCCGGGTGTTCTACCAACTGATCTAGTTCTGCATGAGTCCCGATCATGTCAGAATATATTTTGTTTCGCAAATAACTATCAATAATAGTGGAATTCACCACAATAAAAATTAACAGTATACGACCCGTTTATTTTGGAAGTGGCGTTAGTTATTTTTCCAAAAAAAAATTAATCTGACTTAGTTTTAATATTTATGTTTTTACGTCATTTTTTATTTTTTTCATCGATTGCTCAAGTTATATTAATTCAGCAGTGAGGTCTAATATATTATATTAGTTTATTTGTTAGCGTAAAATTAACGCATAACTGTTAGCTTTTTGAAAATAGACTTAGGCCGCTTACAAAATGATCGAATGATCGCTTACGGAAATATCGTCTGAGGAAACCATTTTTTCACGATTTAAAACATAATCGTAATCATAAACTTTATCTACTATTTCATTTTATTTGTTTAATCTTATCCGTCATTGATAATTTCATTCCAAAATCGACGATAAAAGAAAATTTTAAATAGCTAAAATATTGGCCAAAAAAAAAAAAAATGTTTAAAAAGAGACCAACGATATCAAACGCCGGATTTATATTGTTTGTTCAGAAAACTGTAGTTTTAGGAATATCTTTAAAATTCCCCTTGCTTCACATTATTTTAACCATGGAGTAAGTATCAGATCTTTAAAACAGAAATAGCACCTGAAATGTGACTTGATAAGTGTTAAAAGTTAAAAATGACATGTATTAAACACTACTTAATGATACAAGTATACTGACGATTCTGTGACCCGTGAATGCTTCTCCTTGTTCTTCCTCTTCTTGTTCTTGTTGGTCTTCTTCGTATCTGAAGAGCTCTGGAGCCTCACGTTGACCGGGTCGTAGCTTTTCCTCAAGATCCTGTTGATACGGTCGAGGATGGTGTCCACGAACCTGTTGTACTTCACTATGTATGCTGGAGGAGCAACGTCGGCGTCATTCATGGATCCTAATAACAGACAATTATATTATGTAATTTGTAGCTAACAAATATTTATCCTAGAAGTTTTTTAAGAACACCTTCTGATGTTCAAAAATTGATTAATTCATAATTAAATGGCAATTTTATCGATTCAACTACTCACAAACAAGTTTACCCTAGGTCAAATACCCCATTCTATTCAATTTAAATACTAACAACATAAACAATTTAAATACTAACAACATAAACAATTTAAATACTAACACACTTAAGATAACAATAGTGCGCTAAGATCTCTTTATAACCTAATATTTAACTTGTCCGGCAAACAGATAATATAGGAAATCGTATATACATTTTGTAATCACTGTCACTACAATAGGCATTACCGACATTTAAACAAAAGATAACTTCAGTATGACACTATGAAGGTTTTCGATGATCTTATTAATTACTCTATTTTCATTTTCTAGGTTTTATATAATTTTATTATTACTGGTATACACATTCAAAAGCGGTTTCTCTAGCATGCTCCACTTCCACATGGACACTATGGAAGTCATTGCCGTTTTATATAATGCTTGAAATAAATTCTCATTAATATGATTTTTGTTTTTTGTTATGTTATAATGCACTAAATGTCCATACATATTCATTATCAGGAAGTCGAGATCTTTGATTTGGTACTACACGCAATATGCTAAAAATATTGTGCCTATTCCGAAATATGCTGGCTTTAAAACATCAGCGGTTGACTAGTAAAAATCAAAAACGGTCATCTTCTGTCATTATATTGTGGCCAACAGTGTTGCATTTTTTTTTAAATGCACAGTTTTCGGCGTCGTTGAGGTGGATAGTTAAATTCCCGATACGATTTAAGTCCCAAGTTCATTCCCAACAGAATGGGGGGTGGATAATAAAATGTTTGACATTAATGTCTAATCTATAGTTTTCGGAGTCGCTGTTTAATGACAGTAGGGATGACATTTAAGCCCAAGTTTGGTTGGATAGAAGTCATGGAGTGGGATCGCCTTGTTCCTCCCACGGGCAACTTTAAACTTTAGGTTACCTAGTGGGTTCACCCAAGAATTCGTAAATATTTGCTAATGGAGGAGGTGAATCTATAAATATAATAACTTTGATTTTTCACCATAATTCGTTTTCCTGCCTGTTTGTTTTTTCCTTTATATCCCCTTGTTATTATAAATTATGGAAATGGTCATTATACGTCCTAGCTTGGCTACATTTTAAACAAGTCAATAATTTTACTTTTAATTTGTGATTGTTACAAAAGTAATACATAATGCGCATTATGCATTCATTGCCAAACACCAATGACTTTTTTTGTGATGGAGTCACCTAATGAATCATAGACTTAAAACTAACTTACATTGAACAACAAATTTTTAACCTAATAATTCTCAGACAGTATGTTGCCATCGATGCTGGAATGGTGGTGGGGTCACAGTGTTAAACACTGCGTTTGTCAGGTGCTGCAACGAGTCAAAAAACTTAATGTGTCTGCGGTGGATGAACTTGTGATGAGCCGACGGAACACCAAGCAACAGGTGCAGTCGTTCTTTAAACTCTTTCTCGAGAGAGGTTTGCCTGACCACTTTTCTCATGATCCCATTCTAAAATTGCTAGAGACGTTTAGCTACATTGTGAAGTGAGCATATAGTGGGGCACCGTACATAAGAGCTGGCAGGAGGACACATTTATATTTATCATCAGTTTGAGACGAAGCGACAAGTTGGGTTAAGTTAGCAAGTGCGAAAGCCTTGGCAATTTGGTGGAACCACTAATGTTTGTTTATAAGAGGTAAACTCTAAAACTACTGAATTTATTTAGAAAATTTATATATTCGTCCATTAACATATAGGCTATATATATATTCACGCTAATTCTTTCAGGAGTTGGCAAGTGACCTTAGACTTGAGCGCAATGAAAATGGTCTTATTGTGCTAGGAGTTGATGGGTTGAAGAATATACCTTTAAATCTCAGATATATTGTTCAACCTCTAACGTAGAACATACAGACAGACGATGGCCCGTACCTGTTAGAAAGTAAAGCCTAATTAGTAGCTAATGGCTAGATGGCATAGAGGCGGTCGGATACGGTAAGGAGGGCGAGGACAATGTGGGCCAGCTAGCGGTCGCTCCCATAGCACCCTTACGCTAACGGGACTCCCACAGGTCCCATCCTGGTCCGCCTCCTGGGACAACAACAGGACTTTTACTGGACGAACATTGAGGAGGGTGTACGCGATCAGCCATATCCTTCTCAATACTCAAGAAGGCAGAGTGTACACACGTTTTCTCAATAATTTCCGGAGCTGTCTATATAATATGACCTAACTCTATTTTCTCTGCATCCTATCAAATGGGTTCAAAAGAAACAATCTTTTCCAATTTTATAAATAATACCTTGAAAGGAAGTAATTGGAAAAATATCTTTTTTTTGTCCACCTTTTGCTATTTCTTCCGCCACAGCTCAAAAGAGTTGTTAAACTTGTCAATGAATGAATTGTTAATGCTTGCTGAAAAGGAGGTTTTCCGGTGTTCATTGAGATGGTTTTAGAAATTAAATGAGTATTTTTTTTTTATATATAGCTACGTTTATTGAATATAAGTGATGGCGTTTGAAATACATCTTGTGCTGTAAGTGAATCAGCTCCATGAAAGGATATTTTTTAGTATTTATTAGTTACAGTTATTAAAGCTTCTAAATATCATCTTACTACCAGTTCTCTTACATAGTTCCATTAAGCCATGCAATTTTCATGTCATCCATTGGTGATTCACAGTACCACTATGACCTTGTTAATGTTAGAAAGTTAAAAAAATCTTTATTGTGATAAAATTACAATCTGTTTTATTTGGCAATCAGTAATTGCGATACATGTTCTCGTGCATACCATATTTACAATTCTTCATTCACTCTACTACTATATTTACAAACAGCCCAGAGGCCTCCCAAATCCGCATGATCATCACCCCCCTCGCATGCCAAAGAGGAAACGGAGTCTTGGGAAGTCCCCCACGGTCCTCTGTCAGCCGCGTCACCGGATACGAGCCAGTGGAGGCTGACGAAGAGCGCGAGAGCCACAGACGCTCTGGACCTGTTTGGAGAAACTCGCTACTGTCACGTATTTATAACAGGTCGTGAAGCCACTGTCGCTTTAGTCTCCGAGGAGGATTGTACGGTTGTGCAATGACTGTTGTGCAAGGGGATTAGGGTGGTTGTATAGGTTTCGATGAAATTTCATGAACTTGAAAGGGACGAGTTCAAAAATGTGGGGTGCACTAACTATTTTTTTCAGGACTTTTGATTGAAAGGATACGCTTGATGTTCGACTTTTTTGCTGTCCCCCATAGTTCTATTCCGTATGTCTTGATTGGCTTTAGTATAACTTTGTAGATTAGTAATTTATTTTCTATTGAAAGATGTCCTTCCAAGTAGTCTTTACAGTTTGTCAAAGTGTATGCAATGTGACAATGAGACTTAAGATGCCATTAGGCGATTCGTCACATCTGTTCTGTTTGAGTATTGTATCCCTTTGTCATTCATTGCCTTGTTTCTTTCGCAACATATTCTCTGGTCAATGTTCTGCCTTATTATTTTCTTAAAGGTTACAAGAGAGCGGTAATTGGTTTTTGAAAAGATAATATCTTTCTAGTTCTCTTTAAAATGATTTGGAAAATGCCCGTGACATACTGCAGTTGACTATAGTATCAACTTGTGAACTCGTGGCAATTTCCAAAGTTCTTAATATGATAAAAAAACAAAAAAAAAAGAACACAAATATATAATAATTACTAATTCATCGAAGACATTGGAGTAGGGGGGATTAATCCAGCTTAAAACAAGATATTATAAGTAATCTTAAATACAAATAGTGGGTAATAACATAGAACTGTCCGGAATAAGGAGCCCGAAGAACAGAACAATCGGAGCAAACAAACTTGAATCAAGTCTCACACAGACTGTAAGCAATGTACCCGGTACTAACAAAAACAATATTCATATTAGGAAGGTCGTACACTAGTGCAGGTTAGCTCGGTGGAACCCCCCCCCCCCCCCCGACTGAATATAGTGGAGTTCCTGGGTTCGAGTCCAGACTTTCTTTTTTTAAAGATATAAAAAAAAATCTTGAGGATGACGGTCCAGGCAGTCGAAAAACGAAACTGACGATCTTATTATTAATAATTTAACAAAAAAAAAACATTGACAAAATTAATTAAACGGACAATGTACAGTGAGATATGTTAAACTATTATATATATAAAGAATGGAAATTTTTCCTTTTAAATATTTAAAATCAGGCGTAAACTGTACAAATTGGTACATTAATTAGTTTTACGGGCTTACATGGAGTGTTCTTATATACCCCGATAGGCGGAAGATTTATTCGCTTCGAAGAGAGACCAGAGTTGTGACATTGGGAAGCACCGCCAATCAGGTCCTGAGCGTCTGTGGCTCTCGCGCTCTATAGTCAGCCTCCACTTCCCAAGACTCCTCTACCACTTTCGTATTCAAAGGAGTTGACAACAATGTGGATTTGGGAGGTCTCTGGGCTGTTTGTAGATACTGTATGAATGAGCGAGTAAATGAAGAATTGTAAATATGGTATGAATGAGAACATTGACCACAATTACTTATTGCCTAATAAGGCATATTGTAATTTTATTACAATAAAAACTTTGAATTATAAACCCCTAAAAAGAAGAAACATATTTGTGGAGGGAATATTTGTTTCTGAAAATGAACCTGTTTGTCAGTTATTGCATTTTCTGAACGGAACGTATTTCATTTTGTAATTTTTAAAATAAGCGAGGAAGTTGCGTGAATACGTTTTGAGATCTGCCATACTGGATTTGACAAGGCCGTGAGTGGATGACCGTAAAAAACTTGGTGAGTTTCTGCATAGTAAAAATAATAACGCTGTTTTACTCAGTCATTAATGTTTGTATAGTACACTAAATTAAATAAGCTTTCCTAATTCTTTTCATTCATGATTCTTTAGGCATTTAAGAGTGAAGGAAAATGTCTTCATTCAAGTGGTTCTAAAGGCTTATGTCAGAACGCAGTTAAGATAACTGAAGTACCTCCAGAAAATCTACTTAACTGATAAGCTACCATAATTTTTCTAAATTATATATTTTAACCTTCGTTAAAATTTTGGAAAAAGTATATTTTCGGTGTGCATATTAATCCACCAACTGTCTCGACATTTTTACTTGTTTTAAGAGTGCAGTGTTCTCAATTAACTCCCTAGGAAGTTATAGTTAAACCAATCTGGACATACGGAATAGAGCTATGGGGGACAGCAAAAAAGTCGAACATCAAGCGTATCCAATCCTTTCAATCAAAAGTCCTGAGAACAATAGTAAATGCCCCTTGTTATGTCAGCAACAAAACCCTTCATAACGACCTTAATATACCCTACATTCTAGAACTCATCCCTTCCAAGTTTACGAAATTCCACAGTAGCCTTTCCAACCACCCTAATCCTGTAGCACAGTCATTGCACTGCGCCACTCATCCCTATAATCCTCCTCGGAGACTGAAACGGCAGTAGCCTCGTGACCTGCTATAAACGCGTGACAGTGGGAGTCCTGGCAATGGCCAGTCTCTCCAATCATGTCCTGATTGTCTGTGGCTCTCGCGCTCTTGGTCAGCCTCCACTGGCTAGTATCCGGTGACGCGGCTGACGGAGGAGCGTGGGGGACTTCCCAAGACTCCGCTTTCTCTTCGCGGTGGATTTGGGGGGAGGAAAAGTGAGACGCGAGAACTCGTGAGAGAGACTTTCTTTTTTAACGGATAATAAACTTTTAAATGCCAAACAAAATTAAAATATTATTTTCAAAAGATCGCAAAGTAAGTTTAACAAATGCATACTTTAGATTCAGTTTAGTACGGTATCGTCATATACTTAAATCAACATTTGAGATTAAACGTTATCAATCGACAACACATTTAGGGCACGTATAATTAGTGTTGCATTTTCTTCGTTTAACTTATTTTTCCTTCGTGGAAAGAATAAACAGAAAACATCTCTCTTTTCTGAAATCGGCCATCTTTTGGTGCTCATTCTTAGTACACATATAGAGATTTGGTATGGAGGAACGTCTATGCCTCATTATGAAAAGATCTAACAAAAAAACTTAATATTATAAACATAAAAAACAAATAAAACGACTAAAAAATCAAATCTAGGTACATACGAAAACGAGTGTGGCTATTCACTAAAAGAGAATCTCTTACAAAAATTCTCTTATGAGCACCACAAAACTAGAAATAATAATGACAATCATGCAAAAGAAGAATGTAAACACAGCTAAACGGAAGCCCGCTTCCTAGTTACCCGGTGATTTTCTTAAAACATGAGAAAATCAAACGGTGCGAGTTCTCTTGGGTCAAGTTGAAAAATCTATATCTTGTGTTCAAGAAACCCTTTTATGGTTTTTGTTATTTATATTTCTGTTATCTTTTGTTTTATTTTTATTTGTTACAATGGAGCATATAGCAATTTACAAAAAATTTCTAATATGTAAATGGAGGGTTGTATAACTTTTGTTTACTTTGCCCAGGGATAAATAACGAAATGGTGTAAATTTCAGTTGGGAAATTTACAAAACTTTTTACATTAAATTAATCAGTATCATTATTAGTTAATTAGTCGTATGATTAATATTAATTCATCACATCCAGAACAATCGCTATCGAAAGTGTTAATAAAATTATAAGTAAAAAAAAAAAAACTTCAATTCAAGTGTAATGCAGCACACCATTATGATTTCAGGAGCTTTAATTTGATACCTCACATTGTACGATCGGGAAATGTTTATTATTATGTTTTTTAAATAACAAGTACTCAATTGATTGTAAATAACTTACCGTTTTTATTTATTCTTCAAATTTCTTTTATTATCAGCATCTGAGGGGGGGGGGGGTCAAGCAAACTCCAGTGCAAAATATTATCACTCTGCATGAATTTTGATTTGCAAAAAAATTGATAACACACTAATTATGAAAGTTTTTATAACTATACATAAATATGACGTTGATGATGACCTTTGTTTTGATACCTTATTCAATTGGTTAAAAAAATATTTGAAAATTACCCTTTATATATTTTCAGGGGGCTAGTTTCACGTTTACCATCACCGGGGTATGTAGAATCCCATGCAAAACATCATGTACCTAAAATAACTCTGCTTAAGTTAAAGTTGAGTACTTAATGACATCTCGTGATGGCTCTTAACACATAATAATTAATGTAAGCATAGCTGAAATGTACTCATGTATATAAGTTGGACGAATACATAGTTTTCATCCACATCCTCTGATATTGTGTACTACGAAACAATATCTATAACCACCGCCTGACATGTGGGCTGGGGTGCCTGCTAAGTAACCAGCCGGTTCCGAGGTGCCTGTGCTCTGCTCTCGTACTACCGAAATAAATCCCCCCCCAAAAAAAAACAAAAACATAATAAACAATATTGATCAGGATGGCAACGTTTAATTTTGTTACGCCTACCTAAAGGTATAGTTTTTATTACAAAGTAACTAATATAACCCTTAATTATGTTTATTCTAATCCAAAATATTTTTCGAGTTGTCAGGTAATCAAAAGAAACTTCCATGCACAATTGGTAGAATCGATCGCAACATTAACAAAAACACATTTTTTTTCGTAGTTCCAACTGATACACCAATGGTGCTAAAGATTACATAGGCCTAAAAGAATAATGTTTTTGATTGGTGCCTAGGATTTTACAACTGGTTTTAGTTATATTTGGGGCGCTGGATCTAAATATAAAAACATCTTTACTCTTTGGATCGGAGTTTTTTTTTTAACGCACACGAAATGTGCAGTTCTAAATCACAGATGCAAGGATTAGCTCATGTATATTTGCCTATTGTCAGTCTGCTGTCTAGTTAGTACAAAATTAGAGGACTCCTAGGAAGAATGAGCCTTTCTGACTATTTTCCAGATTGTAGCGACCGCTAACTACATAAGATAAATCACCCTATACTCTATTGTATATATATGTAAGTTATTTATCAATAATTGTGGGATTGATAAATAATCCGCCTGGCTTGCTACTGATGCTTGTATTTCAACTGTAAATAACAATAAAATATAATATTAACAACTGTTTACAAATGTTATACCCGAGTTTAACTGGCTTGAGAATTTAACTGACCTGAATCAATTCAATGCCAGGATTTATAAAAGCAATAACAATTCACTACGAGTGGTAACTATCGTGCATAATGGAAACATTCACCGAACATAAAGATAGACTGACTGGAGGACATTCAGAGCAGGTTACGAATGCTCCACTTATCAATAGTATCACCCCTGGTGTAGACTCAAGGAAGCTCCACGTAACCTGCGACTCCTAACGGCGTCAGAGAGAACAAGTTTGGAACGGACATATCGTTTCAAACTTACATATATATTGTAAACAAATGTAAATAACATGAACTAAAGGTATTATAGACAAATGTAAATAACATAAACAAAATATAAATGTGTTAAGCAATAAAATGCGGGGGCCAAGTGGTTACATGAGATGGGTCACCAGCTGTCAGTCACAGGTACCCCAACACATGAGGGGACCAACCGCAGACCCTAAGCAACCCTTGCCAGCCTCCCAGAGGACAAAGAGGTCGAATCCCATTGTTCACACCAATCTCGACCTCTATTGGATAAGGGCAATAATTGCCGGGTACTTAAGGTGGCCCCCTAGGCGCTGTAAATCATTCTCTCCTGGCAACTCCTGGCACCTAATCACTGGCTCGTAGCTCCCGCTGGAACTCTTAAAACTTGACTGCTTCTTTATGAAAAACCTCTGCATCTCTCTATCCTAACCTGGCTATGTTCTAGTCCGGCGTTGTCGAACCCCACACCTTCCTAGTGGGAATCCCTGCCTTCGTCTCGCTAAAACTAGCACCTCCTTGGGAGAGACCTCTCCCTCACGGACGACGGTTCCCGTGCCCTGAAAATTTTACCAACAGTGTCTCCCATTGCAATCCAGTCCGCCTCTCTCCGGTTCACACTCGCCTTTGGGATCCGGACGGTTTTCGCCTACCCTCAGATACCGAGTGTTAATTCGTGGTCATTCCAAGACCACACAAACTACCTATAACCTACCCTGTACCTCTTCTCCTGAACATAGTGCACTCTCGGGGCACATACCTATAAAAAAATGAAGTCAGATAGTAAGCCGTCATGAAACGATTGTCCAGGTTATAAACTCAAACAGCCCTCACTTCGTCACCAGGGCTAGGGTGACCAGGCATCCCCCTCGTGACGACCCGACACAGATGTTTAGCTCCTATCTATTGACAGCGAAGTTTGAAATGTGACTTTTTACACTATGGGGATAAATATAGTTTAATACCAATTGCTCGCTCGAGAAAATGAAAGAAGACACCACAGATTTGGTTATCGAGAACATAAAGTATTATGAAAATCAATGAGTGATTGGTGTGGACTTAAAGCTGATTCGTGCCCTGGATATAAAGCTGGGCTTTATGAAGCAGTTTGTAAAGGCTCTTGATAAGAACGGATCATGCTTTGCATATATAGGGAAAAATGCCTCAGTTAAATACTGAAAAAAATAAAGCAGGACTATTTGACTGCCCACAAATAAGACAACTCGCTAAGGATCCTGTTTGAGTAAATTGAATGATTGAAGATAAGCGAAAAACCTGGAATTCATTTCTTGCCTCAATTTCCTAGGCAAACGCAAGGCTGAAAACTATGTTAAACTGGTAAACGCGATACTTAACAGTTTCAAATCCCTTTGCTGTAACATGAGTATTAAGCTGCACAATTTACACAGCCACTTAAACCGTTTTCCTGAAAATTTAGAAGACACCAGCGAGGAACAAGGTGAAAGATTTCACCAGGATATTAAAACTATGGAGGACCGTTACCGAGGAAGATGGGATACGTACATGATTGAGACTACTGCTGGAGTTTAAAAAGGGACTGTTCCAAAATGCATTCAAGAATGTCACGGAAAAGAAGTTTGCGAAGTTGGTTTCATCGATGACTTTTTCCTCTTTCTTTGTGCATATAATAATATTTTTATAATATAATAATAAAAATTCTGTGTTTAGTTTTTTTATTTGATCAATGACATTAACTTAAAATAGTGTAACGTGTATTTCACTAATAAATATGTTATATCTTAGAAATTTGAGCTCCTAGCCAAAAAATAATGCCATATTTGAATTCAAGGCATAAAATTCTTATGAAATCATCTCCAAATACTCCTGCACCAAAACACCTGTAGTCCTATATTATAGATCTCAACGCCTTGATTGATAATATGTGTCAAGTAGGATGTAAGTGCGAAAATTCATTTTCACAGCCGTAATGAAATCTTTAATTATGTTATACATCCTACTTTTTATAGCTATTTAGATTTAGATTATTTAGATGGATGCAATTTGTATTCAACAAACTTTAAAGCCATTCTTCGAATTACAGCTAAAAATTACTTTCAACAATCTTTTCCCAAAAAGAAAAAATAATTTCTTGTTTATTTATTAAATATTTAAATTTAATTTCTGGTCATAGAAGAAAGTTTATGTACCTTTGAAAGGTCAACTTTTTGTTTATTATATGCTCATGTCGGATTTGTTTCACTTTACGTACTATTCAACTATTCTTAACCCATCATATTAGTATCACATGGAAAATTTTGTTGTTGGGTTCATTAAGTTTATATTTCTTATTTTTATGTTATAACAAGATATATAATAAGTGTTATAAATAAGAAAATGAGTGTCAAACCGTTTTTCAATAGCATGTTCAGCTTACCATTCCTAAATCTATCTTATGGTAATCTCCTTCCTCGAATTTCTAAGAGTTTTGTATTTAGTATACTTAATTTTATTTTTATATATTTAATAACTAATGGCCAAAAGTGTTTACCTGTTTTTTTGTTTTTTTTGTTGTGTTACCAAATCGACCAGGTTATTTTATCAAGTAGGTGGCAATGGCTTGTTTCTCTGGAGTCACAATAGAAGCGACTCATACTATGAACAAATCAAAACCAAACCAACAATTTTTCAAGACATTGCTCAAAAACTTGACTCTTACCAACAGTGTTTTTTGTTTAAATCGATTTGCGTTAATTTTGATCCCAAAATTGGCATCTACCTATTCTTGTAACGGACTTGTCTATAACCCAAATGATTACACTATTTATAGTTTTAAAGTTTTAGGAGTATAAAACGTAATATCAAGTTACAAAAGGGAAAACTTAAAAATAACACATTAAATCCTGATTTGTGAATTTCGTTAATATAATGTATACCATTGCTTATAGTGATTAATCATTTATTCAATTATTAATTTCGTTTCATTTACGTGAATTGCGATTCGCAGTATTTTAAGACACTATTGTAAAAACGATTGTTTGGTGTTGAAAACTGTTCGGTGGGAGAAGGTGCATCTAATGTTTAACAGCGGTTTCGTGCCAACGCTTCATTGCTGACTGTTGCGACCACTAACTATATAAGTTAAATCACCCTATACTCTAGTGCATATATATTATAAACAAATGTAAAGTGCTAAGCAATAAAACACGGAAGGGAAAGAAGTCTAAACAGCCAGGTATACACCGGCCTAAGAGCAAAGGGGTCCTACCTGACAGCCATAAACAGTCGTAAACTAACGACCCTTTTAGGCCTCTCTTCCGGTCACGCGCATTGTGACAGGTGTGCGCGGGAACCACTGTCGGATTAGACCCTCGCAGCCTCACGGCATAAACGGTATTTAAACCAGGCTACTGGCCCTGTAAATCAGTCTCCTTGCAGACTCTCTGGCGACCTGTAACTATGCTTGTTTCGCTTCCGCTCGAACTTTGAAAACATGTCTTATTCTTTATGAAACCTCTGTACCTCTTCTCTTGAACATAGTGCATTGTCGGGGCACATACCTATCATAAAGCGGAGGCAGATATGTTATTAACTCGAACAATCCACACTTGTCCCCAGGGCTAGGTGATCAGGCGCCTCCTAGTGACAACCCGACACTGACAATACCAGTATTCCAGACGCACCTCGATCAGGTCGCCCTTCAGGTGTTGATGATGATAAATCACTTGAGAGTGTGAGCCAGGAATTGACAATTAGTGCTTACAAAACAGTTTTCAAATGACACCGTAAGTATGTAAAATATTATAAATAAACTATTTATATGCACAAGAACTTTTATAATGACCTAGTGATAACTAATATCAATTGGGACTTTGGATTTGAATATGCAAGATTAAATCGTCAGCAACTCTTAGATTATATATTATTATTTATTAGATCATTAGGTAGACAACCATTCAACTAACGAAAATCTAAAACGGACATCAAATCCCATGTTTACGAATGTATCGAGACGATTGCTTGTGTGAGCAAGTACTGACTTTGGCTCTTTGAAGTTCAGATATAGACAAAACCATTTGAAATAATACCGCAAGGTTTCTGTCGATGAGCAATTCCAAATAGTACATTGTACACACGTTCTCTATAACAATGGCACCCCGTACACCTATAAACTGTACGAAATGCAACAAAAAATCGTATTTTCTCCTCGTCATAATGAACTAAAACATGAACTAGGTTTTACAACAAACAATCTCTCGGCTTGAGGAAAGTTGTTCGGTTCCATTTAAAAGGGATTCTTTAGTATGATTTTTTTCATACTGATAAAATATGAATTTAGTTTCTTCATTTAAAATTTGTTTGTACTCCGGGGAAAAATCGCTTCCATGATCCGTACAATTTTTTTTATTTTATACACAAACAAAGCCTAATACAAAAGCATCTAAAATTCTACTACGAGCTCAGCTGATACATGCAAGCAATATTTACCTGTTCCTCTAGTAAATCTACATACTACTTTTGTAATTGTGTTGTAAACTTAAAAGAATTAGTAACTTGGTTAATATACATATTAAATATAATTGCTTATTTTTGTTATATAATTTAAAAGCATTTCTACTAAGCCATCTACTGAACTGATAAATCTATAACTAATGCAAGGTTATAATACACTACAATTTGAAGCATTATCATACCACCTCAGTTTGTTGTGATGTGATAAGTTGCAGAGTTCTGATTCGTATTTTGTTTAGGTATTCATTTTATGAAGGAGGGAACATGAGAACATATTACGCAAATGTACGAAGTCCGTAACTACATGATGAAGTCATTTTAATTAAGAAATTAACTGATTATATCGATATATTAATTATTAGTTTAATATCAACTATAATAAAAACTTAAATGAAGGAACGATCTTATAAACTTTACCATTAAGAAATGTTCATAGTTCGGCACATGAACCAATCTATATAATTATTTAAGAAAAATGAATTAAGTCCCCAAGATGAAGTTGGCTCCTCAAATGCGCATGTCTCAATTTTAATAAGCCACTTCCTACCACCGCCACCACGACTCTGTAGAGTGGTCACGTGACGAAGAAGGAGAGTGTGGCAATGAGTCAAGCATATTTAAGATGAACCTACCGTCTTGGAAAATTATCGTCTGTATGGCACAAAATTGTTTAAATTTTCTCCGAATGAATTAATTTAAATTAAACTGTATTGTCACAGAATAGATACTCTTTCGTAATTGTTCGTTCCCCGTGTAAATAAAGGTGTAGGTAAATAAAGTCCAAGTCGTCTTGTTATATAAATATACATATATTTTGTACAGAGTGCCGTCTCACAGAGCCGAACACAAGCTAACTAGAATAAATAAATATAATAAATAAATAGATTATTATGTACAGACAGTCAGTGTGAGAAGAGAGATATAAGAGGTGGGAGCAGTTTGGTAGAGGTTGTACTTTGCTAAAGCCGATGCTAGCTGGACTCACTTGCTCGCTTTGCTTCGATGTCTCCGACTAGGTCGTCATCGTCATCGTCGTCATCGTCGTCGTCATCATCGTCGTCGTCGTCGTCATCCTCGGCGTCATCATCTTCCCCTTCGTTCGCGGCCAGGGCGTTCGCCTCGTCAGGTTCCTGAACGATTTATTATAGCTGTTAGCGGTTTTTAAAATCAAACAGAAATATATTATATTGTGTAAGCAACATCTATATCAGCGACAAGTCCTGAGAATGATCTTTGTGGCGGTCTCCTCCATCACGGGACATCAAGACAAATGCAGAATTAATGTGAATCTTTGGACAACCTGGTTTAATTTCAGCGGTATGATGAATTATACCACCTGTGGCTGGAGAGCCTCGAACGAAGAGGGGCCTCTGAGATGGTTGGATAATGTGACTAGGATGAAGGAAAACCATTCCTGTAGATGAAAACCAGTGGAGATGGTTGTTGGGGAGGCCAAGGACTGGACGATTTGCAGATATTCCGAAGTAGAGGAGTTGACAGCACTTTATGGAAGACAAGGTGATCAGGTACCAAGAAAGTGCGGCTAGCTCCGACAAGGTAGTTGAGATGTTAAGTGAGCATAATCGATGGACGGGAAAATGCAATGGAAATCACAAAAAGCAAGTGAATGTTCGTTCGAGAAGAGGGCACGCTAGGATGACCCGTGAGGAGTCATCCTAATGCACCATTGTCCATTCATCACATCATCATGGAGTGCCGTAAATTCGTAACTGTTCAACAAAGATCCGGACTACCGAATGACTAGAAGAAATAAAGTGAGAGAAATTCCATGAAACCGCGGTGATCTTCCTTGGACAAATTGGCTTATCCTAACAGACCTTAATAGATCACTAATGCTGATATGGAAGGATTAAAGGGATAGATAGATTCTTAAAGCTATGTGATTTATTAAGACAGTATGTACCTGATCGTTAGTGGTGAGAACTACGGTGTTGGTGGTCTCCGCCTGGAGTGGTTCGGTTTCCTCGCCAGGGGATGTGCCGTAGTCCTGGCTGGAATAGTCTACGCTGGACGCTGCCTGTCCCTCGATGGCCGCTGCTGCTGCTGGAGGGGCTGCGGTGGCGGCGGTGGTGGCGACTACGGGGGCGGCTGCGACTACGGCGGGTGCTGCCGGCTGAGCCACCTCCTCATCGTCCTCCTCATCGTCATCGTCGTCGTCTGCAAATAGGGGTAGATTATACAACTGGCGGTTCTATGAGGTGCATGGTAAAGGGTGACTCGCTCTCTTTCTAACATTTGTAGAGTTCGTCAAACTTCAATTCGTAAATACTTCAACTGTAAGGATTCACTTCAGAGTCATACATTATATATTACATTACCTACAAATGTATTGTTTTAAACAATGTATTATAGAAGCAACTCCACTTCTCTCAGCCCAAGTCAATGACACAATAAAGTCTATTGGAAATAACTGGCATACATGCCAAAGGAAATGGTTTTGTACACGTGGGAATACAACACCAGAGATTGGAAGATTCCTATGGTCACTCGTTCTTGATGAACACCGGAATACCGGCTGATCTCTGTCATAAAATCGTTGCTACCTAAAATATTAGGCTCGAAAGTTTGAAGAATATAACCACTTTTTTTTAATTTGTGTGAGATGAAGAGAGGGGAATTAAGAAACTCTTGATGTTTCTAAGACCCCCAAGCTGATTATTCTGTTGTAAATGTAAAAAAAAAAATTTCCTTTACATTGTTAATCTTATAAGAGCTTTCAGGAATATAATACCGGAGAAGAAAATGATTAGGATCGGCTCGGGAGGAAGTTGAAAGAAGGAAAATCGAATAGGAACGAATGAAAAAAACAAGAAAACCACTATGAAGGAGAATGGACTATGAAGGTGGGATGAATGATAAACAAGATGATAGATATTAAAATTCTGATTTTTTTTCCAGTAGTTCAAAACGTACTTTCTTCCAATAATTTTGTTTATAAATTACATGCTTCCAAAAATACAATTTATTATTTAATAATTAGTTCCTAAGAAAAAATCATTGATCTAATTGGAAAACTAACGACTGATTCTAGTTCTATCTAATGAATACGTTGAATTTTTAATGCTACTGTATAGACGCTTTCAAAAGATAAATCAAATGCTGGCTAATTAGCGAATCGATGTTGAAGAAATTCACTATTTAAACAAGAAATTATTGTCATGGAAGTAATAACTGTTTTACTCCTATTATTATCAAAAACCACTACTTAAAGAATTTAAATTAAAAATTTCGTTTAAAATAAAAATATGTTATCGTAAAAAGTAAGATGGCTAAATGATTTATTTTCAAATATAATAAAATGAAGACAAGTAAAAGACATGGAGAATTCTGGTTTATTAAATGGTTATTGAAAAAACTATTCGGAATTTCTTACCAAAAAAAACTTCGTCGAAAAGAAAAAAAAAGCTGAAAGAACGATTTCTTTTGCCGCATCTCAAAACTTTATTCTTCTGAATATCTTTCTATAAAAATATAGATCTTTAAATATTAAACGACTTCAAATCTGCGACTCGAGCGTTAATAAAAGAGTCCAGGTTTGTCAAGTTTGTTTTGAGACAATATTTGGCATCTGATGCGGTCGTGCAATCCAAATCGAGAAAGGTCTGAGGATGAATACTGCAAAATTCGAAGACGTAAGGGTCAAAGCCCTGTGTGAAAATATTTTGAGAGAGTAACGCTGAGAGATGTGAAATCTTACATGCACGTTCAGGCTTTTATGGCTAAATCAGGAGAAACTAAAAATGAATTTGGTACACAAGCTCGCGTTGAGCGTAGCACAAAGCTTGTAAGGGAAGGTCTATTTTTTTCTTCTTTTATAAGAGATCAATAATTAGATAACAGATATATAATAAGATCTCTGGGACTGACATACCATAACGGGAAAGCTTGCTTGGAACCCACTCAAAAGCCCTTGAAGGAGAAATGTTAGAAAAAGGATGAGTACAACATAGAAACAAATCTGTATAAGGAATCGATTAACTAAATTGGCTATCATAATATTGACTAATCAAAATAAATGGCTTAATTAATTAAAGATAAAAAAATATAATATTGTATAATAATGCGCTTTTAGGAATTGTTTTTTTCTAAAAATAAGTTTATAACTCTAACAATATATCCTGATAAATATTAATGTAAGATATAAAGATTGTCAGTTAAATATATAAACAGATAAAGCCAGTAATCCTACTTCGGTAGTTAGTTACTAACAGTTATATTATTAATACATTAATGAAACAATTAGTGAAAGAGTATTCACATAATTATACGTTTCTTTACACGTAATACAAAATACTTTTCTATTTTTTTTCGGGCGAGAATGTTAGAAGAAAGATCTTTACAAGATAAAGAAGGCAATCTTTATTTTGTAGATCACAGTAGGATATATCAGTCAGTGAAATGTTCTCTAAGAGAAGGATAATAAAATAATAAAAATCCTACATCACAGATCAAAGTAGTGAGTTCGCCCAAATAGTAACCTTTTTAATGTTGGACATTCAGTAGAACTTCCATAAATCAAAAATCTTTATGCATCGACTTTTTTTTTTCAAGAGGCTTGAATTTTCATTAGAAAAAAACTTGTCTATGGGTACTATATACTGAACAAAGAATTTTCGAATTAAAAAAAAAATTAATTGTAGTAAAAAAACATTTTTATATTAGCCTCTTACCAAGGAAGAAAATATAAATTAAATAAGCAAAAAAAAAATTGCTAAAATTATTTCACAAAACAATGGAAATCATGAAAAATTACACCAAAATAACACTTGGCACACGCGGCACCTAATTTATACCCTCTTAATCCCTTTCCTAACTTAGTGTTGGGTTTTTATTTTAAATTCAGCTTAGATTTATCTTTCCTGTTAAGAACATGGCCTTTGAAAGAAAATCAACAAATATAAAAGAAAAGTTTGACTTAGCAAAATATATAGATAGCGAGAATCCACAATGGGTAAAAATTGTAATTTGGTTATTAAAACAATTTAACGCATCATAAATATAATGCAATTTTGGGAACCAAGTATTTGTGATAATCCTTAAAAAAATGATATTAGGTGATAATTTCAGTGTTTCAAAAGGACGGCTATATTGTGAATGACAAAGCAGATTTCTAAAAACAATTTACGTTAAAGATTATCAAGGCTTGATATATAGAGGTTCGTCTGCATGTCATAAATAAGTACATCTAAAGTAGACACTTCCAAGATCAAATGTAAAGAAATACGATTGTCTTTCACCTATATCCGTTTTTGAAGACAACAATCGAAAAATCAATGAAAACAAAGCTATTAATTTGTAGTAACAAAGATCATATTTAACCATTAAAAAAATCAATAATCAGAAGATTCGAAGAATTAGAAGACGACGAAAATTAGAATATATTTAACCTAGAGAGGAAAAGAAAGCTGAGTTTCTAAACTATAAAGGCCAAGGTGAGAGAGAGAAAGAGAAAAAAAAAAGCTACGATTAAGGTGTGTAGTGTAGGAATGGAAAGTAGTCTCTCGGCAACAGGGCCTGACCCATTTCTTACACAGGGTCATCAAGTTCTTCATCATCGGTGTCTTCCCATGTCAGTGTCTACCAGGATGGTCAAGGATAAGGAAATTGGACCAAAATTGTTTAAGGTTTCAAGAAATATTCTCAAATTGATTTGACACAAGACATCTTTTATTGTACAACACATTCACACGAAATATTAATTACAATCAGATCAAAACAGCCGTTAGCAGCTGATAGACTAATAAAAAAAAAATAAATAAATAACATTTCAGACAAACTTAAATAAACACATCGCACATTTATTTTTTAATTAATTTAATTATTTTTTTCTATTAAAATAATACTTTCCGTATTTTCATTATTATTATTTTTTTTTTAGCTCTGTAATTTACATAGATTTTTGCTGTTTTTACTTTGTTTTACATTATCATTTGTACTCCATTTGAAAATATTAAATGAAACCTTAAGTCTTTGGTTGTTCTTTCTTAAACTAAGGCAATAAATTAAATAAATAAGTATTTCTCCGTTCTTCTTGCAGTGGTTTCATGCTAAAAAAACAAAAGAACATGTTAGTGAATATAGTTTTTGCAGGCTAGAACATATCAAATATTTTCTTGAACTAATAATATATATATATATGAGTCAAACTACTACTGCTGAATTTCAAACAAATTGGTAATACTGAGGTTCAAGTTTTCTTTTACATATTTTATGATTACTATTATTTTATAAATTCCAACACGTATGCATTTATTGTTGTTTAATTAATAAATTGTATGCTGTTGTTTTTTACAATATTTTTTACTCATTATTAATCATTTGGATTTATGTAGATTTTATCATTTTGTTGATATTTTTATACTCAAGGTACTAGGTTGTGCATTGAAAATCAGCCCATATATTAGCAACAATGTTTGACGTTAAATGGGAAGTTAACGGTTCACTGAAAAAGTGCCAAGCTAAACTGGAACATGCAACGGATATTGTTCACAAGTCAAACAAAACATTTCAAATGTTTTACTTTTTTCTGGAATGCGGCGATGAATTTGACAAATGTGAACGAATGTCATGAACAAAGACGGGAAATATAAATTATACATCCTGTTTCATGTAAATAATCATTAGCCAGAGAAAAAGTACATTGACAGGGACAATACAAAATCTTTAGGCTTTCGTAAATCGTATTCTTTCAAAGGAAAATACATTCATATTTAATGAATGTATTTCTTTGGTTTTTAAATGATCCTGGTTGATTCCGTTTGAATAAAACGGAAATATTTAAATGTCGAACATACGTATCGAATTGATAATAATTAGTTGATGTCTTTGATCATGTAATATGATTTATCATTATTTGTAATTTTTAATATGTCACAAATACTACGAGGTATTTTTGACTGGGTTCTTGGCTGAAGTCAAGCTGCTTTTAAATTACAAAAGACAATTATCCCATTTCGGTTATATAGGTTAGTAACTACAGAAGAGTAAATTAAGCTTATATTATTATCATTATTTAGTAATGGTTATCCCGAACAATATATAGTAGAGTAAGTTGAGTGGTGATGTTATTATAGAAGTTCGATCTCCTTTTTGTAAGATGGGACCGTTATCGTGCAGGAGGGACGCAATCAATAAGGGTAGCGAACTTGCCAATGATAATTGTACATAAGGAGTAAGCAAATTTTAAATGGGTCGCATTAGGTTACAAGGAAGACTCAAAACAAAGATAAGTACCGTGAAATAAATTGTTCTTATATGAATTATTTCATCTAGGTGTCATTAATTGAAAGTAAATTGCAATTGAGTATTGCATGAGTTATCAATATTAATAAATCAAATTTCTAGGCCACTACGATAAATTAAATATTATTATAAATCTTTTGTTATTGAAAACTTCTCAGAAAACAGCAATCCTACAAGTTATGAAGTGAGTTAGTTCTAGCCTGCTATCCACTACGTTTCATATATACATATAAAGCTATGACTTTCCCTCACCTCCAAGGATGTCGTCGAAGAACCTCTCGAAGTAGTCCTCGTCGTCGTCATCATCATCATCATCGTCGGCGGCGTCATCATCGTCGTCGTCGTCGTCATCGCCCAGGTCTAAGTCGACGTCGTCGTCGTCATCATCGTCATCGTCATCGTCGTCCTCCTCCTGGGGCGCCGCCGCCACCGGTTGGGCAGCGTCCGCGCTCTGCCTGCTGGAGACCTTGTCCGCGGGGGCGGGTTCAGGGCCCGGTGGCGGCACAGGGGTAGCAGAGGATATCGTCAGCCACAGGCAGCAGCCGACCAATAGCAACCACGCTCGCATAGCTGTCTCGTCTGCAATCAGTAGTGAGGCTTTAGCAAATGTCTTCGTCATCAACAGTCTTAGTCTAATAGTCGACAAATATAATATTACCAAGTATTCGTATGCAGATGTCGCGACTGGTTCTCATTAGTTAAATATAAGTATTTTTAATGTACTTATTATTACTAACATTTTGAAACTTTAACGACAAATTTACATTTTATAACGATCTACTGTAATAGCAATCCTTATGAAGGGTAGAATCTTGGACCAGTTATTTCCTATAAATTACTGAAGGAAATGATTTTCAACCTCCACACCGAGCAACCAGAGAAGAATTTAGAGAATAAGGATTAAGATAATATAATTTACAGTTATGCTTGAGTAAACATAAGCAGCTAAGAGAATCACAACAAAACTCGAAAGACAACATTTTTTGTTTACTCGCCTTAACGTCTAATAGCATTACAGTTAAAGTACACAAGGTCAATAAAGCTTTGTTCGGGAATTTTCGACGATCACGAATAAAACTTAGAAAAAGTATACTTTACCGGTTTATATAATAAATATAAAAGATATTTTCGCTTTAATTCGGATCTGAAAGAGACTATTTTACAAAAACGAAACTAAAATTTACAGTTTTCGAATCTCTACGACTTTCTACGACCTACCGGTACAGTTAAGCGACCGGAAGAAAGGTCATGAGAGTTAAACGATCATTCTTATCCATATAATTGGAAAATAGATAGTGTTATCGTTGGATTTAAAAGAAAATTGTATTGTCTATTAGATAGTAGTCAAAGTAATTTTATATTCAATAAATAAAAATATTGAAACGATTTAACTAAAAACCTGTCTTAGCACTTTCTGTGCTCAGCTAGTGGAAGTTAACTGGTTCATTGATCGGCACAAAAATGAACTTATCGATGTAATCTCATGATTTATTGTCACCGAGCGAATCCTGAATGGTTATTTTGACACTTAAGGGTTAGGCCCTAGACGCCAACTTGCCCTAAAGTCTACTAGTATACTTGATAAAAATTGAAATACTCACCGGTTTATTAAGCTACTGAGTGAAGAAAGACTACGTAGAAGACGTAGAAATGAAAGAGATAGAAGATATACGAAGACACCCGACACAGCCCGTGCCTGCAACTAGAGGCGGTCGAGAGAGGGGCAGCCTATATGTAGCTACCGCCCCCTCTTCTCCACCACCGTTCAACTCTCCGCCTCCATTCACCTTCGTCATTTTACTTTCCAAGTTTTCTTCTTCGGTCGATGGTGTCCTTCGCGGAATCATAACAAACTCTGCCAGCTGTTGGCGGTTTTTTTAATGAGCCAGCTCGTAACCCTCGGGTTCCAAAGGCGCGCAGGATTTCCGATCAATATCTTTTTTTTTTTTTAATTTGTTCACAGGGTGACCCCTATACAAATGAAGTCTAGGGAATTGATTACAGTTTACAAAATAGTCAAAAACATAAGAAACTCAAAAATCTAAGTTTACGTTGATTCTTGTATAATTGAGCAAGAAATACTAGATATGTCTACTTCCTTTACTATTATAGTAATAATATTACTTATATTAGTAACTAAAAACTTATCTGTCCGTAAATAAATAGATAATATGATGATGTCATGCGTCTATCTATAAAAAATCATCATTTACTACTTATTAATTATTATAATTTATTTATATTGATAACTGAAATGTTCACTTTCACGCAGAATTGTCATTTTTAAGAGAATCCCGAAAAAATCATCAGTGGGCTGACCACTTGGTCGAAATAAAAAAATTTTAATTTTTAGTATAAAGATTTTTTCTTAAATGGCTTATGATTTTTTGTGTTACTAAAAAAGGATTATTGTTTTTTGATTTTTTTTTAAAAAGTCAATTCAGGCTCAGGAAATATCACCCAGCCATACATTAAACCCAATACTCCCTCTAAATACAGTCCTTCATTATTTTTCAAGAAAAACCAATAAAGTTTTAAACATCGCAAAAGCTTTTGATGAAAGTTTGAAATCAGGGATTATTATAGAATTCGATCTCTACACTTGAGTTAGTATTTAATCATTTCTGGAGAACAGATATTTTACGATTTCCTATTAAGCAGGTTTTTCAACATATTAACCATTATTATGTACAGATACAACTGGATACTTCGTTTGCTGACGATACAACTGGATACTTTTTTTGCTGACGATACAACAGTAAAGTTCAACTAAATTTGTATTTTTTTGCATAGATTCATCTTAAGCACTTTGTCTACTTAATTATTGCTAAAAAAAATTCTAATTATTCAAACAAAGATTTTATAATTTCATTATAAAATGGCTAAAGTTGACTAAGAAAAGCCTTAGCTAGCCCGTTTTAATGCCTGAGATCTTAGGACAATCTTCTATGCAAAGAAAATTCAAATTGATTCAATATAAAAATTCTTCCAGCCCATAACCCATTGCATTTGTTTACTTTTCCTCGTGAGCAATGACGGAAAATTAAAAAAAGGTGGTTCTTTTTTTTAGAAATGAATATGTTTCATTTAAGTTTCTTCTATTTCACTATTGAAGCTAGCGTAATAGTGTAATTTCTTTTCATTATCGTTGAAATGATGGAAGGAATCCGAAGAAGATAGTATGGTGGGTGTTAATAGACCCCGATACAGTGGGAGGAGGGTAGGGAGAGGCAGGTGGGGCACAAGGTGCTTTCACCTCGTAGCATCAATCAATGGAGTGAAGAGCTGCACGGTAGGAAATCTAAGATCTGATGCTGCTAGTCTTTTTTATAACTGTGATACAATTCCAATGGCGCACATAGTAGTAACAATGCGAAGGTAGAGGCTTTACCTTCAAACAGGTGATGTACAAGTATGTATGCACGTTGCGAGGTAATAATGATAACAATTCCTGTGTATATTTATGGATCTTGATATTCAGATTTCCGAGTTTACACGAATTATTTATTGTGAAAAGATTTCAGAAAAAAAAAAAAATCTGTGCTGATAGACCACTAGAAAAATATAACAAATAGAAGCAATTTGTTTTCTACAGTCTGCAGAAAGATTTTTATTTTTTGAAATTTTAAAAGTGCATGCCACAAGAAATATTTAGATTATTTTCAAGATAAAATACAATATCTTGAAGTGTATTAAATGTAAGAAAATTAAATTTCTTGATTTTCCAAAATATTAAGTCGTGAGAGTATTTAATCAAGCATTGCTGTTTCAAACAATGCCAAGTTGTTGTTTTTTTATTAAAATCATAACTTTTTTTGTTTGTGTTTACAAATAAACTAAATTATTTTTTATTGACATTTCCAACTAAATTATCAAAACCATTTTTTAAATTTTAACGAACTCACAAGGTGGCTTTATCGCAAACTATACTCAACTTTTCTTAACTTTTTTCCTTCATTTGGATAAAAAATATTCATTTAATCCTTAATCATTGTAACAAAACTGCAGTATGTAACAAAAAACAAACAGTATTGAAATAAAAAAAGTAAATTAGCAAAGCAACTGATTCTTAGATTTCTTTTAGTCAGCTACATTTGCATAATAATGGCAACAATCTTCATGAAATCGGTTAAAGATTTTCGTGGATAGTATACTTCTCATAGATGCAGTTAATATATTTATATTTGTGAGATGCCCAACAAAGAGTTGGCTTTATATAATATCGTTAATAATGATGTTTAATATCTGTTTCTCGGTAGAGTTTATACAACAAATATATTAGCAAATAAATTCGTATGACAACAAGTTATGGTATTTATAAGTAAACTGAAAGCGAAACCAGGAAAAAATAAATTATATTAAACAGACTTCCAATAAATCCACAAAGAAAACAAAAAGAAATAAAAAATACAATGTTAAATTAATTTACATTCACCTATGTACTCATTAATATTAAATACTACATAAAATTGTGCTCAATAACACCATAAATATGAGACTATACACATACATTTAAATACCCATAATAGTTAAGGTCATCAATCGTATTATGTTGTAGTTTATTAATTGTTCAGCAGTCAAATTCAAATATTAAGAAACCAAACCAAGAGAGCTGTCTACAGACAATTAATAGCTTAGTAGATGTTACCAGTTTACTTAACATGAAATAAGTACATGGATTAAGAAATAGAATAACAATAGTAAACTAAAAAATAAATAATTATAATAATAAACTTTATAGATTAATTCAGTTGTAAAAAACCCGGAATTTTTTCAGGTAAGTCTGACCTTCACAATGAGTCCGCATCTGTCTAACCTCTATCCATATATGTATCACATCATATCTATGTATACATATATATATACTTTTTCATGTCCGTCAACAAAGAGTACTCCATCACACCATTAAGTGTTTCAATGATCTTACTAAATTAAACACTCTTGATTGATTTCTTTGAAAAAGACTTAAAAGGTTTATTGAATTATTTTTACCATCATACACATTCAACAGCAGTTCCTCTAACATAGATTGATGAACTATATGGGAATATATGTATGTATACATAGATATGATGTGATACATACATGGAGATGTGAATTCGGTTAGACAGATGCGGGCTCAATGTGAACGTCACAGAGTTACCTGAAAAAATTCCGGGTTTTCTACGACTGAATTAATCTGTAAAATTTACTTTATTTTATTTAAATAATCGTAATTATTTCTTAATCCATGTACTTATCTTATTATGTTATGTAATTGTCTATAGACAGCTCTCTCGCTTTGGTTGCTTAATATTTGAATTTGATTGCTGAACAATTAATAAACCACAACATAATACGATTTATGACCTTAAGTATATGGCTATTTAAATGTATGCGTATTTGTATACATATAACCCCATAAAATTTAATGTTCATAGGTTAAACGAGGGCCACGCCATGACAGACAGACAAACAGACTCGTTGATGAAAACATAAGCTTTCTTACTTTGAAAAAAAACAACGAAACCGTAAAAAAAAAGGAATTTCCAGCTAAACATTATTCCTAAATAAATGGTCTATAGGTTAAGTCCAGGCGCCGCTAGTGCCCAGCCTTAATCCCCAAACATATGTTATCTGTATATGTTTACAGGTAATACCTATAGATAGAGGTATCTTGGTCTAAATAAAGCAGTCTTGTTATAACGTTCTACGTGTTCTTATTACCAACCTTTCTTAGCTTGTAATTCAATAAACATTAACTGGTGCCGAAACCCGTGAACCGTGGAGAAAGAGAGTTATCGAGTGCGAGCGTAATTTTTTTTTGTTTTTTTTTCTTCTATACGCGAAAGAGAGAAGATGACTGAAGGAGGAATTTTGAGACAGCCCGTCTTGAATCTCGTAGAGGGAGCAGATATTAGAAGAGTGGGAACTATGCCAGAAGTTCATGCCACGGCGCTCGCGCTGATGAGGGTAAAAGCGATGAATACCCAGGATCTGAGGAAGGCTGTTGCGGAGCTGGAGAGATTCACTGGGGAACTGGGTGAGCTGAACCATTTCCTAAAAGGAGGAGACCGTCTCACAGCTTTAATTGGAGCTAAAGCAGAAGAAAATTTAATAGATCCCAGAGACGCGGAATCGTTGAAGGCGGCCCTGATATGTCGGGTCAAGAGAAGTATACTGAATCAAATTCAGGCAGATGAAGAAACCCCGTGGGAATTAATTAAGATGAGATTGAAGAAGGCGTACGGAGGAGGACGATGGGCTCCCGAGGAGGACATATTCCAAATGTTTAGGGAGACAAAGTCCCCAAGACAAAGTAACGGGCAATATGCTGCGGGGTTAGTAGTCCGTTTCAATAAGATAACGGAGAAGATGAGAGAGTCGATTAGCGTAGAAGAGGTGGAGGGTAGAATGGGATTCTTATCCACAATTCTAAAAGTGCAACTGGCCAAGGAGACAGGAAGAAAGGAAGGATTCTCTGATGAGCGCTCGTTCTCGGAGTGTGCACAATCAATGATCGACACTAGTGCCAAGGAGGAAGAAGTGAGGGTGCAAGACGTCGACAATGAGTGGAGCCGAGTTGCATACAAAAGAACCCGGACCCTGAAACCAACCTGGAGGAGACCAGAAACGTCCGTTATTGGCAGAGTCAAGGGAACGACAGGAGAAAGAAGATTTAGAGGAACGAGACCGAGGTATGCCCCGCCCAGGGAAGAAAGAAAATGCCACGGATGTAGGAAGGCAGGACATTTAGTGGCACAGTGTCCTCGAACAAAATGTTTTGAGTGTGGCGAGGAAGGACACATCGCGAGGCATTGCCCGTATATCTTCCGGAGGAGAGAATACCAACGACCAGAACCAATGGAGGTAAACACTCAAGAAGTAAGAGAGAGACGGAGCATGACACATGGGGAGAGTGGATCATCAGAAGATGAGTCATCAGGGACTTCGGGAACTGAAGGAGAAGAAGCGAGGCGCAGCAGAAACAGGAGACAGACAGGGCAGAAGGTCGAGTCACGTAGATGGGAGCAACGTGATGAAGCCTGAGGAGCGTGTCGGCAGAGAGGCGACCGCATCCTGAGATGTAATGCAATTCGGGAGAGGATGTGTGCGTTGCCAATAATTAGGGTCAAAGGAGGAGAGATGTGTCTGGTGGACACGGGAAGCACCAACACCATCATGTCCCGCGGAGCGCTGGAGAGGCTGTATGGTGGAGAGAGGGCACTCCAGATTCAGGTATGTAATTGTAGTTTAATCACCCTGGGAGGCCCTTGCGAGGTAGTGGGAGAGTTAGTCATAGGGCTAAATAGGTGGGCGAAGAAAGGGGGAGATCTAAAGATACATATCGTAGGAAACATGCCGCGGGAGTACCAGGTGATAGTTGGGTGCGACATGTTGGGGAAGGTAGGTGCGCGTGTGGAGAATATCGGGGAAAAATGGAACATTAAGTTGGGCAAAGTGGAATATAAATGTCAAGGGACTATATGGGACGGAAGAGCGCGGATAGGGGCGGTTAATAAAATAGAGGGCTGGAGGGAAGGCCTACAGAGGGAGTTTGAGGATATTTTTTACGTAGAGGGAGACACGCTAGGAGCGACTGGGAAGACGGTCCACGAGATCCAGTTAAAGAAAGAACGCGTCACATACGTGAAAGAGAGACGATATCCGCAGGCACTACGTAGGCATATTAGAGAGGAGCTAGAGAGTCTCAAACGGCAAGGGATTATAATTGATAGCACTTCGCCATATAACAGTCCTCTATGGGCAGTGAGGAAGAAAAATAGACCTGGGGACGAGACGGAGAAATACAGGGTAGTTATCGATTATCGGAAGTTAAACGAGAACACGACGGATGAGAAGTATCCTATTCCCCGATTTGAGGACATATTAGACAGATTGAACGGGGCGACAATATTTAGTACCCTAGATCTAAAGGCAGGCTATCACCAGATCAAGATGAGTGCGAACGACCAAGACAAAACGGCCTTTACATTTGAGAGGGGGCATTATCAATTTACCAGGATGCCATTTGGACTGAAAAACGCCCCGATTACCTTTCAACGCCTAATGGATGAATTTTTGAGGGGAATAGACGAAGCGGTATGCCAGGTCTACATGGACGATCTGTTAGTTTTCAGCAGAACGGAGGCAGAGCACGTTGAGCACCTAAGAAGTGTATTTCAAAGAGTCCGCGAATTCGGATTAAAATTGTCCATGGAGAAGTCTCTGTTGGGGAAGAAAAAAATCAATTTTTTGGGCCACACTATCTCACAGGAGGGGGTTAAGCCAGACTCTACGAAGGTCGAGGCCATTAGAAGGATGGTGGTGCCCACAGATGTAAAGGGGATCCGTCGACTTCTGGGGACGCTTAATTATTACAGAAGATTTGTGCCGGACATGGCGGCATACCTGGTGCCTATTAATAATTTACTGCGAAAGGGAGCGAGGGTGGTAATTACCCCAATCATGGAGCAGAACATCCGGAAATGTATGTCTAGCTTACAAGAGGAACCGATATTAGCATTTCCCGATTTCCAACATCCCTTCACAATCACCACTGATGCCAGCGAATACGCACTGGGGGCAGTGTTGTCGCAGGAGAGAGACGGTGGGGAGCGCCCGGTGGCGTACGCTAGTCGACGGCTCACAGAAACGGAAGCGCGGTATAGTGCTCTAGAGAGAGAGCTCCTAGGTATCGTCTGGGCTATAGACCATTTCCGCCCATATGTCTTCGGCAGAAAATTCCGTGTTCACACCGACCACAGACCCCTACAATGGGTAGGAAAGTTAAAGGAGTCCTCGGCGCGGGTCACTAGGTGGAAAGAGTTTTTGTCCCAGTACAATATGGAGATCATATATAAACCCGGGAAAGAGAACGTAGTGGCAGACTGGCTGTCCAGAGCCATTACTGTGAATGCATTGGAAGAAGGGGAACCATCCGGGGAAATCCAACAGTTTCTCCGGGAATGGACACCCGGGGAGGATGGAAGCCTCGGTACGCGAGGAGATAGCGAAGGTGAGGAAACCCTTGAAGAGGAAGGTTCCGCCGCCGAAAGACCTGTTGAAATGGAAGTAACAGAAGGGATCGTGAACGACAAAAGACGGCAGATCATTTGGAAATCCAAGACCTCAGGGCGGCTGCAGATCGCATATGACAGTTATGGGAGAAGTAAAATCGCGACGATTTGGTCGCCACCAGGGGTTAGGAACCACCAAATTTGCCGTGCATTGAAAGATGCCTCGGAACCCGGAAAGACCCATCATGTATTTGTAGGGAATGCCACTATTTGGGAGAAAATTCGTAGACTCTGGCGAACGGAACAACTTGGAGTGGATAGGATATTTATTCGGTGCACGTCGATGGTGGAGACACTCAAAGACAGAGAACAGCAGCGGGAAGTGACGCTGGCCTATCACCAAGGAAAAACGAACCACCGTGGAGTTCAGGAAACGTTGCAAGCGTTGCGGCGGAGGTACTTTTGGTGTGGAATGAAAAAGAGCATACAAGAAATGATAGGGGCATGTGCAGTTTGTCTCACTACGAAGTATGACAGACATCCGCCACGGGGGCGACAAGAAGAATCGCCCACCGCCGAGACACCGTTGAGTGACTTACAAGTGGATACCTTCACTTGGAGGGGGTATAAGTGGGTTACCACAATCGACAGCTTTAGCAAAGTGGCCATGGCGCACCCGGTGCAAGATCGGTCATCAGACGCGGTAATGCTGGCATTAAATACCTGGTTCCAGTTTTACGGAGTACCAGACCGGATCGCGTCGGATGGGGGCAGAGAATTTGACAATGCCAACATCCGAAAAGAAATGAAGACTCTCGATGTCTCTTGGCATCTTAATACCCCAGGGCACCCTAAGAGTAGAGGAGGGATAGAAAGATTGCACAGCACCCTGAGTGACCACCTGCGGGTATATCACGCGGAAAAGGGTCTGCCGGCGAATGAGGCAATGCCGAAGGCGGTGGCCGCTTACAATCATTCGATCCACACCGCGACGGGGTTCTCCCCGTTCGAGATCCTCTTTGGGCTGCACGAAAGACGGAGAAATGGGGCAGAGACGGTAGCAGACAAGGGAATGGCGGAGAAAATGGCGAGTAATACTGTCGCTTTGAGGAAAATATGCGACAAAGTCAGAGAAAGGATAACGAGGGACAAAGCGAGACGAGTGGAACGGGAAAACCTCAAAGTCCGGGATCGAATGGGGGAACTTAAAATCGGGACTATCGTCTATAAAAAACTAGGGTCAAATAGGAGCAAAGAGCTGGTGCGATATGAGGGCCCATTTAAAGTGGTCGTGATTAGGGAACACAACGTCGTGACAATTGAGAGTATACGACCCCCTAAGAAGCGGCGAAATGTCCACATAGAACAGTTAAAGCTTCCACCTGGGGGGGAGGTTGTAGATCAGGAATGAGCTGGAGTGTCCTCGCAGCATACACGCAAGGAACATTGTAAATAGTTATAGTTATGTGATTTTTCCCACAGAAGTATTGTTTTTTTTTAAAAGTCAAAGTTTTCTTTTATGTTTTTTGTTTACAAGTGACAGTTGGTTTTTACGTTTTATAGGATTAGAGCTTAATGTGAGGGATTACAGGCTGTGTACGGGCGGGGCTGGCCTTTGCTCCTTTGTAACATTAGCGGAGCATTATTTGAATGGACTAAGACGTCCGAGTGTTGGACTTCAAAGTTTGCGAATGGGTGTTCGTAAACTGGTGGGGGGGGGTTAAGTCCAGGCGCCGCTAGTGCCCAGCCTTAATCCCCAAACATATGTTATCTGTATATGTTTACAGGTAATACCTATAGATAGAGGTATCTTGGTCTAAATAAAGCAGTCTTGTTATAACGTTCTACGTGTTCTTATTACCAACCTTTCTTAGCTTGTAATTCAATAAACATTAACTTATAGAAACACCTATATATTGTAACATTCATGATATTTGAGAATATCATGACCAGGAACCCTCACATCTGGTAAGCATCTTCCCTTATGCTCCTAGGAGTGGGGATGAGATAAACGGGCAGTCTTAGCACAACCGTCGAAAGGAACGCAGTTAGCAAGCTCCCGAATTGGCGGTTACCATACAGGAAGAGAGGAGAAGAACCAACAGCGAAAGTAACGTTGATTGGATTACAGGAAAATCATCGATTGGGTGATATTAATATTGTTTCTTATTATGGATCCATTAAAAGAAATTGAGCTAAAATTTCATGTTTTTTGTAATTAGTAGTAACTATCTTAATTTAAAAGAAATTGAATATTTTTTTTATACTTTTTGTCAGCACTCTATGTGAATTATAATTATTTGTTATAACCATCTTATTTGAATATATGTCACAATTCCTAGTTTCTCAATTTATTAATAACCACAACATTAGCCTTGAGATCGGGCAATTCAATCGGGATAAATTCCTATGTCAAAGACATAAAACAATTTGAATTAAAGATCTCATGACGGACCTGCCAAATTAGTTAAGTTAAATTGATCAAATAAAGTAAAAAGAGAAATGGTAAAAAAATGAGGTAGGTTTCAATATATATATATGATTTATTTGTGCTTGTGAACTTTCCCAGTTAACAATACCTCCGAAGTTTTTAACTGCTCCCCATCTTGCAGCTCTCAGTAATTTTTCTTTTAGTTTTTATAGAATTTTCTCTTTCCCTCGTTTCATCGCTTTCGCTGAACAGTTTATACATTTTTTTTTTTTTAACGATTAACATTAACTTCAACCGGCTTATTTCTCAGGGGCTTTGCCATTTTTTATGAAATATTCTTTGTAGTTTCACAATATCACTTTTTATAAATAAAATTATTACTTCCTTAAAGTTATTTTTTAATCATTATCGAATATTACTAAACTATCTGTTAGGCCGTAACCATGTTTTAATATTAATATTGCCCAGTAGTATTGATTTATCTTCCATATATATATATATATAATAAAATAGAATAAGAATATAATTAAAATCTGTTACATAAATTGAGCTAGAGCCTCTTTTTCCCCCCTCAAAGAGAAGTATAAGTCCTCAAGTCCCCTCAAACTAAAGAGAATTTTTTTCAAATTTTGCAAAGCTAAACATTAGGGACAAATAAAGGCCAAGCTCGTATTTCAGCCGGATAAGGCTAAAACTCACTTTTAAACGCTATGAATTTTTAGTTTAAATCGGCTTTAAGATGTCCTGTTCTGTCCGTACTTCCACATTTTGGCAATAAAACAATTTTGCCCAAAAAAATTAATTTATTACTATGTAATCATAACATTAATGAGTATATATATATCTATTTATATAGAAGGCATTTTACGTATTAACAATGATAATTAAATACCCTGAATTCTTACGGGCTGAAATTCCATAACACACTGCTAAGTTATACAATGGCCATTATGATATTGTAAATGATGTAAAAATAGAAAGATCAATTATATCACACAGCTCGCTCTAATGCAACGGAACATGACGGAACCGACATATTACAGTGTCAGTCAATATGACAAGATTACAGCGTAACAGGTGACAGGCGAAGCAGCTCTTCGTGCCCTGTCTCTCGGAATAGAAATCTGCGGGCTAGAGACGAGCTCGTGTGTTTTATTAGTTTTTGCCGAGCCCGATAGCTCAATTGAAGCTTTCACTAAACCATGGCAATCATGCAAACCACATGTGACTTTTGGAATGCAAAGTTGCAACCGGTTTGAAACTCTTGGTTGGTGAGACTGTTATTTCGGCATAATCCTGCCTCACCTGTACGGATTTTAATCGGAGAAAACCTACAGACTACATACATCATGCTACAATATCGAAAAACACCTTAATACCACACCGTACAAAATAAAGGTGTTAAAAATGTATGCAAAACACATCGAGGAAGAAGATAATAACAAAACTAAATACTACTTTAAGATGAAAAGGTCCTGTACACAGTCCTGTACTGCTAATCTGTAATCTGATCTTGTTTGTCTTCTGCTGTATAAGTTAATTTTCTTATTTTAGTTTTTTGAGTTGCTTATGCGTTTCTATAATCTATGTATGGTTTTTCCCTGACCCACATAGGAGGCTAAAAAGACAAGAACTAAACAGACGCTTTGTACAACTGAACATACTACTTCAAAGAACATCCCATCTCTTAATAGAAAATAAATTACTAATCTACAAAGTTATACTTAAGCCAATCTAGACATACGGAATAGAGCTATGGGGGACAGCAAAAAAGTCGAACATCAAGCGTATCCAATCCTTTCAATCAAAAGTCCTGAGAACAATAGTAAATACCCCTTATTATGTCAGCAACAAAACCCTTCATAACGACCTTAACATACCGTACATTCTAGAACTCATCCCTTCCAAGTTTATGAAATTCCACAGTAGCCTTTCCAACCACCCTAATCCTGTAGCACAGTCATTGCACTGCGCCACTCATCCCTATAATCCTCCTCGGAGACTGAAACGGCAGTGGCCTCGTGACCTGCTATAAATGCGTGACAGCGGGTGTCCTGGCAATGGCCAGTTTCTCCAACAATGTCCTGAGCGTATGTGGCTCTCGCGCTCTTCGTCGGCCTCCACTGGCTCGTTGATGGAGGAGCGTGGGGGACTTCCCAAGACTCCACTTCCTCTTTTGCATGCGAGGAGGTGACAACCATGTGGATTTAGGAGCCCTCTGGGCTGTTTTTAAATACTGTATGAATGAGTGAGTATTTTTAATGAAGTTTCGTTACATTTTGAACTTACTATAATTAACGAGGTGTAAGACAGTGGCTGTTTTGTGAGTCATAAATGCATTATGATACAAAATAAATATACATATTCATTAATATTATTAATTGTGACTATGTACGGATAGAACAGGACCTCTTAAAGTCGATTTAAACCAAATCTTCATTGCGTCTAAAAGTGACAAAAAAGTGAGTTTTAGCCTTATCTGGCTAAAACACGAGCTTGACCTTTATTTGCAAAATTTGAAAAAAAGTTCTCTTTAGTTTGAGGGGACTTTAGGACATAGACTTCTCTTTGAGGGGGGGGGGAGAGAAGCAGGCTCTATCTCAATTTATGTATTACATTTTAATTATATACTTATTCTATTTATTTTGTTTTTGTTTGAGGTTCCCTTTTTTCTTTTCAATATTTGTTACGATAGACACAGAAAACCACTGGTAACAACTATAACAAGTTCTATATGTAAGTGCATATGATATATGAAATAAACAAAATGTATGGAGCATACAGAACTAAAATACCTGAATGAATACTGCGGAAAGAAAGGGAATAAAAGTTTAGCACTATTTACTAATATTTTAGTCTGAATAAAAAATACTATTGATATTATGTTAATGCTAATTTCATTGATAGGTTACATGCTTTAATGCTATTTCATATCATTATTTTGTGTTTTATAAATATGACAGTGTCCAGAGAGTGAATAAGTTTACCGTTGGCAACTCAAATTATTTGAGCAGCCGCAATCAGATTATTTTTGAAATAAAATTCTTTTCTCTCGGACAACGAAGAATGTTGAACAGGACACAGTGGTGCCAACATTGAACTGACACCGTATGCTAAATAAGTTGCCATACCTGTATGCTTACGGTCAATGATCCAGTGCCTACTATATTTCATGTCTAACGGTTCCGACACCTTCCCTTTCCTGCCGATGCTAAAATTCCTTAGTGATTATAGATAAAAACGAAGGAAACAGTGGTGACCAATCTTGGGATTTGTTATGGCAGGATGTAACAAGTGCGATTAAGCCGTTCAGCCATTGGAGATGGATCATATTTATGATATATGATATTTCCAAGATCTCTATTGTGTTAAAATTACAATCTGTTTCATTGGGCAATAAGTAATTGTGATAAATGTTCTCATTTATACCATATTTACAACTCTTCATTCACTCGCTCATTCATACAGTATTTACAAACAGCCCAGAAACCTCCCAAATCTACATGGTTGTCACCTCCCTCGCATGCGAAAGAGGAAGCGGAGTCTTAGGAAGTTCCCACGCTCCTCCGTCAGCCGCGTCATTGGATAATAGCCAGTGGAGGCTGACGAAGATCGTGAGAGCCTCAGACGCTCAGGACATGATTGGAGAAACTTACCATTGACAGGAGTCTCACTGTTACGAATTTATAGCAGGTCTAAAACGAGGCCACTGCCGTTTTAGTCTCCGAGGAAGATTATAGGGATGAGTAGTTCAGTGCAATGACTGTGCTAAGGGATTAGGGTGGTTGGATAGGTTATTATGGAATTTTCATGAACTTGGAAGGGATGAGTTCGAGAATGTAAGGTATATTAAGATTGTTATGAAGGGTTTTGTTGCTGACGTAATAAGGGGCATTAACTTTTGTTCTCAGTACTTTTGATTGACAGGATTGGATACGCTTGATGTTCGACTTTTTTGCCATCCCCCATAGCTGTAATCCGTATGTCCAGATTGGCTTTAGTATAACTTTGTAAATTAGTAATTTATTTTCTATTTAGAAGTGGGATTTCCTTTGAAATAGCCTGAATAGTTTTCCAAAGCCTCGTAAAGTTCTTGTTTTTTTAGCCCCGTGTCTGGGTTCCATGTTGGCCATTTGTTGATATGGAAGCCTAAATACCTTACTGTATCAGTGCATACAGGAAGAGGAATGGAAATTATCTTGGAATCATTATGGAATCCTGGATCAAGGGACAGAGGTCTATTGTCCTGGATGTGTTTGTTTAGATAGAGATAAAAGTAGTAAAAATGATAAAATTGATAGTTTTTAAGTTATATTCAACAACGCCCCAGATTAATCTACATATACGCTAGTTAATAACCTCTGAGATCTAAAACAGACGAGCTAAGCATTTTAACGGTTTCTCTGTGAATCTCAATTATGCGATGGACATGATGGAGGGAAAAAAGTTCAGTATAGTTACTAATTAGTCAATTAAAACCTATGATGGCGCTTTATTCACTAATCAAGTCCGTTACATTAACAAGATGAAAGCTGTAGCTTTTTTTAACAGCAGTTCGTTACTTCAATAACATTCAGACTAATTAATTATCTGTTAAAGTAATTGTCTGAAAAAAAATAGTTAAATAATATGCAAACGGCTGACCTGGAGCCCACACATGAGGCTAAAAAAACAAGAACTAAACAACGCTTTGTACAACTGTACAGACTACTTCAAAGGACATCCCATCTCTCAATAGAAAATAAATCACTAATCTACAAAGTTATACTAAGCCAATCTGGACATACGGGATAGAGCTATGGGGGACAGCAAAAAAGTCGGACATCAAGCGCATCCAATCCATTCAATCAAAAGTCAACAATAGTAAATGTCCCTTATTATGTCAGGAACTAAACCCTTCATAACGCCCTACATTCTAGAACTCATCCCTTCCAAGTTGATAAAATTCCATAGTAACCTATCCAACCACCCTAATCCTCTAGCACAGTCATTGCACTGCACCACCTATAATACTCCTGGGAGACTAAAACGGCAGTGGCCTCGTGACCTGCTATAAATACGTGACAATGGGAGTCCTGCCAATGGCCAGTTTCTCCAATCATGTCATGAGCGTCTGAGGATCTCACGCTCTTGGTTCGTAATCGGTGACGCGGCTGACGGAGGAGTGTGGGGAACTTCCCAAGACTCCGCTTACTCTTTAGCATGCGAGAGAGGTGACAACTATGTGGATTTGGGAGGTCTTTGGTCTGTTTGTACTGTATGAATGAGTGAGTGAATGAAAATTGTAAATATGGTATGAATGAGATCATTTATCACAATTATTTATTGCTCAATGAGGCAGATTGTAATTTTATCATAATAAAGTTGTTTATTAATATATATATTTATTTTCTAATATAGAATAGCTAAGAATTCTCATTACCACTAGATTACTCCATGATCTCTGCAAAATCACTTTCCGTCCTTGAAGTAGCGGTGTCCGAATTTATGTATAGTATGAAAATAGTTGGTCATATGGTTCGACTCCTGTAGTTACTGTTCTAGAATCCTACTGGTGGTAAAGATCCTAATACAGCGATTCCGGGACATACTGTTGGCAAAGGAAATGAGAGAACGGATAAGATTGCAAAAAGTCCAGGGACCAAATTAGATCAAGAAAGATGCCTTCCAGTACAATACTTTCCATGCGATGCCAAGACAAAAATGATAAATACAATTTTTAAAAGAAACGCTATAACGGAAAACAAAACAAGGAAAATCAAGAGCTCGTTTAAAGTCTGGGTCACTTCTGGCCAGGCTATTGGACCCGAGGCAGTAATATTAACAAGACAGGAATGGAATGCTCTAGGAAAATCAGGAGAGGTGTAGAGATCAATGTTCTGGAATAAATGGACTAGTAAGAAGAGAAATTATTATTAAATTGTCCTTACACTATGCTCAAACTTTACTCAAAAATTAGTGATTGATGAAACCAGAAAGTAAGCCATGATATTCGTGCTCTATAGCTAGGAGCTCTATAGTCAAGCTTAGGACAAGTAGTCCGGAACTTTCATTTAAGTTAGCTTTGGCTCAAGCCACAACTCTATCACTTTCTTATAGCTACTGTTTGGTTTCAGTGGTTTTCTAACAAAGCACCTAAGTTAATTAGTTAATTAGTCTACGTAGCAATAGAATATATATGTTTTGGCTTTCCAGTAATATATTAAATTGCTTCGCCAGTTTGTTGTAAGGCTCAGTCTACGTACATATACGTATAAGTGTAACTCACCGCATAATATATATAATTTGTAGAATGAAGATAAAATAACAATAGCTTGATAGTCTGTGCAAACAACTTAGCTTTAAGGGTATATACTGTTCGGACAAAAAAAAAAAATCGGCCCAGGTAGTGTAAGTGGCGTGGAAGTACAAGATGTGGCATCATTAAAACCCTTTTCGGTGGCAAAGAGTGGAGATAACACCCTTCTTTACACCGGGTCGAGCCTCCATTAGAAACACCTAGGAAAGGGGTGCGAAAAAGACACTTTCAGTAAACGAAGCTGGTCATAAACACCCTTCTTTTCACGGGGCGGAACACAGGTCAAGGCTCAAAGAGGAGGAGTTGAGATTCATTTTTTTGAGGAGGAGAAGACGTGACACCAAGATGATAAAAGATGAGAGGCTTGGCGGATACCCTATCGAGGTGCTTGGCTAGGCTGCCTGGCTTGCTTCAATAAAGATCATCTTTAACCGATGTATTGTAAGAGACAATGTATGTTAATATTTAGCATATATAATCATCCAATGTAATCATCCAACACACTTCATGCTATCTCAACCGTTAAACGTTGACATGGAGTTTAAAATGCTCGCTTAGGCTGCTCGGACATAGAAAGGCGGTTTGACTAAGCACATTTCAGTCATGGCTGAAAAACAGGTCGTCCTCAATTGAATTATCAAGCCTGTTACGTCATTATCACGGTACATTTATTACGTGGTAGAAACTGTTCTATGATAGGAAGTGTACGTATATTCACGTTGTTTTTATCCTTTATTGATAACTAGCCTTTTACCCGCAGATTCTCCGGAGATCTTAACGAAATACGACTGTCGGGTGTCTTGATCACGTCGAGCTTCTCGTTCACGTCGAGGGTCACCAATTGTCGGGGGGCGTCACTAGGGGAGTGCCTAATCACTCTAGCCCTGGTGACAAGTGCGGATTGTTGTAGTTTATAACATGGACCATGTTCCATGTAGGCGTTAATATCTGACTCCATTTATTGATAGGGATGTGTCCCGACAAGACACTGTGTTCAGGATGAGGTTCAGAGGTTTCATAAAGAATAAGACCAGTTTTCAGAGTTCGAGCGGGAGATCGGCAGCGTAATAGATACAAGTCGTCAGAGGGTCTGCTAGAGGCTGTGAGTCGAGGTGCCGGCGCAGAGGTGTGGCAGAGAGAGTTTAGACCAGTGGAAGGCTGAGTAGACTTACTCCCAGGGCCCCGGGGCCCTGGCTTATCGCGACCGAGCGATAGCGGCTGTCTAGATGAGGAGCCTGGGAAAGAGTGTCTTTACAGGGCGAAACTCCTTGATTTAAATACTGTACCCCCTTCCTAGTGAAAGGTGGAGACGGCTGAACGGGGAATGTTTTATGATGCCCAGGTGGCCAATACCCCTTAAGTTTATTACTGTTGGCCTAAAAGGGTGTGTTTTATGATGTCACACCTACCGAGGTACGTGATCGCTCGTCCCCTAAAGGACTGTTTCTGGCATGATTTTATGACTACCGTGTTGGTTTTATTAGGGGTAGGTGGCTTACCCTCTCAGGTTTTATTGCAGGACCTTCGACCCTCTGTTACTTGTTTCACGACTACCGACCTCTCTATGATTTATTACCAGAAAAGCATGTTTTACATCTAATTACAATACATTATATATGCACCAGAGTATAGGGTGATTTAACACTTATGTAGTTGAGTCACTACAACGACCTTATCTTTATTTCCAGTTGAGCTTGAATGTACATTACCTATATATTAACGAACAGGAACGTGTCAATTTTCAAAATGCGTTCAACACTTCCTGAGTTCATCTCGTACAAACAAACAAATGTTTCTTAAGATTTTCGTTAACGGCATTCCCAGGGTATTTATTTATTCAAATCTTTTATTAGACAGGAAAAGGAATGGATTACATCTATAGAGTACAAATTGAAGTAATTATATCTATAGGTAATTAATAATAATTAATAGGTAATAAACAAAATATTATAAAATAAAATCTTTTACAAAATACACTATAATATTAATTTAACTCAAAAGTTAATTATAAGTAAGTTAAGTTTCATCCCCTTCCACGAGCATAACTTTTGGCAGAAGTTTTAACCGCCCTTAAGCTACCAACACAAAGTAGCCCAAGGGAATAATTTAATTCCCTACTCAATAAAACAGAGAAAAAAATTCTTTTTTTTATTTTGAGATAAACTATTGACCTTTGGCATTTCGATATCTTTTATAGAACTAATATCTCGCACAAAATTTGAGTTAAAATTGAAAACAAGATGTTCCTGTCCGTTTTAGAGACGTGGGATGGAACTCTTTTTCAGTTTTCACGTCTCTTGCTTAACAAGGAATCACAAAGTCAAGAACAGACAGGCATAATACATAGGAGTTAATGATTTTTTGAAAATGAGCTACACTCCGCTGAAAATGAGTTGAAGAAAAATAAAATATAACGAAAATATGACGATCTCGAATTCACTCCGTGACATATTCGTCTAAAATTTGGCCTAAATGTCATTGGTACTGTCACAAATCAGCTTAGCGCCTACGAAAACTATGGATTTGGTACTAATATTGGTCGTTTTTGATTATTTTTACATCTCTAATGTTATTTTGGGCTATTTTCAACGCGTATTATTCAACTATTTATTATTTAAGTACGTAGCCAGTCGTTCGTGACATAACATATAAAATATTAAACAACAGATAAATAAATATTGACCTTTCTGTACATATAAAAAAATAATCACAACGACCGGCTACTTAATACATTTTTTTGAACTTGAAGTAGGTAAAACATTTTCTAAAGAGTGGCTGACAATTGCCAGAGTATTTTCCGCTTCTGACTTCAACTTGTTGCTTCTGAATCATTATTTCCCCTTCCGTAAGCACAGCTGTACGTCAAGGTGCGTTCAGGGAAGTGTGGAACCGACTCAACGGAACAGAAGCATGAAGAAAAAAAATATATAATGGCTCCATGAAACCGTTTTTTGCCACTAAGCATTTATGGTTTTCCTGTCTGCATTACATTGGTCGTCGTAAAGATATTAAATTTTAAATGCATATTCCACTCTTACGCGCTTAGCTTTGATTAACTTTTAGTTAAAATTCAATAACGGGAAACACGACAAATAAATTATCAGTGTGGAATTTCATAAAATGAAGTATGAATAATAGTCTCAACTCCTGATAACAAGAATAGCAAGTCAGATGTGAAACATAGTACTATAATAATTATAATTAGTAAGAATATAAATACAATACAAATATAATATACACTGTAAATAGCATGTTTGAATACATAAATACATAATGCTTGTACCTACAATAGCCAATAAATAAAAAGGGAGATTGATATAGATAGATGTGAGAACTAAAATATGTTCAAGTTTAATGAGAGAGGACTGCAAGTTAATCAGTAATCATTGATTACTATTAAGCTAAGTTAATTAATAATCATTGATCTTAGTAAGTCACATTAGTGATAAATAAGTGTATGTTACAGGTAAGATGGAAGTGATCCAGAGTTGTTTTCTAATGATTAAAACAATTAAATTAATAAATACTATACGTATGTTATAGTCAAAGAGGCAAAAAAAATCGTCATTTTTTTAACTTCTATGCGTTCTTAAGTCCCATGTTACATGAAATTTCGAATTAATATTTCTTTGGACGTCCTGAAAGCGTGAAAATTACTGACATAATCCCAACTTCAAGAAATATCATCAAAGTCATTAAATAATTGGTAATAAAACAAACTTATATTCCCCCCACATACTCAAGTAGGGTTTAAAATCTCAAGCTAATTAGCAATACGTATCACTTTATTCCTTATACCAGAACATTCAAGATAATATTAATAAGGCAAGCAATGCAGTATTCCAATATTCCAAACCAGTAATCGTTTTCAATGGAATCACTGATTCGTAACTGAAAAGTATTCAAGTAATCATTATTAAGTAACGAGAAAAAAAAAATTATGTCAAGGCCAGGAATCAAACGTCCTCTTTGGGTATCCACCCAAGCGCCCAACTATAATTCTTAGTCAACAATCATTAATAAGAATAGCAGTGGTTTTAACCACAAAAAATTGAAGAATATATTCGAATTGATCTGTCTTTCCATCCTTTGGCTGGATGTCTACTACACTCGGAGATCGTTATAAGGGTCTGCATAGCTTCAGTGACATGTAACAGTAAGTGGATGCCTTACAGTTACAAAAGGAACCTCAGTAAATATTTAGACTGTATAGAGAGACCTCAATAGGACGAACTATCGATGAATACTAAATACTAATCACATCGTTAGCAGCGGAAGTGAGTCAGTCATTTTGGAATACCATTCACACCTTACCGTTTTGTAGTGTTTTGATAAAGAAATAAACGAGATGTCTACCCGCTTTACTTTTAACGACCGTATAAACATTTTATCAAGAATAATTAAAATTAAAAGATATATTGTTAGAAAATCAATAAAGTTAAAACATGATCTCAGAAATAATTAGGGTTTTTAAAATAATTTGGGTTTTTAAAAGCTTTATATAAATAATATAAAATTCTACAATGAATAAATAATAAAATAAACTTAAAACATAAAAAATGATTGTAAATATACATAATATTCCCGATTATTAATATGATATAACTTAAGGTATTGAAATAAATAAATAAAAGAAAGACATTCCTGTATATCTATTCTCTATACCTTAGATCTTGATCCATTTGCAGCTATTGTAGCACAATCTTTCATAGCAACAAACAGACCCTCTTTGAACTAAGGATAATTATTCCTATTACAGAGAAATTATTAGTTTACGATAATATATCATGTCAGGCAAGGCAAGTCAGTCGTAATTGTTCTCACAGATGTCACGTAGAATTTTCTTTTTAATATTAAAGAAGGTTTCCGTTCTGAAATATGCTGACATTAAACCCTGGAATGAGATCTGAGACTGGAAAGCTTCGTTCGATATCACCTTTCGTCGGTAGATGTGGATAACGGTTAATAATACTATGATATTATAAAATCTTTAAATATGAGAATAATTACACTATATCATAAACAATTAAATATAACAAAATGTTAAAATTATAGCACAAGCGTGATGTATTGAATAATTGAGGCGTTTAGTTTCAAAACTCGCCCGAACCGTTTTTAGAAAATTACAGGAGAGATAAAAAAACAGCTCCAATTTAAATAAAAACTAGAATATAGTTGTTCTTAACAAAAGCACCAAAAATATTCACCCAAATTTAATTGCCTGGATCGGGGTTGTTTTTTTGTGTTATCCTGAAGAGCGTTGACTGGTGTCACCAATATCGCACGAGGAGTGGGCCCCAATATTGCCGATTTAGCAGTCTACAAAAAGTATTTTAATTTTTAATCTAACCGTGTCCATTTATGTTTTAACTTTCATTTAATTATTTATTGTTTTTTAGAATTTCATTTTATCTATATTATATAACTTTCAATAATATCTATTAATTAAATAATTTTTCTTCTTGGCGAAATGTTATATCCACCTTGATGAACTTTACTGTCGAAAATGTAATGGGCCGATATCTCGTCGTAGCGACCGCTAACTACATAAGATAAATCACCCTATACTCTATTGCATATATATTGTAAGCAAAAGTAAATAACATGAAACTAAATAAACAAATATAAATCATTGTAAATGTGAAGCAATAAAAGACGGGGACCAAGCAAGTAACACGAGAAGGGTCAGCAGCTGGCAGTCAGGTACCCGCAGGGCATAAACATAACAACCCTTTTGGGGCCTCTCTACCTCCAGGGCTTGTCCCCTGGTCGGGTAATTAGGCGTCGGTCGCAGTTCATCACCACATGCGTTGGAACCAACCGCAGGCCTAGCACCCTTGCAGCCCTCCCAGCAGGCAAGGGGAGAGGGTACTTAAGGCAGGGCTCCTGGTCCTGTTAATTAGTCTCTCGTGACCTTTACTCGTGACGCTTGGTTTCCGTCGAACTCTGAAAACTTGACTAATTCTTTATAAAAAACCTCTGTACCTCTTCTCTTAAACATAGTGCATTGTCGGGGCACATACCTATCAAAAATGGAGTCAGATAGTAACGCCGTCATGAAACGATTGTCCAGGTTATAAACTCGAACAATCCGCCCTTGTCACCAGGGCTAGGGTAACCAGGCACCCCGCTAGTGACGTCCCGACAGTCGTTTATTTATTTCAAGAAACACACCGACACTGACAATAAACTTAAAGTGCTTGTTTAGGGTTCCATTGGTTTAATGATTCAATCCACGAACCTCTGTGGATATCTGTCTGCCTGTCTGTTCTGGTATTTGTGGGTGGGCCAGTACACATGACATTTTTTTATGGGTGTTCCTTTTAATTACAGGAATACATGTCGAATTTATTAGTCCAAAGAGATCAAATGAACGAACATTTAGTATAGTATTAAAACAGATTATAATTATACGGCAGACGTAGAAAATATGTTTTTTCTCATGATTAAATCGAAGGAATATCCCACTGTTATTTTTTTTTTGGCTGTGTGAACTAGACCATGGGTAATCCACATGTACCCACGAAAGGTGATTTCGAACGAAGCTTTCCAGTCTCAGATCTCTTTCCAGGGTATAATGTCAGCATATTTCAGAACAGAAACCTTCTTTAATATTAAAAAGAAAATTCTACGTGACATCTGTGAGAACAATTACTTGCCTGACATGATATATTATCGTAAACTAATAATTTCTCTGTTATAGGAATAATTATCCTTAGTCCAAAGAGGGTCTGTTTGTTGCTATGAAAGATTGTGCTACAATAGCTGCAAATGGATCAAGATCTAAGGTATAGAGAATAGATATACAGGAATGTCTTTCTTTTATTTATTTATTTCAATACCTTAAGTTATATCATATTAATAATCGGGAATATTATGTATATTTACAATCATTTTATAACAATAATTTAATGTCGAAAGCGCTCAGGACAGTTAAACTAACATTGTAGTTAGGACAAAAATATAATATCCACAATTATAAGATAAGTTGTGCTTTCATTTACCAATCACGGCATAACATGTCATTGGGTATAATGCCCGCCACCACCATCCCCACCGAACCAACTAGTTTCACTTTGACATAGAAATCTCCAAAGTTTCAGGACTTTCGTTCATAGTTATTTTGTTGGCGATTTCTAAACGCAAAGAATCTGATTCGTCATTGTATAGTATATATATTATCGTATTATATATAGTATAGTATATGTATAAATAAAACTCTGGCTCTACACGATATGAGCAAAAGATAGTACAACAGCTAAGACAGCAAATGGAACGAAAACCGAGATATAATGACCCATAGCCTACGGCAGTGAGCTCGGCCCGGCCTTGACTTTGACCGCCAGGGCCGTTGCTCGTGACCTCTCCATCTCTACAGTAGAGCAGTGTATAAGGGTCTACCGGTTAGCATTACATATACAAGTTGCTTAGTCCGAAAGGGAGGGGTTCTACTTTCAAACAGGTATAAATATATCGGCGTTCGTCTGTCTGTCTTGGTTCTATAAAATATATATATGTGTGATTTTAAAGGCTCAATATATTATAGGGATGAGTGGTGCAATGCAATGACTGTGCTTGGGGATTAGGGTGGTTGGATAGGTTACTATGGCATTTCGTGAACTTGGAAGGGATGAGTTCAAGAGTGTAGGGTATATTAAGATCGTTATGAAGTGTTTTGTTGCTGACGTAATAAGGGGCATTAGCTATTGTTCTCGGGACTTTTGATTGAAAGGATTGGATGCGCTTGATGTTCGACTTCTTTGCTGTCCCCCATAGCTCTATTCCGTATGTCCAGATTGGCTTAACTATAACTTGGTAGATTAGTAATTTATTTTCTATTGAGAGATGGGATGTCCTTTGAAGTAGTCTGTACAGTTGACCAAAACGTTGTTTAGTTCTTTTCTTTTTAGCCTCGTATGTGGGTTCCAGGTCAGTTGTTTGTCGAGATGGAAGCCTAAGTACCGTACTAACAGGGAGAGGAATGGAATTAGAAGAAACTAGTGGATAAGACTTGCGGCAGAGGGTGAAGGTAATGTGGAAACATTTTTATACAATTGAGTAAATATATATATATATATATTGTGGAGGTTGTCATCACTGTGAGATTTGTTTTTAATTGTTTCAAAACCCTTTATTCAATATGTACATATTGATTTACAGGCTCCACTAGCTTTACATAAATGCTCATCGTCCTTATTATATTTACTTATTCTATAATGTGTGAGGTTTAAAGAGTTTTTCTAAGGTAGGCCGATGTACAGAATACAAGGCGTGTGAACACGCAAAGTGCAGGACTCACCTTAAGAATGAGTTGTCCTAATAATAATCTAAACCTAACTATAACTAAACTAACAACCTAGTTTTCCCGGGCAGCCTGATGCCATCGACACGGGAATGGTGGTGGGGTCACGAGTAAAAAAAACAACAACTTGATACCGTGAGAGTATCTATGCAAATAATATAAATTCCAGTATTAAAATTTAGTTTAATCACTTTAAAATTAGGTGTTAAAATAAACCATTACATTTATATATTTTGTTTTGTTGGCATTATTTACCTACTGTTTGAACCAGGAAATGTTCTGTTTTTTTGAAATTACTGCTTTAGTTTCGCTGTATTTAATCAGTGGTTGATTATTAATTATCTGAAATCTTTTGTGGGGTATTTGAATGATCTGTTGGGAATTTCATGAAATTAATTAATAAAAAGTATTAAAGAAATATAAAGGAAACAATGGGAAAAAATAGGTATTTAAAACTCATAATTTCTAAAGTTTAATTACACTTTTTGGCTAATATATTATAGACCTTTGCCACACTCGACAATAGTCAGAGAAGATAATTATATGTGACTATTTCAATTGTGAGGTTGGAGATAGCAGAACACGTGGGTGCCTGAGACCGACTAAATCGAACAGGCCTGACCCGGATCTTGCCGTCGAATCACATAACTTTCTCTACTACGTCTTTACCTATTTTTTTATTTTTTTATTTTTAAACCTTACTTCCCCAAGACACCTTCGTCTGATATGAAGTGGCTTATAATAAAAGCTAAGAGGCTTAATAAAGCAATCAAAACTCAACCATTAACTAATATATCAGTGGTATTTGTTTTTCATTCGGCTGACGATTTTTTTTCAACATTAGATAGATGAAAATAAAGAACTTTATCCTAGAATCAGGTAAATAAGTAAAGTATAAATTAAAATTAGATGCAACGTTATAAAATAAGATGAGAGAGGCGGGCGGAATGTTGTGACATTACTCGAGGTTTTAACTATTGTTCTTTAAATTATTTACACACCAGGAAAACGCTGGAGGCCCCGTTCGTACCATACAACTGGCACTCCTCAGTCTTAAGGAGGAGGAAATCATAAATAAATAAATAATAATAATAATAATAATAATAAATAAATAAATACTAATAATAAATAAAATAGGGTAAATATCTAAGTAGCTAGCTATAACTTCTTGTAGGTGTTAGCCCAATGCAATATGGCGAAGGAAAACCTTTTATTGGCTGATAGAACGCTGAATTTTATTTTTGTAGCAGCTTGAGAAATAGTGGCCGACTCTAGATTATGTAGCATTCTCGTGACCGGCTATACATGTGTGACAGTGGGAGTCATGGCAATGGCAATGACATTCATTATCAATTGTAAATAAGAGCACAAGGTGTCTTTAGAACATCCCTAAAAAGTCGAACATGAAGCGTATACAATCCTTTCAATCAAAAGTCCTGAGAACGATAGTAAATGAGTCTTATTACGTCAGCAACAAAACCCTTCGTAACGATCTTAATATACCTTATATTCTCGAGCTCATCCCTTCCATAGTAACCTATCCAACCACCCTAATCCCCTAGTATTGCGTCACTCATCCCTATAATCCTTGTCGGAGACTAAAGTGGCAGTTGCCTCGTGACCTGCAATAAATACGTGAAAGTGGGAGTCATGGCAATGGACAGTTTCTCCAATCATGTCCTGAGCGTCTGTGGCTCTCGTGCTCTTCGTCAGCCTCCACTGGCTCGTTTCCGGTGACGCGGCTGACGGAGGAGCGTGGGGGACTTTCCAAGACTCCGCTTCCTCTTTCGCATGCGAGGGAGCTGTCAATCATGCGGTTTTGGGAGGTATCTTGGCTGTTTGTAAATTCTGTATGAATGAGCGAGTGAATGAAAATTGTAAACGAGGAATGAATGAGAACATTTATCACAATTTCTTATAATAGCTCATTAAGGCAGATTGTAATTTTTGCACAATAAAGAAGTTTCTACAATTATTATTAGAACTGCATGCTCCATTTATACGACTCGCATTCGCATTAGCTGAGCCCAAATGAACAGGTTTCACTACGAAGCGGGCACGAACTGGTTTTCCACTGTATGTCTGTCTAGGTGTGTGTATAATAATCAATTTACTTTTAGGTTTATTTAAGGATATACCACTATTTATTCACAAAAGTCGTGTTATATTATTATACTGCTTTCTTCGATGGTTAGTACTTGCGTCAACAAATTTTAGGACAACTCCAATCACCATGGACTAAATACACTATTTAGTGTAACTACGTTCAGTTCAATTCAGTGTGTATTAATTCGATATTTTAAATACAAAATAGTGACTAATTTCATATACTCGATAAAATTTAAAATCAAAAATTTAAAAAAAAAAAAAAAAAATAATAATTTTTTTTCCTGTTGGCCTCAATGAGTAAGAGGCGCTGCCGGGAAAGAATTTCGAAGCAAAATGTGGCGTAGGCTCAGTTCTCAGCTTTCCCCTCGGCTACTTTAGAAAGTGAGATTTCTTTCGAAGCGTGTCGCCTGTAAATACTGGGTACACCTGACTCATCGACTCCTCATCCTTCGTCCTCCAGGACCTCTAGAGCAGAAGAAATGAACCGGCCCTGTCTACGAGACCCTGCTTGGAAGAATGACGTTAATCATATGGGAGACCCTGCCTCTGTATATGTTTAGTGTATCGCCAAATTATTATTTAACTGATCTTAGGAACTCGTTGGACAGCATACTTAAAAACTTGATTATAGTTTTAGTTTCGTTCAATTATTTTTCATTCCTTGTGTTTTTGGATTATATAATTTCCCTTGATTTTTTCCCCCGAAAGCATAAACCCATGACAGTATATACTGTCTTCCTATCCTGATGATTCAAACTTGCCTGTTTGACCAATAAACATAATTTGAAAGGGTTGGCGAGAAAGTGAAGTCGCTTCGCACCAGTAGATAGCGTTATGTTTGTATCGTTACTCTTTTGTCAATGTTAGACATTTTTTCTTTTGAGATTTGGTAGTCGATACCTTTAGGTCGCTATAGAAAAAAAATCCGTGTAATTTTGTTTACAACTGTCGGTTTACGGTCAGTTTTAACATCGAGTGCAAAAATAAGCATTTTCGACCCATTTTACTTTTTTATTTTCATAAAGGCAAGAAACCGGCTGAGGCTCACAAAGTGATATGTCCAGTTTATAGTGTTGATTGTTTAACAGAACGCGCGTGTCAAAATTGGTTAAAAAAAATTCGTTCTGGAGATTTTTCAATGAAAGATGACCAACGTTCTGGTCGAACTTCGTAAGTTGATGATGTCAAAATGAAATGCATAATTGAATCGAATTCTCATATAACTGTGCGAGAGATTGCAAAACAGTTAAATGAATCACGCACAAGAATTTAAAATCACATAAGACGTCTTGGAATTGTTAAGAAGCTCAATATTTGGGTTCCGCCACGACAATGCGAGGCCTTACACATATTTAGCAACACGTACGAAACTATTGTCACATCCCCCATACTGCCCCGAATCAAACGGTAAAAATTTCATTAATAATGATGACCTCAAATCGCAATTGGTTGAGTTTTTTGCTGATAAGGACCAGGAGTTCTATTAGCACCGGATCATAAATTCACCAAAAAGATGGCAAAAGGTCATCGAACAGAATGGAAGTTTTTTAACTGATTAAAGTTCATTTTTTTTTATAGAAAAAATTAAGTTTTATTTCACACTAAAAACCCGAAATTACTTTCTTGCCAACCTCAATATTATCGAGATTCCATTTGAAAAATAATTTTAACTCTATAAAAGCTAATTAAGGGCTATTAATTAATTACATTTTTGGAAAAAAAAAAATATATTTTCCAAGTATATTGAGTAGGGGGTATTGAAACACGAAATAGTTATTATGGTACTTGACTTTCGTGTTAAAGTATTATTTTTTGTTATATACAGAAGCATGTAAAGTTTATATTGACTTGTGAATATCAATAATTTGTTCGTTGTTCATTTGTTAAGGGATCGTTTTTTCAAAAGCAGAAACCCTTATGTTTTTTCACCCCTCGGTCCGTTCACTTCACTGCGATTCCCTAGGTCGGCCTTGACTGGATACATGAAACCTTACACTGAGATTTAATTTAAAGACGCGATGGCCTGAAAAATACTACTAACTCCACATTTAACATAACTATGCATCATTAATTAATAAAAAATAATATTTTTCTATCGCGGTGAGTATGCTAAAACTAATTAACTATATCGGCGTCCTCATTAATATTAATTAATGATTGTTGGAACTTTAATGGACGACTATAGTTACAAAAAGTCTGTCATTAAAATCTCACGTTTTTGGCAGCCGAAACGAAACCGTCAACCACGTTATTAATTGTTAACAGATATAAAACCATTTTTAATTACTTCATTAACATTAAAGCTCTTCTTCATTCAGATCGAACAGGGAGTGCAATTAGTCGATCCATGGATAAGTAGTCCCGACGTTTATTTTTATCTTTTATATAAATATAATATATAAATATTTTTTTCATCTATTATTGCATTTTTTAAGAACGCTGACCTGGACCCGTTGCTTGGTGTGCCGTCGGTGGGTGAGTTCATCCGCCGGAGACACATCAAGTTTTTTGACTCGTTGCAGCACCTAACCAACCCAGTGTTTAACAGTATGTCTCCACCACCCCTCCCGCATCGATGGCAACAGACTGTCAGGGAAAAATTAGGTTAAGAATTAGTATGTTAGTTAGTTTTAAGTTTGATCAAAAAGGTGAGTCCCATCACCTTTATTAGTCAGTTTAGTCCAGTCACGTATAATATGTAGCATTATACTTCTATTATAATTCTATTGTTAAAAAAAATAAAATAAAGTAACAAAACCTGTATATAATGTAGCAACGCTACAGGAAATACAAAAATAATTTGTAAATAGATTCGCCTGAGGATCTATAATTGTATATAATTATCTGTGAATTTAAAGAGGCTAGGAAATATAAAAAAAAAAAAAATCCATTTTTTTTTAAATATATATATACATATCTAATTGAAATAATCAACGTAGAAAAGAAACAATATTGAGATGGACTCTGGAACTCGTCAATAAACTTGATAACTAAACAATTGTGAAAAAAACTACATAATGCATTTTTTTTTTTCAAAAATACTTCATTTTACTTATTAAATTATCTCAGCGACTGAAAATAGCCTTTTCCAAAAATAATTTTAAATAGGTAAAATATTTATCAAAATAAAAACTATTAATACCGGCTTGAAATATATTATTTATTAGCTGACTTCCAAATGTACATTTTTTGGAATATTTTTGAATATTTTTTGCAAGACCGTCTGTGTCCTCAACTATGGAGAAAGCTTTTCAACAGTTAAGTCTTTGCGAGTTCTAAGTATTAAATACCGCTTGAAATCATCAAAGTTTAGCAAAAATAGGCCTAGCTATTACTTATTCCCCGTTATTTTTTTATTATTTTTTTTACAAGCAAATTATTTTGATATATTATTGGACGTATCCCTCAGATAATTTCAGATCAGTTGTATCATTCTTGCAGCTATTATTTTAGGACATACAGTTTTGTTTTTTTTCTTTATAGCCCCTTTAAATTTACAGACAATTATATATAATTATAGATCCTCAGGTGAATCTATTTACAAATTATTTTTGTATTTCCTGTAGCATCGCTACATTATATACAGGTTTTGTTATTTTATAAAAATTATATAATGAAATAAACAAGTATAAGAAAAAGTACGACACCGGTCTTACCGGCTATTGCACTTGCTAACTTCACCCAACCTGTCGCTTCGTCTCAAACTGATGATATACAAATGTGTCATCCGTCCAGCTCTGCTGTATGGTGCCCCGCTATTTACCCACTTGACTGACAATACATCCAAATGTCTCCAACACTTCCAGGATGGGATCATGCGAAAAGTGGTCCAACCTCTCGAGAGGTTAAAGAACGCCGACCTGCACCCGTTTCTTGGTGTGCCGTCGGTGGGTGAGTTCATCCGCCGGAGACACATCAAGTTTTTTGACTCGTTGCAGCACCTGACTAACCCAGTTTTTAACACTATGACCCCACCACCCCTCCCGCATCGATGGCAACAGACTGTCGGGGAAAAATTAGGTTAAGAATTAGTATGTAAGTTAGTTTTAAGTTTGATCAAAAAGGTGAGCCCCATCACCTTTATTAGTCAGTTTAGCCCAGTCACGTATACTATGTAGCATTATACTTGTTTATTCCATTATATAATTTTTATAAAAGAGTATAATGTAGCGACGCTACAGGAAATACTAAAATAATTTGTAAATAGATTCGCCTGAGGATCTATAATTGTATATAATTATCTGTAAATTTAAAGGGGCTATGAAAGAAAAAAACAAGTATAATGATACACATTATACGTGACTAGACTGAACTCTAATAAAGGTGATGGGCTAACCTTTTTGATCAAACTTATAGTGGTGGAGTCATAGTGTTAAACACTGGGTTGGTAGAACAAATTAAGTACATCGACGTCCCTTTAAAAATGTATATTCACAGAACATACAGACAAGTCCTGGCCCTTTTTTGAATGTAGAGAGGAGAACCTATAGCTACCTAATAAATAAAAATATCAATCGGTCGATTGATTTTCGGCAAGGAACAGAGCCACGCGATTTCTACTGTGGCGGAGGGCAGAATATTAACTGACTACGTGGGCAGTCGACACACCCGGATGGATTTGGTTTGAATGAGAGAGCTTCACCGCTAGCTGAAGAACTGCAGTCGGAATAGTAATTATAAAAGAAAGTACCGTCTGACCTTCTCAATGGTATTTTAAAAATGAATAATTAATCAATTATAATTAGTTCTTAGTAAAAAATAATGAACTGAATAATACTAAGAATTGTTTCCAAGCCTATTGTCCGGTTATAACTAGTAAGTTCTTAACTTTTATGCATGGACTTAAAAGTGTTTATTCATCGTCGCTTGACTAAGTCGTGGATACGAAATTAAAACAATTTGAAAGGCTTCTTTTTGTTATAAACCGATTAAATCACAACAAATTAAGCATATTAAGTATCAGGATATCGACACATGTAATTTTTGTTTCTAATTTTTTATTGACACTTATGGAATATGGAGTTTATATTACATATTTGTCTCATGTCTATTCCTTAAGCTAACACCTCCTGCAAAGTTTGTCCTATTCAGTCGTATCGCTTGATAGATCATTTGCGTTATGGCTAGGATCACTGACGTCTGGTTCAGGGTTTTATAATGGAAATCGACATACATCTAAATAATAAATTAATACTGGCTCTGATCTTCTTAAACAGAAGAACTTCCCTAGTTAAGTTATCATTACTTAAATAATAATATTTTAATAACTTGCACGAATCTCTCAGCTATGGTAATTATTAATTGTAATTAATTATGGCCCCTTTGTACTGTAATTTCCGAATTCGGTTAATTGCAATGAACCGTCAAAATTAAATGTAAATCTTTATCATTTATTTTACCTTGATGAAATATGCGAACAAATTAAAATAATAAACAAGTTTCGTTAAATAATTTATAATGAGTCAAAAGGTTTGTGTGGTATCTTGCTGCGGAATTAGCTATAGTGATTATAATTGTGCTAATGGGTAGATTCTACCCACTACAACAACTGCAGTAAATATTTAAATTAGTACGATGAGTTTCAAAAATCGTTTGTTCAGTTAATTAATGAATCACTCATTAGAAGTGGTATTATGATGAAGGGCACGTATATATGGTTGTGATGATACTATAATAAACTTAATAAAATTCCGATTTCAGAACTCCTAAGATCCCGAGAGAGGAACTCCTTGGCTTTGGTATGGAATGACACGGTGATCCTTAGTGTGATCTTTCCCGAACTCCGAGTGGCCATTTCAAATAAATCTGGCTATCATTATTTTTTAGCGAAGAAAAAGGCTAGAATTTTCAGAAGGTATGTCTTATATTTCATTTCCTGAACCTTTTTCTTATGTTTATTGTCGGGGGTTCCCGCCGGGGACTGCCCTGTTGGGCTTCAGAAAGAGATATACGTATGAATAAACCTGTGGTCATTGACCTTTGCTGGCGGCCTAGTCGGCAGACAACTTAATTCGTATTTTGTAGCTTGAGCTGACTCCATAAGATCTTGTGACAAGAAGGTGTGCCCGACAGTGCACTATGCTCAAGTAAAAGTGGTACAGGGTAGGTATTATAAGTAGTTTACGTGTTCTTGGAATGACCACCGGTATATGAGGTAGGTGAAAACCGTCCGGATCCCAAAGGCAAGTGTGAACTGGAAAGAGGCAGACTGGGTCGTTTTCACAATACAAATCGCTTCATTTTTCCAGTGCGTGATAATAAAATTTTCTTAAACTTTCTTTTATTATTATTGACTCCTTTATTGTGATAAAATTACAATCTACCTTATTGGGCAATAAGTAATTGTGTTCAATGTTCTCATTCATACCATATTTACAATTTTCAATCACTAGCACATTCACACAGTATTTACGAATAGCCCAGAGACCTCCCAAATATACATGGTTGTCACCTCCCTCGCATGCGAATGAGGAAGCGGAGTCTTGGGAAGTCCCCCATGCTCCGCCGTCAGCCGCGTCACCGGTTACAAGCCAAGAGCACGAGATCCACATACGCTCAGGGCATAATTGGAGAAACCTGCCATTGCCAGGACTCCTACTGTCACGTATTTATAGCAGGTCACGAAGCTACTGCCTCGCTTTAGTCTCCGAGGAGGATTATAGCGATGAGTGATCCAGTGCAATGACTGTGCCAGTGGATTAGGGTGGTTGGATAGGTTACTATGGAATTTTCATGAACTTGGAAGGGATGAGTTCGAGAATGTAAGGTATATTAAGGTCGTTATGAAGGGTTTTGTTTCTGACGTAATAAGGGGCATTAACTTTTGTTCTCAGGACTTTTGATTGACAGGATTGGATACGCTTGATGTTCGACTTTTTTGCTGTCCCCCATAGCTGTATTCCGTATATCCAGATTTGCTTTAGTATAACTTTGTAAATTAGTAATTTATTTTCTATTGAGAGATGGGATATCCTCTGCAGTAGTAGTATCGGCTTAAGTATAACATTTTCTTCAACCTTTAAAACTCCTAATTTTTGCTCCAAGCTATTCACTATTTCCACCCCAGTTGAGCTTTTTCTTCAGTCAGTATAATAGTTATTTAGTATATATTTCTAAAGGCACTTTTCAGTGGTATGTGTTTTAAATTGTAAAATGTAGTATTTTTGGTCAACAATTCCAAGTAGTTTTCCTCATCATTTGCTAATAGATAAAAAATTGATTTCGAAATTTATGTCTTTTGTCAAACTGTCCTCTATGGCGGGTATAAAGATAATCCAAACGGTGTGATGAAATGTAAAAGGTGTGTTGAACAACCCAGACCTCGCTGTGATGGCATATGATACTTGAATCAACTATCATACTAGCCTGAGTACTCTGACGGACGGATAGTCAGATATGGGCTGGAGGAAGGCATCTACGATGAAGGCTGGGTGAGAGTCGCCTGTGCTCCACTGACCCGCCTCTTATTCTGCTTTCTCAGCGGCTCTTAGTGAAAACCAGCCCTGCCTGTCTGCGAGTGTCTGCCCGGTATAGCTCAATCCAACGGTGATGTTACTGTAATCAAGTTATATTCTTAAACAGTCAACTGAAGGGAAATCTATTGAGACCCCACGCAGCTTACAAGTGTGACTTAGAGAATAGTAGTTCATACGGACAAAAATATGTTTTGATGAGGTAAGACTACTTGATTGTTTCAAAAGTCTTTGAAAATATTGTTGACATTGATATAAGATATTAAATCCTTATTTATATCGTTGTTGATTAATCCTTTATTCAATAATGTACACAAACAAGCTTTGCTTTTCGTTTATTACTATATATTTCAACGAGACTGCCAGAAGAAAAAATTGTGATTTGCAGCCTTTTTAGAGACTACTGAAAAAAAGGAAAAAGTCTCTGGTTCAAACGCTTCAATGCTGGGAATACCAGTCTTCGAAACACATCTCGATTAGATCTTCAGTTATCGATCGTTACGTCATCTCCTTATCCTCCAGCAGTGAATGGACATATTCGAATATATAGAGTCCCTCTAGGCATGTAGTGCAGTCTTATTTAGTTGTATAGCAGTGATGGGTGCCCGTTAGAGGCTTGTTGTTGGCGGGCCAAGCGCCGTGATGTCCACCATTTGGTCTGCTTTACTAGATCTTGAGAGTTGCCATCTTGCCGGTAGTGGTGGGGGTGTCATGTCTCGGAACAGAGGGTTTTGGCTATGTTTCATCGAGTCAAAGAACTTGATGTGTCTTCTTTGGATGGCTTCGGTGATGGTGGGGACCTCGAACTTTTCGTGTATGTCGGGAGCCTTCATATCACGAAAAGGGGTATGCCATAGTGCCGTGCGCAGGATTTTGTTCTGGAAGCTCTGGAGTCGAGTTATTGTGCTAGTGTGTAGGAATCAGAAGAGTGGTGTCCCAAACAGTAGAGCTGGCCTCAGGACGCTCTTATATATTAACAGTTTCAGCCGAAGGGATACAGCCGGGCTTGTGATGAGATGCTGGAGAGAGTAGTAAGTCCTACGTACTCTTTTCAACTTATTCTGCAGGTGTGTGCCGAACGACATGTGTCTGCCTAGGTTGATGCCGAGGTAGCATATGCTGTTGGAAAGTTTGCATTCAGTCCCGTCTATAGTGAAGCTGGGCGGACGCTTCCGTTTTCCATGCTGGAAGGAGAAGAAGATCCCTTGAGTTTTGGCCGGGTTCACCTGAATATGGACAGCTCGTAGCCTGTCGGTGATTAACTGACTGGCGCCCTCTGCAGCCTTTAGAGCTTTCGCTGGGTTGAGGCTGGTGCTGTAGACCCCTATGTCGTCCGCATATGCCGCTACCTCACAATTGGAGTATGAAGCTCCTACTATGTGCGTGGTGTAGATGTTGAAGAGTAGGGGTCCCAACCAACCCTTGGGGTACTCCGACGACGAAATCTCTTCTGGTGGTTGATATGGCTCCTATTCGCACAGAACAGGTTCTGCCTGCTAGATAGGAAGTCATGATGTTCTAGAGTTGCGCAGGAAATTCGTGCTCGTTCAGGCGTCGCACTTGTGATAGCTCTACATTTATAATACCAATAACATTTGCACAAAGTGGGTGTGGAAAGAATTACTGAAACATGTAATAACATTTTACTTACAATCAAGATGAATTTTGAAAATTTTGAAATCCCCGAAAGAATAAATCTTATTCATCAGTTATACCAGTGGTTGATCAATTAGCAGGATTGCTTAAATAACGCTATAATCATAAATGGACAAGAATGATAAAAAAACTGAGTTTCCAGAATTAGATTTGGAAAAAATCAAACTGTAGACAAATTATGATTTCCGCTTAAAACACTCCAGAAATGATCCTCGGATTGACTTTCTATGTAACAAACAATGTCAACTAATTCGTCGTATTTCAACTCTCCGTTTGACAATGCCTGTTGATTTTGATTCTTGTGTAGTTGTTCTTAAGGAATTTCACGTACGAAACTAAATCGAATATGGAATCAAACACCACCTACCGCAGTTTAAGACTATTGTGTACTATCATTTTTGTTTTAAATACTTATCTATCTAGGAACCGCAGAAGCAGTTCGAACTTTTGCGAATATTGAAAAATTCAAATTCTTGAAAAACTCTTTTTCATTCATCATTTTTTCTAAAAAATTTCTGAAAACTGCCAATGTAGCTTTCTTTTTTTTAACAAGCTTTCGAACGGTATACACAACATTAACAGTCCGAGTCATACCCTGCATGGTTGTGACAGAAGTACCCGCGGCTCATGAAATTATCGTTGACATTAAAATAACTTATTACTAGTTAAATTCCTTTATTGTGCTATAATTACAATCTGCCTTTTATAAGGCAATAAGTAATTAAGATAAATGCTCTCATTCATACCATATTTACAGTTCATCATTCACTCGCTCATTCATACAATATTTACAGACAGCCCAGAGACCCCCCAAATCCACCGCGAAGAGAAAGCGGAGTCTTGAGAAGTCCCCCACGCTCCTCCGTCAGCCGCGTCACCGGATATAAAATAATAAATAAAATATACTTAATCGACTCTGTTGTATATATAATTATTACATGGAGTAAACCTTTATTCAATTATTTATTAGTCTTTACGTTGAGAACACCTTAAGAAAAATAGTATGATTAACAATATTTCAAGACACTACAAATGGATTGATTGGGTGCACAGGACGAAGAAATTCGTTCGGTCCTTGGGTTGGCGATGAAACCAGGACATGTGACCACCCGAGAATTAGTAGGTTAAGTTAGTTAAGACTTCAAATGCCCCCGTAAATATATAAACAAGTTTTATGACCCAGACATTTTGTAACAACTTAGTATATTATTTCAGCTGTAGCAAGTTATCACAGCTGAGCTGGAGCAGAGGGGCTGTTGACTTTAAACAGACCAGTCTGCCTGTCCACGCTTTATAGTGACAGTGGCCATAGAAATTATTCAATCTGTCTAAGTGAGTTAAATTGAAGGAGAAAAGTAAGTGAGAATTTATAATGAGATTAATTAAGCGTACCACACTCACTCCCGGCTCTTGAAAATTGAAAGTGTAGTATCTGTTCTTATCAGCTTAATCTCTGGTACGACTCCCATCGGGGTCCAGAAGATTAAACTGATTTTTGGGAAATGACGGAGAGCTAGGGGCTTGCTCCACCTCTGTCGCGGGTTGACCCGGTATTGCAGTACCTCCGGAAACGGCCCATATAAATAAAATCACTGACTCAATTAATTTATTTAATTGAGTCAATAAACGAAACAAATGACTGTAATATGGGCCGTTTCCGGAGGTACTGGTCAACCCGCGACAGAGGTGGAGCAAGCCCCTAGCACTCCCTCATTTCTAAAAAATCAGTTTAATCTTCTGGACTCGTCGTACCACCCCCAGAAAGAGATTAAGCTGATTTTTAAGATTAACAACCTATTCATTATTAATTAATAGTGTTATTTTATATAGAGGTATTAATTATATAGAGGTTGGGGATTGCATTTATCATTTTCGGTACGGTTTTTGTGTCGTCAATGATCTTCCTGCGTAGCTACAGTGCCAGTATTAGGCGTACTTAATGTACACATGTGCTTTCATGACTATACCAGAGTCTAATGTGATTGTCATTCCTACAATGAATCAATCAATCAGAAAGTAGGAGAGGGTCCTTTTCAAAATTTAGGCATTTTCAGAATCTAATAGGTAGGCAAGAAAGTAATTTCGGTTTTTTAGTCAGAAATAAAACTTAATTTTTTCTATTCAAAAAATGAACTTTAATCAGTCAAATCCTTAGTAAAAGGCGAAAGATTTATTCGCTTTGAAAGGAGACCAGAGTTAATATGGTATGAATGAGATTATTTATGTGTATTATTATTGCCTTATAAAAGGCAGATTGTAATTATTGCACAATAAAGATTGTTGTTGAGAATAAAAAAAAAAAAAAATCAGTCAAATATCTTAAATTCTATTCGATAACCATTTGCTATCTTTCTGGTTACTTCATGATCCGGTGCTAATAGAACTTCTGGTCCTTATCAGCAAAAACTCAACCAATTACGATTTGAGGTCATCGTTATTACTGAAATCTTTACCGTTTGATTCGGGGCCGTATGGGGATGCAACATCACGGCCCAACCATGCTCCAATAGTTTCGTACGTGTTGCTGAAGATGTGTGAGGCCTCGTCGCATTGTCGCGGTGGTACCCAAATATCGAACTTCTTAAGAGCCCATGACGTCTTACATGATTTTAAATTGTTGTGTGTGATACATACACTGTTTTGTTGATCACAGTTATATGACGATTAGACTCAATTAGGGCTTTCATTTTGACATCATCAACTTCAGAAAGTCGACCAGAACATTGGTCATCTTTCGGTGAAAAATCCAGAACGAAATTTTTCAAACCAATTCTGACACGCGCTTTCTGTTAAACAATCGGCACGATAAAGTGAACAAATCTCTTTGTGAGCCTCAGCCGCTTTCTTGCCTTTATGAAAATAAAAAAGTAAAATGTGTCGAAAATGCTTATTTTTGCACTCCATGTTAAAACTGATCGTACTAAACTGACGGTTGTAAACAAAATTACACGGAATTTCTTTCTATAGCGACCTAAAGGTATCGACTACCTAATCTCAAAAGAAAAAAATTATAACACTGACAAAAGAATAACGAAACAAACATAACGCTATCTACTGGTGTAAACCGAAATCATGCCCAATCATAACATATGTTTGTAACCAAATTATCCCAACTTCTAACTGAAAATTATAATCATACAAAAAAAACGAAGATGACCTAGATTTTGGAATATACCGTTACGAAGTTGATGAAATGTATATTTGTAGATGCCTAACTTTTTTTTTTGTACATTTTTACTTACATTTATCCTTGAATTTGAATTTGAATCCACAATTTTGAGTATACCATTCGGAAGCTTATTAAAAAGGAAAGTTTTACAATCTCTAAGTCTTTCCCAATCGGTATCCGGATGATCAACGCCTTAGGAAAGGTGAAATATTTGTGGATGCAGATCACCTGGCTGGAAATTAGCAAGTTTCAACTTTGAATTCTTCACATCCAATTCATCACTTTTTTTTCTTTGGCTAAGAATTATAACTTTAGGATTACTGACCATGATTCATGATTATCAGTGTATTGTATAATAAACATTACTGATTAAGTATAGATGTTTAATTATGATTTTTTCTAGTAATAAAAGACTCATGTAGTACCCCTCCCCGAAAAAATGCCTGGTGAAGAGGCGCGGCCACCAGAGTCATACACCACTAGATAAATAGCCGCACGCTCTCAAACCGTTACCGAGTGCTCACAGAATGAACGGTATTTCACACAACGATGCTAACGACCGAAATTGAACTCACAATCAGTTAAAACTGTGCGAAAGTAATCTCAGATATATGTAGTTGTTTTGTTTTTTTTAATATGGAATGCGATAAGGGACAGTTTTTGAGGGATCAATATTAAAATTAAATTTGTTCCTGAATTATTCTCTGACGCTTTCGAAACACATAACTGCGTTGCAAAAAATGAAGAACTCCAGAGACTAGATGAAAAAATAACGAAGAAATACTGAAGGGAAGCCATCAACAAATAATCATATGATTCCCAACTACCCTGGATCTATTTTATTCATCACACCTTGGAGTGACTTTCGTCCGTTACCCAAGATTCACAAACAACAATAAATGCAACAAAAATTAAAACCCACTTTAGTCAAATATCAACCTATTTCCAAAAAAAATCAATACTGACGCCTCAAATTAAATTAATACTACATAAAGCAGTAGTTTTGAGTTCTAATGGTACTTCAAATTACAGGAAATTGGAAGTCGCACAAAACATCAGCATGCGCATATTTTACAATTAACCTAGATACACCAAGCTAACAGACCCACGATCCAGCAGTGCATTCACACCCAGCCAGAGAAATTCTTGTTTTATAACTTTTGTATCCTAAAACCCATCAATAAGACAAATAGACAATTACAGTAAGCATAACCTCAAATGATACATCCTCAAACGCATATAAAATATATTGTTGGAATAGCATTACCAAATTGAATGCCTATCTACTTAATTAACTTGGTTTCAATTATCATCTAATCCCAACAGGAATCCTGATCTCCTTGACTTATTTTTTTTACAATAGTTTACGCGCCTCGATGACCTCTCATCCGATCGTTGCCCTTTGATTTCCCGAAGACCAATTCACAAACGGCCTCCTCTTCATTTATTAGGGGCCCAGTTGATTGGGACCACTTCCGCTAGATTCCGTACATCTCAAAGTGTCCCTGAAAACATCCCAAGACCTAGACGATGCAGTGCATTCTTTTTACTACTCTGGTCCAGAGGTCGGCTTGGGAGGCATCGTCGCCCCACCGTCATCCAAAAATTCACAATCAAAATCCTTTACCTCAGTATCTCAAAGACCTAATCCAATCCAAGCGCCGCTCCAGAACATTGTGGCAAAGATCCCGACATCCTGCTGATCATCGCTCGTACAATCTAGTACTGCAGATTGGTAAAGCGGCAATTGGCATCCTTCCGTTCCGATTCTTTTAATTCTCACCTCTCCTCTCTGTCTACCAGGGACAACTCTTTGTGGAATCTAACTAAAAAGATCCTAAAGTATCACTCTATTTCACATCCACTCCGTCGTGATGATGGGTCCTGGGCGGCTTCAGATAGGAAAAGGACGGAAGAATTCGCTCTGCATCTTTCCCGGTCTTTCAAACCTAACCTTAATCATCAAAACTATACTCATGGCAAATCTACTGAAGATTTCTTCACTTCACCTATTCCTCTCTCGCTTCCACCAAAAGCCATTAACCCCTCTGAGGTCAAATATCTTCTAAAATAACTTAACTTACCGAAAATTCTCTAACAACTTCCTCCTAAAGCCACGAGACATTCCAAGTTATGAAATTAAGGGGCCTTATGGTAGTCTGTGCTTTTCTCCAGTTTCTCATGGCATCAGTGCCTAATGATCCCCTCGACTGTTTATTTCCATAAATTTAATCGACATTATCCCGTGTATTCTGGTTTTGTTTGCACCGTCGTTCGTCCTGGACCATTGACAAGTATGACCAGATCAGCTGTGAACTTTAGGGTAACAGATTGAGTTGTTATCATTAAAACTCACGAGCAAGAAAGCAAATACCCATAACTGCCTCAGTTAAAGAAAAAAAAATTAATGTATGTATTTTTTCCCCTACCTTCGTGACACAGGCAAGGTAGGGGAAAGTCGGTCAATAGTGAGGTACACAACTCGGGTTTCGATCGAGCCAACTCAGCGATTGTTCTTCACATTAAACTAAAAACTACAGGTACCTAGATTTTGTTTTTATTATTAAATAGACAATTTTTTTAAATTTCTAATCGAGATATGACCAAAGCCACCAGTTTCTTAAATATTTATTTATTTAATGATTGTGAAAAAATAACTTAGTATATTTGTTCAACAACATTTCATGTTATTTGTTGAACCATCGGTATGCAATTTCGCTTTTTTGAAAAAAAACGATAGTAACCAACTATTGGAATAATAAAAATAAAAAAATATTGAAATCGCCACAAATGGAGTGAAATGTAGTATTACTATATTGACTCCTAAAGTTTCATTTCTTAGAATACATATAAATTTTTTTTTTTGCATGAGTTCTTAACCACGGGGAAATAGTTCAGAATTTCAAATCAGATAATAAATCTTCCGTTTCTCTACAGCATAATTTTTATTTACCAATATCTCTAAGCTGTCATCTTCAGTTGCCAATTGACGGCGTGAAAAACCTATTACATTGAAATAATTTATATCAATTTAAACATTTAAGAAAGATTTGCTATCTCTTCAGACTCCCTCTACTCTACTGGTCTTTAGTCCACCACCGGTACTAATATATACAGAATTTTTAATCTAAATAGCTTCGAAGCTGAGACAGGACAAATCTTAAGATTGGGAAAAGACTAGAGTTTTTTAACATTTAATTTTTGTATTTTTATATTAGGTCTTTTTACTAACATAACATCTTCTACAATCAACGTTTCTCCTACATAAGCATGATCTGGACTACAACTTAAAAAAATATATATAAAAAACCATAGGAGTTTAAATGTAACAATAATATAACACATTAAATAGAATGCTATACAGAAATGGGGTAAACAACAAAAAAATTATAACAACAAACCTATGAAAAATTTAATTTTTGTCCGTACATTCCATTATCAAAACTGATCGACATATTTTGAGGTTTTCTGTAATATACCTCTAAAAGATCAAATCGTTTGAATAATTGGTATAGGACAAACAGACATAAGAAAGCAGCCTCGTTCCTGAATGACAGTATAACCTTTCCCACCAGGCTCGGAATTAAGTATACCTTTATATATTACATGTAAGACAATTATTGAAGGTGGAGTGAATAAACTGAAATCAGTTTCTCTGCACACAGAGTTCCAGTTTATAATTATCACTTCTCTATTCACACTCTAATTGCAACTTTAATTACTTAATGTAACCTTCCTCTATCATCTCACTTTTTAGAATATTGCTGATAGCTCCATCTGGTGGTGATCAATAGAAGCAGCGTGAATAATTAAAATTAAAGAAAGTATACTTCCTTTACACATATATATACATACATGCATATAAAAGATTTAAGATTTGTACACGCCAAAGGTGTATTAAGGACGTGTTAGTGACAACGGCTAATTTTCCGTCAGCGAATCCAGCCGCTGTCGGTTTTCTGCGTAAACTCCATGATACAGAGGACAGCATAGTCGGCTTAGCTGCTGTTGCTCTCAACCGTTAATTTATTATTTAACGGACCTCTGGGCATAAGACAAAATGCTATTGTTAATCGAACGTTCGTTATGTGCGAATATTAACTAGGTTTAAGAGCATTATGCCTTTTAGTAAGAAACATTCCCGGCTGAAGTGTCAACTCACCATTGCTACTTTTGCAGGGTTTTCCATATATCTGTAGATGTATATGTAGATCCCTATGTGGAAATATAACTACTATTACAAATGATACCGAAGACTTTTGAAAAGAAGAAGGACGAGCTGGTACAAGAAAGTGTGATGTAGGACCGGCGACCTTGGACCCCTAGAAAGCAGGTTCCTTGACCCTAGAGGCAGAAGAATCCTGAATAGCTGGCCCACAAACACACTTACCTTCACTTTTCCCTCGGCCCTCCCAGATCGAACCATTCGGCTAAGGATCGAGTGCACAGTGGCTCGTCATTGCGTCAGCCGGTGGTACAGTCACTCCCTGCAAGCTTGTATCTTGTTAGTTCATTTATATTACGATTCGTAAGGTCTCTCTCTCTCCTTCCATCGAATTTTCCTAGCCCTACTTTCAGTCTTGCAGTGTCTCATTTTACCCCTTACTGGCACCAGCATCTTCTTTCGGACGGAGTTCAGTTCATTAGGTGATTTAAATGTAATCTTAAGTTTATCAGATCTCTTAAGTAGGAAAATCAGCAAAAACTGGCCTTAAAATTTGTCCAACAAAAGGAAATCTAAAGAAATAAACGAATATGCAACAGGGGTCATAATAATTCATCGATTATTTTTTAGGGTTTTGTTGATTTTTTTTTTATTTCACCTCGGAGTCCATCTGTCTGTTTGTCTGTCACCCTGGCGATTGTGAGTCATTTGTTTGAGCTATGAATATGAACATTCATTTCAAGATTGCATTTAATTACCGGATGACATGGAAAATATACTTTGAGGGTTTAATAAACGGAACTTATAAAAAAAAAAAACACGATATCTGTTTAATGACAATTTTAAAGTTAAATATTTATATAATACGGCTGAAACCGAGGTTACATTTTACTAAATCAAACAATTCATAATTTTTCATTATAATTATTTTTTTTTATTATTGATACTTTGTTGTGCTAAAATTACAATCAGCCTTATTAGCCAGTAAGTAATTGTGATATATGTTCTCATTCATACCATATTTACAATTTTCATTCACTCGCTCTTTCATACAGTATTTACAATACAATCAGCCCAGACCTCCCAAACCCACACCTCCCTTGTCCCTCGCATGCGAAAGAGGAAGCGGAGTCTTGGGAAGTCCCCCACACTCCTCCGTCAGCCGCGTCATTGGATAAGAGCCAGTGGATGGTGACGAAGAGCCACAGACGCTCATGACATGATTAGAGAAACTGGTCATTGCCAGGACTCCCACTGTTACGAAGCCACTGCCGTTTTGGTCTCCGAGGAGGATTATAGGGATGAGTGCTGCAGTGTAATGACTGTGCTAGGGGATTAGGATGATTCGATGGAATTTCATGAACTTGGAAGGGATGAGTTCGAGAATGTAAGGTATATTAAGATCGTTATAAAGGGTTTTGTTGTACTATTGTTCTCAGGACTTTTGATTGAAAGGATTTGATACGCTTGATGTTCGACTTTTTAGGGATGTTCTAAAGCAACCTACTTTCCTTGTGTTCTTAGTTACAATTGATAGCAAATGACATTATGTGTTTTTATTTCAATATTATGCTGTTTGCTTCGCTAAAGTCACGGTATTTGGTACATAGAATCATTTTATCTATAAGCTAACCAAATTAGTGTGAGTTATGTTAAATATTTGTCAGCTACGTAGAAATGCTTATTTGTTATTTTTAGAGGACAATGTCCCAAAACAAAGTTGTTTTTGGGGGGGGTTTTCATCATAGTAATAATCAATGGTGATACAGAAACTGCTTTTAAATGTGTTATGAATATAATTCAATAAAATTTTGGAAATCAGTTACGATAGGTAATTAGTAAGTCATCGAAACCCTTACTCGTGCGATTCTGCACACGTAACTATATTTTTTTTTAAATACTGCTAAAACCCCTAAAGACCCGCAGAAAATAACAAAATGCAAAAACCGTTAGATTATCTAACATATTATTAACATGTTTGAATCGGTTTTATACTATACTTCATGTTTCACATTTGTACAAACGTACTTAGATATTTTAACCTAAAACAAATACCTTTCAGAACCTGACGAAATAATGAATACACCTTCGAATCAATGTCCCCAATAAAACCTTCCGTGCTGGTCTTCATATCCTAGATTTCATTTCCTCAAAATTTCTAAAAATAAATAAATTACATTAAAAAAAATACTGGAGCACTACAATCTCTAAGATTATTAAGCATCCTCTAAGGAAATATAAGAGACAGTTACGTGAGAAGATCTTGTAATCTAAACATCATTGCAAGAAGTAGTCAGTTCTTACCCCTTATGCACTGAGCGTCTGCGGCTCTCACACTCTCCCAGCCTTCCCTGTCGGTAACTGAGGGAGGTGGTATTGGCAATGTTTATAATGAATGCTTGACAGGGTGAATTGTATATTGTGAATATTGTATGGATGAGATATCAAACTTCTGTGATCCATTCCCTTATTAGGGCAGATTTTAATTTTGCTTATAAAAGTTCTTTTATAAAGAAGCATCTTCAGATGAAAACCCATTATTCAGGATATAATATAGCTGAAATGCCATCGTTTTATGTACAAATTATTTTAGTAATTAGGAAGTTGGTGAAAATTTACAAGAACTGTATTATTGAGATCGTTATTAATTCACAAACAATTTTAGTATTTAGCTAGCATCGATTCGACCAGGTCGTTGATTCTTGAATCCGAAAGTTTAAACAGAATTATAAACTTGTCTCAAACTCAATATAGTTGATCAATCAAAGAAAATCTGAATCAAAATATTGTTGAAATGTTTTTTAGAATATTAGGAAAAAAATCCAAACATCTGATGCAGTTAGCTTGTCGCCGAGGGACAAAATATTTCAAAAAAATAAATTTGTATACAGGAAATACATGATAACCTAAAATGAAAATCACATACCAACTCTGGCTCCACTAGCCCTATTCTCGGGTAAGATGGGATCCAACAGCCTTCAACGAATTCGTGAGTGTGTGTCACGCTTCAACAAACGTCAAGAAATATAACAAGTTTTCTAACACGAAAACTAAATAACTAGCAGTTTTTTTGTTTTTTTTTCTTCAAAGCCTTTTTATTAGTTAACACAACGACGAACTGTTAAAATAGAAGAAACAAAATTGTTTATGGAGAGCAGACATTAAAACTGATACGCACCTAATAATTTCAGATTACTAGAAATTTGGCGGTATTTTTCAAGTGAATTAGTAAGTTGTTTCTTTAGAAATTAGTAAAAAAAACTTTTGGGCTCCCCGGTATTTGTAATTTTATAAAACTAGTCTCTAAAATATTTTTTGTTATAAATTAATACATTGCAATAGCAAATAAATAATATTTCTAGTGTACTGCAAGATGCATTTTTCATAGATGTATGAGGGTAAAATACGTTTCATGTACCTAATAAATTTAAATTTAGTAGCAGAAAAAAATTAAGATCATATTGTTCTAAACAAATAAATATTCAAATATAAATTTAAAATGCGGCTATATTAGTTACAAAAGGTAAAGTGCCGCAGCGCTGCTGAGAAATACAGATAATCAAGAAGTTGTTGCGGGCTAGTCTATCTGTTGTGTTGTTATCATAGGCTCGTATAATCTCTCTTAAACGCCGGTAGTAATAGGCACAATATGTAATCATGATGGGAGAAAATGGATAAGTATAAGAAACTAGAAGAGGACTTACGCGAAGCAGCCTGTAATGGCGACGTAGAAATAGTTTTAGAGATACTCTCAAAAGGTATTAATGTAGATGCAAGGCATGCAATTAATGGTTGGTAAGTAGTTAAACTTATGACTTGCTTTAAGTTAACAATTGTCTTTAGTTCAATTGTGTATCAGGCCTAAAGCTTAATGAGACAATATTGAATACTTTTTAGGACAGCTCTTCACTGGGCAGCTAAGCGTGGTAGAAAAGAAGTCGTAGCAATACTTTTGGACCATGGTGCCGACTCTTCGGTGTTAACCGAAAAGGGAGAAACGGCCTCTAGCCTAGCTTTTAACACCGAGATCAGACAGCTATTAGCAGGTGGTGGAGGAGGAGGAGAAATGAATGGAAGTGTAAACGAGTCAGCACTCGCAATAATGCCAAACTATATTAAAATGCCGTCACTCCATTCTTCTAAAGAATACAATCACTCCAATAATGGAACTTTACCGAGAAGGCAAGCTCAGGCACAAGAAAAAGTGGACGGTATGTTGTTTTCATTAGCAATTCATAATTAATGTGTCAAACATTAGGTATCTCCCAATTAGCTGCACAAACATTGTTACTAAGGGCTTTTATATGGCTCAACTTCATAATATCCCCTAGATGAACGGTGAATTTATGTCACTTAGTTAATAGAAATGGCCGACTCCTTATAGGATAGCTCGTTTTTCAGCTCATAATGGAACTATATATCAGCGTATGTTAATGAGCAAATAGTTCTAATTAAAATGAGTAATTTTTTTTTGTTAGCAGAAACTTAGTTTTTACGCTTTTGTTTGTTTGACGAGCTAAATAAATAATAATGCATGGTCACGTAATTAGTGTTGTTTCTCTTCTTTCAATTGTGATTTCCAATCATCCCAGATATATTTAAAATTTCCTAAGCATCCAGACTATTGATATCTAGAAAATGATAATGTATGAAAACATAATAAACTACAATTTTTAATGAAGTTGAGAATAGGATGTAATGCACAGTGTTACATGGTTATCTGATGTCTGATTCTGAAAGTAAGGGGGACTCAAGACTGGCATTGTTATGAAAAGGTGTAAGCAGGAAGCAAAAACTTTGAAGAAAAAAAAATATCCAAAAACTGAAGAAGAAGTAAAGATTATATGCTGAAGGAAATTAATGGAAACCAAAGACTCTTCAAATGATGCTAAGAAGAATAACGGGCGAAAATGACCCTTGTGATTGGCTCATTCTTAAATCTATTAAAAAACATCTGTTCACTGAGCTGAGAACATAAATTATCTATGTCTTTTCACTGGAAAAAAAATGAGGATAGAAAATTATAAATTGTTATAATAAAGCTATCCAATCATATGTTGTAATTAATGCATCATTTCTTCAAATGAGCATATGTATATATGACATATTTATCAACACCACTGTTTCTTTACTGGGTTTGTTGCATGAATCATAAATCTAATGGTCGAAAACGAAGGTATAATTATTTTAAAAAATCCATTGCTAAATATCTTTAATTTATTAATAGATAAAAATGCATTCTGTTTATCAGACAATTGGGTGATTTACTTAATACTTATTACAAATGTTGCATTTAGTAAAAATAATGAATTTCAATGAAGTGTTACAACGGAAACAAATATCTACACATTCCTGTTATTAAAAACCACTCTCTATCACATTCTCGACTGTGTCAACTTTATTTTATCTACCTTGACAACACCAAAATTATTTATTCAAAGAAGTCATCTTATGGAACATTCAACATTTCCAATGGCACGTTGAGCTCGCTCTATCACTAACATATTAGGATTTTTATTCATTTTAATATGGAAAAGTCACGGTTATATCAAGAATAGAAAAATAGAAGAAAATTTGTACATTGACAAAAGTTGTTTGTTCAATCATGTATTTTTTTTTTATATCCTAATGGTTACGATTCATTCTGAATATGTAATTGGCAAAGGCCACATTCCTGTGGATAAATACAGTTTCTCTAGATTTAATAAAGGAAAGTTAGAGTTAATTCAATCAATTTAGGTATCTTTTGCCAAATACAAAAATTTCTCTTGGTATAATTCTAAAATAGTTTGTTGAAAATTTAATTTAGTTTGTTCAAGCATCATTTCAAAGTGGCCTTGCCATTTTTTTTTATTAAAAATACTTCAATTTTGTTCTAATCTGGCACGGATGACAAGATTTCTATTGTCCACCTTCTAAACTGTATTTTTTGTCATTTCTTTTAATTTATTTTCATGTTATCTTAAATAGTTTATGAGCAGTGACTTGAGATGGCTTAAACGTCATTCGAGAGATATGGGTCTGTTAATAGATACGAGGGGGACTTTTTATGTTTAATTGTTTTTCCGAATAGTTCCAACTGGATGTTGTTAATATCTTGCCCAAGTTGTTGTTAAGCATACATTTAAAATTTCATATTAGACACTATATTTGCCTCATATCTGTTTGCACTAGCTCTTTAATCATTCTTGGTGATTTTGCCTTGTGTTAAATGTTACTTTTAAAAGTAGTCACGGCCATAACAGAATGGGAGTGAAAATGTTAGTGTTGATACCTCTTGAAAAATTCCACTGTTATTGACTTTCACGTGCCGTGGAAGCCCAACTCAATCTATCAAGCAGTCAACTTGCTTATCACAACTTCCAAATTGTTCAAGAAAGCCATCTAAGCACATTTAGAACACCTCAGTGACAATAGCAACATTCCATTAAACCAATTTGGCTTTAAAAGTTTTATTTTAACACTGTCTAGCATGATGGCCTGTTGTTTGTAAACTTACCTCTAATTCATCGTCTCAAGATTGTTTTAAAGATGCTTTCTTGTCCATTTAACTAGAAAATTAATCTGGAGCCCTCTACTAAATAATTTATTCTATTGCAGCCGTTCCGTCAATGACATTAACCCTTTCTACACTGTATTTCTCAAATCCTATGTGTTTCCCGATAACATTTTAATTCTAGGCCGAAAAGATATCAATAAAGTTCCCATCTTAAACCTTCGGAAGAGTGAAACAAAACTCTAATTATTGCTGAAATATTGAGATTTATAATAGAGAGGGATTACCAACCAATTGTAATACACGAGCCAGTGTTTGCTACCTTGAAGTATGTTTAAAACAAGTACTGACCTGGATACTAAGCACACCGCATAAACTATAACAAGCTGATTAACACCTACAACAGTACCTACTCATATTACCAAGACTTACACAGGTCCTGCGCGACACTGCACTAAAGGAAGGGCAAGACTGTGAACACTAAAGAATATGTATAAGTATTATTATACATGTTTAGCATTATGTGCAGGAATTGTCAAAATCATACAGTACAATTGCTGTCGGAAATGGTGCTAATATCGCCACAAGGTACTACAATATTCTTCTACTGTAGTCGGGAGATGTATTCTATAAACTAGTCTAACCTACTATACCATCCAGAGTTGAACACAAGATGTGTATCCTAGACGTTTAATTTTTTCTTTTTCCATTTAATTGTATTATTATGTTATAAATTTGTATACGTCTGTATTCCTCCAAATAAAGATATATCCATTGAACAAACTCGATCATGAAAATTGACCAATTCCAAAATTTCTTTAATATATTAATATTAAAAGAGAAAAAATCAAAGAATTCAAGCACACCATTTGAATTAATCAAGCATTAGATAGATTAGATGGTTCGCAAATTAGCATACAGTCTATACATGAAATCCAGGAATGTAATTAGAACCTTACGTGTTACATGCCTTTCGAGATATTCAGAATGCATTCGCGAAAGATGCAGCCTTTTAGCCTGCTATTGTTTATTTTGTTTTTGACATAATAAACTTGAGCCCAGCTACAAACCTTACTAAAGGGTGTCCCAGAATCAACACAAGATTTGATTTAAATAGAAAACACAGTTTTTAGTATTTTTGTTGTTATTTTTTTTTTATTGAATTATAAAGTAAATAGCATAAGGTTATTTATGGAATAAAACATCGGGCCAATGGCCTCTACGACTTTGCTGGCACATAAGCACTCTTTTTCGAAATTTTCCATGACCATTTGGCATAAATGTGGTTGAATTTCGTTGATGCAGCGTTGAATTTCCTCTTTTAATGCACTGGTGGATGTGGGCTTGTTGACATACACCTTTGACTTCAAATAACCCATAAAAAGAAATATAAAGGTGTTAAATCACACGATCTAGGGGGCCAATTCTGATCACCGAAACGAGAGAGTACGCGACCTGGAAATGTCTCGTGCAGTATTTGAATTGTTTCATGGGCTGTATGGCATGTGGCACCATCTTGTTGAAACCACATATTGGACACATCAATATCATCCAATTTCGGCACAAGTAACAGTCACTGCTTGACCAGCCTCATTTCACACTCACACTCTGCTTCGATATTGACATTTGAACGGCTTGTTTTTGGACGACCAGTGTGTTTAGTGTCTCCAACTGATCCAGTTTCCCTAATTCTTTCAATTAATCTCTTCACAGTTGATGAACACTATTCCGACCATATTTTGTATGAAATTTTTTGAAACTGCAGCCGCCAAACTTTCATTATTTTTGAGATACTGTTCAACAATAAAGACAAGTTCTATTATGTAATGCTCCATTTTTACTAACCCTAAACTGGCATCAAATTGTTTTTTTTTTAGGGTTGCCATTACTTTACTGCACGAATGGCAGCAAATTCAAATCTTGCGTTAATTCTGAGACACCCTTTATTTAGAATTCAGAAACATGGTTCTTAGTTCCTGTCACCTAAAAGCTATTCGCATATTCAGATGAATTGATGGTATTTGGCAAAGAAGCTCTTAAGTATCCGAGAGCGCACTTTGGATTGGTTCTTTAACTTAAAAAGAAAGTGCCATGAATAAGAAAGCAGTGCCGAAAGACACCAAGAAGGCAGCAGTTTACCTCCCGGACCTGATTTACTCTTTTAAATCTCGCTTGCTAGCAAGCATTGAAAGCAAGTGTCAGCTAAAAGAAACGCACGAGATCCCCCATTGTCTAAACCGCACTAAGTTGATCAAACAAAATCAGACACTTAAGGCCAATTGCTGAGACTTTCTATGGGCTCACTTGGCATAATGCTTCATTTTTATTGGTTTCTCCTATTTTTTTTATAATTATTGTACATTACTGAGCACATTTAATATCGCATTATTATTAAATATTTTATTTTAAATAACTTAATTCCACCGATATTATATTAATAATTAACAGCTAAAGAAAAAATATATTGACAAAATCGGGACTCGAACCCATGACCCCACCAATATAAATCTTCTTTGCCTAATCTCTGTTGATAAAAGCCCCTTAGTGCAGTGGGCAAGGCAGATAAGTTTTCTATGTAATTAGCAATTCATTGCATTTGAGCAGCTGCATTCAATCATTTTTGAAAAGAAGTTTTTGGCTTCAACTTGAGAGCGATAACAGAAAATGTTGATGGAAGAAATGAAGCATATAATAATCCTTTGTAACTTATAAACTAGTTAAAATAATTTCTTCTCATTTTTTTAATGGATTATAAACAATACACAAATTATTTTGTTTTCAGAACTAGTATTGAAGGTACGCGTGGGCAATGGTGGCGACCCTGATTTCATTGAAATAGAAGTCCCACGAAATGAGTTGACCTATTACTCGCTATTGAGGGTATGCTGCGAAGAACTTGGACTCAATGCTTCCCAGGTCCTTCGCATTCGAAAACTACCCAATACTATGCTGCGTAAAGATAAAGACGTCCAACGTCTCACACGAATGCAAGAACTGGAAGTAGTTGTAACTCCGGCATCGTTAAAACATCAACCAAACGGCTACAAGTCAATACAGCTATACAAAAACCAGACCATATTATACTAGTCATAAAAGAGCTTTATTTATTTATTTTAGATGATAAATTTTATAGTACCTACCCACCCACTATTGCTATAATTTTACTTCTTACCTTTTATTGAACTATTCATATAGATTAGTTTTATTATTGCTAATACTGCCATGGCGCTTCTGCTGAATATGTACAAACGTGAAGATTTGACACAATAATAAAATCATTTTTATCGAAAACAATTACTAATTTATTTATTCATTCATCCATTTACAACAAAAATACATTATATAGCACATGTGTAATATATACAAACAATAAAAATAGGAGGAGTTGTACTTGATACAACAAATTTCAGATTAAATTAATAAAAGTCAAACTTCTTAAAAGACAACATTGAAGGATTGCTATCTTACAACGCTATGTTACAATGTCAAGATCTAGTACAAATATGTTAATGTAATCTGATAGAATTATATCATCTACAGTAAATCAGACTTAATAAAATATTGAATGAATAACTTAGTTACATATCATAAATCTTAAAAGGTTTATACAACGTAACATAATAATTGTATTTCCATTAGCCTAATATTAAAATAAACATTTACATTATGCTAAAATGTAACCTTAATAAACTAATAAGATTAATTTCTTTTCAAATTTGTACAACAGTAGAAATATTTAATTTTCTACCTAAACTTAATATTATTTACAATAGAACAGAATTAGTTCTAATTTTTTCCAGCTGGTCCCTGCTGCAACAATAGAAATACAAAAAATTATTATTGTAAGATTTATAAACAAATAAATGCAAACATTTAGCAGCCTTTTTAAAAAATAGTTAAGCATTTCTCATGTAGACCAAAGGACGATACATTGGGAATTCCATTCATTTGATTCTCCATATTTTTTTAAAAATATATGCTTAACGAAAAATATCAAGATAGCCTTAGAGTTAACTGGATCTGCTGCTAATTATTAGAAAGCCTAATAACTAACTAACAGATTCTGGTGTCTTTAGATACTATTTCACCTTAATTTTACTGAAATTGTAGTGACTGACAAGCAATTGTGGACAATTAGAAAAAATATTTAAAGCCAAAGATGTACCACTGGGGGGGAAAAAAATGAAATATAGAACTTTAAATCCTTGTGGTTTTTATCAAAGAAACCATCCAGTAATAATTTAAAACTTAAAATTTCTTATCAATGTCCAAAAAAAAAGGTTGCAATCCCAATTCTTTTAGTAGTTGATTAATCAACTGCTAACATTTTTTGTTTTAGTCGCTTACATATTTTACCATCCAAAATCCCCCAATAAATTTGAGTTGCAACAGTACTTCATACAATCAAGTTTATTGGAACATAAAACACATTTCACTGTAAGATTAATGAGACATCTAGGCTTTCAAGCTAGGTATCGTCAGCTATAGCAAAGACATTTTTTGCATTAAGCAACATTCAAACTATTTGAACAAGCTGGCAGGAGGTGAATTTTTAAGCCTTTGTTTCAATAAGTTATCTGAACGGTATACATCTTGATTTTATTATCAGCAAAATAGATGCAATAAATTAGGAAAGCTACAGACACCATGACCGAAACCAGTCTCAATATAAAAAACTTATTCCAGCAGCGTTGAAGTTACTTAGTGGAATAATAATCAGTTTATATACTATATGGAAATCTGTAAGCAAGATATAATCTTAACAGTTTATAACTTTCATATGTTGAATCCAAATATATGTATCTTGTAAAAGACAAAATCAAGTTAATAAATTTGTGTATGTAAAAAGTAAATAAATATTTATAATACCTTTTTAAAGTTCTGCTGTTTCTTTCCCCTTGCACCTGGGCTTCCCTTCTAAATACAAAAAAATTAAATCAAAATTTGATAAAGTAAAAATAAAACAATAATAATAATACACGTTATAGTTATCACTTACATTGTTGGGCCCTTTTCCTTGACCGAACGATTTTCCTTTGTTTTGTGGTCCCTGGAAGAAAGCAATGAGATATTTAATACAAAAATACTTGTTGATAGGTCTGTATTAAATATTATGTATAGTCTCCACCATTGGTCACACAGACACGGTTTCTACGTCAGATATATTAGAGAAGTCACTAAGATAATTTAAGACTTATTAAGCACAAATTGGTTTTAATATTAGCATACAATTATTTCACAAAATGTTTAGAATACACTTTATTTTTTGTAAGTTTAGAAAAATTGTCAAATTGAAGTAATTGTCACATTTATTGATTCTACAGCAGCTTTTCTTTCACAATGATCTGCCGACAAAACCCACTGATGCACATTGAATGCTGATAAACAACTGAAACATGCTAAAAAAGACGCCATCCATCAGCAGTGCTGACACGTTTTTTCTCATGCTATAAAATGTATTCCACTTCAAGATCTTATCAGCGGTAAGTGACTGGGCAATATAACCTGACCACTGGATAGGCCTCCAGTATTTAACATACAACTAATGAAAAATTAATATAACAGAAAGCGAGATAAATTATGAACACTTATAATATATAAGTGTAAGTGATCACAAAATGATGACTATGATGACAAAATGTTCATAATAATTCTTTTAAATTTACAAGCATTAAGCAAGAAAAGCAAACAAAAGCAGCATTCACCACATTTATTAATGTCATCTTAAAATACCTAAGTAGCAAGGATGCAAAAAAGTTTTTTTTATACAGTTACATAGAAAAGATAACTCCAAAAGGTAGATATACAAGTATTAAATAGTCTTTTCTTATAAACATTTAGTTACACCTAAAGTTATTGTGACGTAAAAGTGATTCACGACTTCCGATACATTAGTTAACAAAAAATAATAACAGCAAAATTGATTTAATTTTGTCTAAATGAATTAAGTTTATTTCCTAAAGTACACCTAAAAGTGCCTTAGCACAGGCAAGCGGAATTAGAATTAGCACTGAAAATTTGTATTGTTTTCTATTTCATAGCAAAGACACAATTGAAGTAGTCAACTGTTATGCTAAGATTGTAAATAACCAGTTATAATTAAACTGTTACGATTAAAATCAATATATTTTAATATTTCTAAACATTCATATAAAATCTTTTCAAAATAAAAGTTAACAATTAATATGCATCCTGGCTAAATAGTCTATAATACAACATCAACTTTCAATTAGCCCAAAGCAAACTAATAATAATTTTTAAAAATTATTAAAGTTATTACTTTTTTAAAGTTCTGTTTATTTCCTTTAGGACCAGGGCTGCCCTTCTGCATAGAACAAAAATGTCAAAATAATAATTTGGCAAAACTATAAATAAATTCTGTTTTAACAACAAGGTATCATATTGTTATAATAATTACATTATTGGGGCCTTTTCCTTGGCCAAATGGTTTTCCTTTATTTTGTGGTGACTGAAAAAAATTAATTGCAAACATTTATTTTAAACACAAGTTGTAACAAGAAAGAGCCTTGCATTGAAATTTATACCTGCGGTTCCGGAGAATAAGTGGGTCAGTACAAAAACACATATTTTCAAGGTAACATTTTTTATAGCATTGCAACATTTCTAAAAATGTACCGTTTTTGCACCATTCAGGACTCGACTCACTTGCTTGGGGAACAAGGCCTACTAAACCCTGTATGTACACTTAATTGACCCACTTATTCCTCAGAGCCATGTATATGATATAACAAAACAAATCATTCTGAATACTTACATTTTCACGTCCTTTTCCTTGTCCAAACGGTTTTCCTTTATTTTGTGGCGACTACAAAATAAATAAGAATAAACTTATAAAATAAATAAGAATTTTAACACTAATAACTAAATATTAATAGGAAACAACCATGAACTGAATTGTACATCTTATGAGAAAACAAATCATACTGAATACATACATTTTCGCGTCCTTTTCCTTGACCGAATGGTTGTTTTCCTTTATTTTGTGGCGACTACAAAATAAATAAGAATAAACTTATAAAATAAATAAGAATTTTAACACTAATAACTAAATATTAATAGGAAACAACCATGAACTGAATTGTACATCTTATGAGAAAACAAATCATACTGAATACATACATTTTCGCGTCCTTTTCCTTGACCGAATGGTTGTTTTCCTTTAGTTTGTGGTGTCTGCTAGAAAGTAAAAAAATTAATTGATTTAAAAATTCCAACAAAATAATTGTCAAAGAAATAAAAATAAAAAACTGAATTGTATTTATGATTGAGTGTATGCAAGTAAAAGTTTTTTAGATCAAAGCACTGCAAGAGGTTATTTTAACTCTTTTCAAGTATGGTTTAATGTTAGCGAATAACTTTTATATTGGAAATTTTACAAGGACTCTCTTACAGTCAATAGTGTGCATTACAGAGAATTCAAATCAGTCAAAAAATGACATGGGCAACACTAAAATATTGTGAGGTTAGTTGGGACCTTAGAAATTACCAATCAGCATTGTTTCATTTCGTTCAAAAATTATTGTGGAGCAACAACATGTTGGGTGCAAAGATCTGGGTTTTTTTCAAATTTCTAATTATTTATCAGATGCAACTGATTTTTATATTATTATTAAATGCAATTGACTTTTTTCATATTATTTCATAAACTATCGATTTTTGTGAAATGGTTATTAGACTAAAAATATTAATACAATATCAACAATCATGTTCTTAGCAACTTTAATGTCCACTACTTTCTTAAAGTAAATTTAAATCGGACAACGATGCTTTGAAAAAATAAATGCACATTTTACATTATTCTGTACTCACATTGGCTATTTTTTCTTGACCATTTGGTTTTCCCTTATTTTGTTGATGCTAGAAATTTTTTTTTTATAAATTTCTCATTGTAAGTAAAATTATTCTAATTTAATGCAAATAATATAAAATATGAACATGTGTTGGACCCCCTTTGTTATTCTGAAATTGGTTTCTTTAAGCACTATTCAGTGAATTACACAGAAACCCTAGTGAATTTTATTTTACTTGGTTACCAAACCATAGTTGGAATGAAAACACTACCAAATCTCAATTATTATTATTTAAACTACCATTCCCTTCCTTACAGCTTACTATTTATATAGATATCTTAAAAAATTACATTAGGCCTCAACACAAATTGGATTTAAACGTCATCAGGAGTGTCACTAGGCAGTGACCCCGAAAACCATGGTTTCTACACTTATGTCGCACATTTTATTTTTACATCTTTTATTCCCCACCCCCTAAACAAAATTCATCATTCCATATATAAACTACAAAACCAGGATACCGAGAAACTCCCAAAAGCCAATCCTAAAGGAGGACAACACAGAACTACCCAACGACTCCCCATGCAACCTATTAATTATAATCTTTTTTTTTTTTCAATGGAAACAGAATTGTCTGCCCGTAGCATTTTTGTTTAAAACTATAGCAAGTGAAAGACTTTGTTTACCATATTTTCCAGTAGCATATTTAGACCATAACAAATTTTTTATCAATAAAACAACAATGCTTAATAGAATTTAGCAAGTTATATTAGAGGAAATTTATTATTTAGGAAAGGATACTAACCTGTTGGTTATCCAATTGTTTTTTATTAGCTTGATTCTTTCCTCCTTGTTGTTGTTGTTTAACCGTTTCTTTTTTATTCTATATAACAAATATTGAATGATGTAGACTTATTTTTATTTTTCAAAGACCATTTGAATCAGTACAAGAGTATAGATATAAATAACTTTTTCTTTTTAAAGCTTACCTGTTGGACGATTTGTTTTCCCTTTTTATCTTCAGCTCTTCCCTGGGCAGCAGTTTGCTGCTTTTTACCCTGAATCCGGAAGAATCAAATTTAGTACTTACATACAAATCATTATTATAATATAATTAAGAACTTCAGAATGTATGATAATTCTTAGTGATAATTGTATTAACGATGAGTATTTATGATAAATGAGTTATTTAATTATTAACAAACCTGAGGACCGGTTGTAACCTCTTCTACTAGTTTAAATTCATCTTTTATCAGATGTGATTTTCCTCCAAACTTTTTGGCCTAAGAAAAATTAACTTTTTTACAAAAAAGGTATACAATATTTCTCGGGTTTTTGAGAACTCCAATGAATGATTTGTGTTGTTGAAAATAATATGTAATGTTGCAAATTACTACTTCTATTTATTTATTAAACTTTCTGTCAATTTAAGAAATTTGAAATATGCAGATAGAACTTGTATTTAGAACTGTTATATATGATACAAGTAGATTAAATTGTTATTTGTGGGCAAATGTTAAAGAAATGGAATGTACAACATTCATTATTTACAAGGAAAAAAAAAGGAAAAGAACTTATGAAATATTTTACAGACATTCCTTCAATTACAATAAAATTATAGTTTATAATAATTGATAATGCAAGTAACATAAAAGAACTAAATTCAATTTATATAAAATCGCAGTAATTAAAGTTATAGAAATTATAGATCAGAAGAGTAAAAGGTCTTTGCTTTTTACCCTGAATGCAGAAGAATCAAATTTAGTACTTACATGCAAATCATTATTATAATATAATTAAGAACTTCAGAATGTATGATAATTCTTAGTGATAGTTGTATTAACGATGAGTATTTATGATTAATGAGTTATTTTATTATTAACAAACCTGAGGACTGGTTGTAACCTCTCCTATCAGTTTAAATTCATCTAACTTCAGATGTGGGTTTCCTCTAATCGTTTTGACCTAAGAAAAATTAACTTTTTTTCAAAAAAGGTATACAATATTTCTCGGGTTTTTGAGAACTCCAATGAATGATTTGTGTTGTTGAAAATAATATGTAATGTTGCAAATTACTACTTCTATTTATTTATTAAACTTTCTGTCAATTTAAGAAATTTGAAATATGCAGATAGAACTTGTATTTAGAACTGTTATATATGATACAAGTAGATTAAATTGTTATTTGTGGGCAAATGTTAAAGAAATGAGAAGTACAACATTAATTATTTACAAGGAAAAAGAAAAGAAAAGAACTTATGAAATATTTTACAGACATTCCTTCAATTACAATAAAATTATAGATTATAATAATTGATAATGCAAATAACATAAAAGAACTAAATTCAATTTATATAAAATCGCAGTAATTAAAGTTATAGTAAATTATAGATCAGAAGAGTAAAAGGTCTTTGCTTTTTACCCTGAATGCGGAAGAATCAAATTTAGTACTTACATGCAAATCATTATTATAATATAATTAAGAACTTCAGAATGTATGATAATTCTTAGTGATAATTGTATTAACGATGAGTATTTATGATTAATGAGTTATTTTATTATTAACAAACCTGAGGACTGGTTGTAACCTCTCCTATCAGTTTAAATTCCTCTTTCATCAGATGTGGTTTTCCTCTAAACTTTTTGACCTAAGAAAAATTAACTTTTTTACAAAAAAGGTATACAATATTTCTCGGGTTTTTGAGAACTCCAATGAATGATATGTGTTGTTGAAAATAATATGTAATGTTGCAAATTACTACTTCTATTTATTTATTAAACTTTCTGTCAATTTAAGAAATTTGAAATATGCAGATAGAACTGTTATATATGAAACAAGTAGATTAAATTGTTATTTGTGGGCAAATGTTAAAGAAATGGAATGTACAACATTCATTATTTACAAGGAAAAAAAAAGGAAAAGAACTTATGAAATATTTTACAGACATTCCTTCAATTACAATAAAATTATAGATTATAATAATTGATAATGCAAGTAACATAAAAGAACTAAATTCAAAATTTATATAAAATCGCAGTAATTAAAGTTATAGTAAATTATAGATCAGAAGAGTAAAAGGTCTTTGCTTTTTACCCTGAATGCGGAAGAATCAAATTTAGTACTTACATGCAAATCATTATTATAATATAATTAAGAACTTCAGAATGTATGATAATTCTTAGTGATAATTGTATTAACGATGAGTATTTATGATTAATGAGTTATTTTATTATTAACAAACCTGAGGACTGGTTGTAACCTCTCCTATCAGTTTAAATTCCTCTTTCATCAGATGTGGTTTTCCTCTAAACTTTTTGACCTAAGAAAAATTAACTTTTTTACAAAAAAGGTATACAATATTTCTCGGGTTTTTGAGAACTCCAATGAATGATATGTGTTGTTGAAAATAATACGTAATGTTGCAAATTACTAATTCTATTTATTTATTAAACTTTCTGTCAATTTAAGAAATTTGAAATATGCAGATAGAACTGTTATATATGAAACAAGTAGATTAAATTGTTATTTGTGGGCAAATGTTAAAGAAATGGAATGTACAACATTCATTATTTACAAGGAAAAAAAAAAAAAGAACTTATGAAATATTTTACAGACATTCCTTCAATTACAATAAAATTATAGTTTATAATAATTGATAATGCAAGTAACATAAAAGAACTAAATTCAATTTATATAAAATCGCAGTAATTAAAGTTATAGTAAATTATAGATCAGAAGAATTAAAGGTCTTTGGCTTTTCCCTGGGCAGCAGTTTGCTGCTTTTTACACTGATTACAAGGAACTTGTAAGTAGGTTTTTTCAATAAATTATTTTTTTTTTTTGTAAATTAAACAGCGGAGAAGCTTTGTGTTACACACACTTTTGCTACTAATACAAAAAAAAAATCTAATTTATTTATTTCCAATTGATAAATGGATAATAGCAATTTCCACTTATATAGAAAAAAATAGTTTTCACTAGTGAATGCCAAGAGACTAATTAAATGAAAAGAGGAGAAGTGTCATCTTACTCTCTTGGGCATGACATCCAGTGTGTATAAAAAATAAGGTTTTGTTGTTTTTTAATTTTGGGCTAAAAATATTTTTATATGACTACCTTATAATCAGCTGTGAATAAAAGTAAATATTCATTTTAAATAAATATGTTTAGAAGAGATGTGTCCTATTACCTTTGGTTCGCTGGCTTCGTCCTGTAATGTCCTTAATTCTTGTAAGTATTCCTTCTCAGAAAGGTCAATTATTTCCTCAGCTGCAGACTGTTCATCATCATCCTCCTCATCTTCCTCTGCTAAAGAATCAGCATCCTCATCCCCATCATCTTCCTCATCCTCATCTTCCTCAATGTCACTTTCACCCTCATCTTCCTCCTCGTCCATTGATACTTCACTATCCTCATCGTCTTCAATTTCACTACCATTGAAGGACTCATCATCAGATTCATCAGAATCAAATTCTACTTCGCCTAGTTTTACATTAGTTTTTGCTTTCTTGGATGGTTTTCCTTGTACAACGGCTTCATCATTTTCTTGCTAAAATTTTAATAGATTTAAAAATAAATAGTGTTATTTAGAAAAAAAAATTACAAATAATTCAAAGTAACACATAGATAGTAGTGATGAATATATCATGTGCATTTAGGAGTCATGTTGGTTTAAAAGGCAAGGTGAATGTTCGGCAGATAAGTCAAATCAATATGGACAACGAACGTCTCATAGAGCTTGATTTGGATTTCAATGAATTGTATGAGTTTACTCATTATTATCGCAAAAAATTGAGTAGTCTATATTTCCATAAAATATTTAAAAATTATAAGAATCAAACTGATTGCTCTCTTTCATTTGTTAAAGTAAATTCAACTATTTTGTTTAAATATCATACTTTCGTCTTTACAACTAGTAGTAAGTCGTAAAATCTCCTTCACCCAAAATCAGTGCAATTTTAATTTAAGTTAGCACAGAGGACTGCATTCATTGCACGAGTGAGCAACTAGGATACCAAATACCAATGGGGAAGATTATAATTTTTTAACCGACGTTGGCAATAACTAAACTCGCAATTAACCATTTTTATTTGATTTGATTTATTTTTTATCAAAGTTAATAACAAAAAAAACTCAAAAAAAGATTCTTATGATATAAAAAACACGTTCCGAAGAAGAGCACGCCATGCCACAAAGAATTCTTCAATAATAAAACAAAAATTTACATATATTTATTCAAACAATACTTACATTTTTACGTTTGTTTACTTTCACGTTGCCAGATGGATAAACAACAACAGTAGCATCTTGAACAGTCGTAACTTCATCTTCAACTGGTCCTTCAACCAATTGTTTTTTACCCTTTGGTTTTTTCACTTCGTTTGGTGTAACTAAATTGAAGAGAAAAAAAATTATAACCTAACTGGATATTATAAAATTTGCATGCAGATGTACAAATCAATTTTGAATAAAAATGCGAGTCACTTTTAATTAATTTATACAGTTAATGAAAAGGAACACATAAGCTATTTTATTTGAATGTGCCACAAGTAAATTTTTCTCCAAAAATAGATAATTATACTTCAAGTAATTTTAGTTAAAAATATAATTAACTCACTAAACAAAAATGTCTCATATTTAAAAGATATTTTAATGAGTAGAAAGGAATGGGATTGATAAGATTAACAATAAACAATATGCAAAAGACAAATGATATACTAAAAAAAACACACGATTTTTCATTCAAAACTCACCAGTCGAAACGAATATCGGAAAAGCAGGGGAATTATCAGTTTTAAGAACTATTGTGCTTAGGTTAGAAGCTTCTCCCACTAATATTTCATTGTTAGCAAAGAATTCTCCAATTGCCACAATATTGTCAGCGATCTGTTTAGCTGGCATTCCTCTACGGCCGCACTGCAATACAAGAATAAAAATTAATGCAAAATTATACATAGGAACTACATTGAACTGTAACACTTAAGCCTGTAAATACTTTACCCATAGGCCAAAAATCTACCTTATGAACTATATTGAGTTGTGTACCAAACAAGACTTGCAAAAACAGTTGATTTAATGTCCTTTTAGATTTGGGTGGCACCTATTACTATGATGGCTAATGTTGTGGACCAGTGTTTTTAAATAAAGGATACAAAAAGTAGCATTTTTGCATCAGTTTTATTGTCATGTGATTTCACTCAATTAGTTTTTCTTGCATTAATAGTGTTACCATTACAAAGCTTTATTAAACACGGATAGAATATACTATTTTGTCTAACATTTACTTAAGACAGACATCCCTCAGTTTAAACCGATAGCCCATAATCTTTCCTGGCACATCGCCTAAATTCACGCCCTAGTTATATTTATCGCCCCTTTCTAACAAATATGGCCAACAACCAACCCAATTTGGAATAATTACAACTGAAACATTTTGATTATCAACCTCTACCTCAAGGGGGGGGGCAATTAATTTATTGCCCCCCCCCCCATTAGGAACCAGTGGTTTAAACAACACTAGTTTACAGAATATGACAGGGTGTTAACACAAACAACACTATAGCAACAGCTGCCATATAAATCTAATATCATATTTTATCATCACAAGGCGGTTTTAAGTGACCGACCAAGGTGATTTAACAAATAAAATGTATTTTTCATCAATAATACAGAGTAATTCTTAGCAATCATTTGATATGTTTTAAAGAAGCTAATGCAGTCTCACAAGTATCTACTGTTTTTCTTCCCTCTATGTTTTTTATTTCAGTTTTGCTCCAATGTATAAAAACTCAATTTAAATAATAGTAAATGCACTACGATCAACTAATTTACAAGTAAGTTTGATTTCACCTCTAAGGACAAAATATCATTTACAAAACCAGTTAATTAAATATTAAACATACCTTTACAGAGAAGCTTGTTCCATTGCCAGAACAAAAAATGGGTACTTTCTTTAATGCTTTGTTTATCTCTTCCTTCAAGTTGTTAGTACTGAAGTTGATAGGGCAAACAATTCTAAAAATTGTGCAAAAATGTTAATATTTACAATTGATCAAAGCAAATTGTTTACAAAATAGAAAAATTTTTATTTCTAGTTACTTTCTGCATCGTGCAAATTTTCTTCCAAGTCTGGCAGCATGCATTATGCTTCCATGGCTTATAAAGCTATCAATTCTGTTGGTCAACTTGCGCCTCTCTTCATACTGTGAATATTCCTGCTTTATCATTCTGAAGGGAATGATCTGTAATATTCAAGTAAAGGTTAAAAAAAATCAATTTCTACATTAAGTAGAATTATATAAAAACATATATATTTTTTTATTATTATATCTTTAAAAATTACCTCTGTGATCGCAGTGACGTTATTTTTCTTTAAAAGTTCTTTATAGTGGTCAATTGCTTCTTCTGGTTCATTCCGTTTTCCTTTTAAATCAGGTACCATTAAACAAACTTCCGGATTATCAGGAAGAATACAATGAGGCAACAGTCTGAAAAAATAATAAAAAAATACTTTTAATTAATTAAGAAGTAAATTGTTTAGTATGTACAATTACATACATATAATAAAATCAAAGGGAGTAAAATGGGACAATATTGAAAGATAATTACAGGACTGTAATAAAAAACTAGCCTATTAGTTTAGATTAAAAACGCTTTATATTATTTGTTAAATAAAGCATCATGATCACTGAAAATAGCCTTTAAAATAAATTTACAAAAAATATAAAATTGAAAAAAAAACCCTCCTTTTAACATATTAGAAAGACAGAATTCTATTGTTGGCTCCTAATTTTTTTTTTTACATTGACACACTTGTCCTTATCCACAGAAGAAAAAATCATCAGTTTCCAACCTGAAATTTGTGAAGTTACAAACCAAACACAGTATAGCCTCTACTTTAGTAGAAGGCAAACAGGTAGGTTAGTTTTATTTTGATCTGAACAATTAATGTTAAGTAAATGCTTATTTTTGTCACATTCCTACAGAAAAAATAATTGCCTTACAAGCACATGTTAGAAAGTTTACTCTTCAGTTAGGGCATAAGGAATAATTTGCTGCAAAACCAATTTGGTTTGTGAACATGTGAAAATTGGTTTCACAGAAACTCACATGTGCCATATTTCCTTTGAAAAGAATTATAATTTTATAATCTAGCTATTTACCAATAAAATGCTTTCTCTTTAATTTGGTGGTAGACAGTGGTTTATTGCAAAACCACTTCGGTTTGTGACCATGTAAAAGAAAATTGGTTCAGCAGAAACACACAGGCCATGTTTCGCTACCAAAGAAGAATTTTTTTAAACTATTAACTTAAGATAGATAAATGCTAGAGAATGTATACAGAGAACTACCACCTATCATTAACTACCTACCTCCAAATGGTAAAAAGAGCAAACGTAAATTCTGGCTTGAATTAAATAGCAAACTTTTGAAACCTTACACTCATTGTAAAATACCTTTATGATACTATTGTGGTGGATTTTAAAACTAGTTAACACAACTTTAAGAAACACCTACTCCTCAATAACAAATTGCACACATAAGCTAATAAACAACTATATACTAACATTTTATACACTCCTCGTGAATCTTTGGCCTGTTTCACCAAGTTGAATTGCATAAATAAGTTCTGGTCAGCTTCTAGAAGATCATTCTTTTTCGCTTCGGTAGCCTTCAGAAGAGAGGTGACTGAATTCAGCGCCTAAATGAACAAAACAATATTGGCAATATAGAATTTAATACTTAAATGATGAGTATATTTCTCAACTTACAAAGAGCACGTGTTAGGGGTAACCACATGTAAGTGGCCCGTTTAAATACTAAAGTAAGAAATGATATTTTGTTACTTACATTTGAATGTTTAAGCATTGATGGTTTACGCTCGGCTTTGTTTGTATTTCCAGTCTTATTTTTTCGCCCTCGTCTTTTTACTTTTTTAATTCGTGCTGGTTCATCATCTGATTTCATAATGGAATCATCAGATTTTTCAACAGGTTTTTTAGTTACCTGTGTTTTTCCTTTAGCAGTCAACTTTTCATTAATTGCCATTTTCTTTATTTTGTCTTTCTTGGAATTCGGGCTAAGAGCTTCTTCTAGCTGAAGTCCCAATTCTACTTCAGGACTTATAGGTTTTGATTTAGCAGGGCTTCCCTTCTTCTTCTGTTTAGGCTCGTTGGGTGTTTTGTTTAACAAAGAATCGTTTAAATTAAATGGCACTTTAGTTTTCTTGACTTCAATATTTTGTTTAATTGGAGAAGAGTTGTTTTCTACTGAAACAGGTGTCTTTAGATTTCGTGGAATATTCTTGTTAACTGGAGTTTTAGGGAGATTCTGTTTTTTAGATTCAACAAGAGGGGTATCTAACTTATCTACTTTTTTAGATGCGATATTGGAGACAGATTGTTTCTTACTTGGCTTGGGAACCTCCGGTGATTTTTCAGCAGCAGCTTTGGGCGATTTTTTGGAATTTTTTCCGTTAACTACATTGACGGGACTCATTTTACTAAGCACGTTAGCGGGCAGAGACATTCTTGATTTCACAGATTTGTTTTTAAAATCAATATTCTCTTCGTTGTCTTTCACCATAGACAACACATGGTCAGCCCCTTTAGCTGTTAACTTCTTCAAATTTTTAGCCGGCGTTTGACCAAGGGATTTCCTAACAAGACCGCCGCCTTTAGGAGTATTAAATTTGTTCTTAGGCTTGGCAATATCCACTTTCGGTGTCTTCATCTTGAATTAAAAACGATAACACTTGAAACAACTATCGAAGCACAATGAAACAACACGAGCACGTTCACAACTTGGACCACGTGGGAACACTAAACTGTAACCGATGGAACAGAGAGGACTGAGACCGGGTACTAATAACAGTTGTACACCTCGAGGCGGCAACGAGGTAAGTAGGCAGAGCACTCTCGCGCCAGTTCATGGCACTATTCAGCCCACTGTCACCATGATCACTAAACAAATTAACCAATATGGTCATATATAAATAATTATGTGGAACAATACATTGCAATGCATTTTTTTTAAACAAGAGAAAAATAAATAAAGTTAAAGATCATATTACATTTTTTGTTCGAGTATCTGCTGAATATGTTGCCCTAGCTAAAAAAAAGACTATCCTTCAAGAAAAGTGGAGATCCTAGTGTCTCTTTGGAAGCTTTTGGGACAATTCAAATTCTAAATGAATTAATGAATTTGGGAATTCCTGATGGAACAGGGTGCTCCCATCGCTAGCCAGAGAATTTTTTTTGGTCTTGGTTAATTCTGAAATGTAATCGGTGCAGTTTAGAAAATTATAAATGAATTAAATATTGAGAAAATAACAGAATACTATATCTCTTGACCATGAACTTATGCACCTGTCCAAACTATTCTTTCCTTGAACAATGTATGATCCAGTGATACAATTCAATTACAATTACATGTTGAAACGTCAAAATGATCGCTGATTAATAAATATATTTTTCACCTTACTTCTTTTTCATTTAAACAATTCTGAGGTCAATGGAATTGGACAAAATTTCGCGGACACGCACTCTTAACGGGGCCCTGATAAATGAGGGAAAATGAGCTTTAGAAATATGTAGGTGAGGATTACCGTGATATGGCCGAGGAAAACGTCAAGGCGTGTGATTGTGGACCGTAAGGAAGTTAATCCGCAGTAGATAAAAAAACCAAACAGGTCAGGATATTCCTTATGATTCGTGGGCCGGCATGTGGGAGAATCTAATAATAAACAGGAACGTCGTTTGAATGCAAGTGCAAGAAACTGCTTCGGGGGTTGGTTCTTCATGAAACCCAATAGGGGTATTTGGTGTTGTTTTTTCCACCTTTATCAAACTGATCTCCAAGGAAGTTAAACAGTGGGAGAAATATGGAGTTAGAGATGGATTTGTTTGGAGAGGAGATTAATCCCGCTAAGGTAACGGGATTACGTACTTACAGTGGGCTGGTTGAATTTTTAACATCTGTACTTTGTAGACTTGGCATCTTTTCCAGCCTCTCAATATTTTTTATTTCCATAAATATTGATGACTTGTCCAACGTTGAACCCCTAGGATAAAATTTCTACTGGTGTTATTTCACTACTCCCCCCTCCCGAGCTCCTTGTTACTAAAATTATGTGATTTAATATAGATTTACAATAGGTCATTATATGTCCTGTAGGTTGGCTACAACTTTTAATAATTTCATTGTACATTGCGATTTTTTATTGTTACAAAAGTATAATATACATTAAATTGAGATTGGCAATAAAGTGATTTCGTTTTTTAGTGTGAAATAAAACTTTATTTTTTCTATTAAAAAAATGAATTTTAATCAGTCATTTAACTTCCATTCTGTTCGATGACCTTTTGCCATCTTTCTGGTTACTTCATGATCCCACGCCCATGGAACTTCTGGTCCTTATCAGCAAAAAACTCAACCAAGTGCGATTTGAGGTCATCGTTATCACTGAAATTTTGACCATTTAAGAAGTTTTGTAAACTTCGAAATAAATGATAATCCGATGGTGCAAGGTCGGGGCTGTATGGGGGATGCGACATCACTTCTCAACCAAGCTCCAATAAATTCGTATGTGTTGCTGAAGATGTGTGAGGCCTCACATTGCCGTGGCAGAACCCAAATATCGAGTTTCTTAACAAGTCCAAAACGACTTAAATGATTTTCAATTATTGCGTGTGATACATTTAACTGTTTTGCAATCTCTCGCACAGTTATATGACGATTCGATTCAATTATGGCTTTCAGTTTGTCATCATCAACTTCAGAAGGTCGACCAGAACGTTGGTCATCTTTCAGTGAAAAATCTCCAGAACGAATTTTTTTTAAACAGATTCTGATACGTGGGTTCTGTTAAACAATCAACACCAAAAACGTCACATATATCTTTGTAAGCCTTAGCCGCTTTCTTGCCTTTATGAAAATAAAAAAGTAAAATGTATCGAAAATGCTTATTTTTGCACTCCATGTTAAAAGTGACCGTAAACTGACTGTTGTTAACAAAATTAAATGGAATTTCTTATTTCTTTCTGTGGCAACCTAAAGGTATCGACTTCCAAATCTCAAAAGAAAAAAATTCTAACATTGACAAAATAATGACGAAACAAACATAACACTAACTACTGGTGCAATCCGAAATCACTTTCTTGCCAACCCAATACTTTCATTGTACATACATGTTTAAATGTGATGGGGCTCACCTGATAAATTTTATTTCATTAGAAGTATCAGGATGCCTTCCTAGCAACAGCAGAGCTCTCAGCAATATGAGAGGTAAAGTGTAAAAGTGTGTTTGCCTCCCACAGATATTTATTTGACCATACCAAGGTAGATTTCGGGGGTCTCAGATGAGATCCTGTGTCTCTAGTGCTAAATAGACATGTAAATTTTTCCATGACTATAAATTTTGAACATAGCAATTTAAAACTGTTAATATTTTTAATGAATATATCAAGTGCCCGCTTCTTGAATTTGCTTCCTAGTTTTTATGTTGTTGATTTTTGAATCTTTTTATTTCAATTTCTTTTTTTTATATTTATTATTATTTTTTGTGTTAAAATGGAGAGGAAAAGTTTCTTGAGCTACTAGGACCTCACTCAATTTATTGCATCTTATCAAACTAAAATTACTGCCAGGAGAGAAGCAGAATACTGTTCTTTATTAATATTGTACTAATAACTAAACCTTAATCGACCTTATAAGAGGATGGTCTGAAAAGTTTCCGACCTAACAAAGCTTTTATTTCACTAGCTTTTATTTATTTTATTATCATCTTCATGTTGAGGTCGGAAACTTTTCAGACCGCCTGTGTATATCCCACCCAGGGATTCTGAAATTTCACTTCTGTCAGGTTCCCCGAGATGCTCACTGTTTTGTTTTTTTAATTTAATTTACTCCATTTTGTATCGTTCACTTTCAGGTATACAAATCAAGAATAAGAAATGTTATCTCAAATTATGTTCAGGAAAAGTACAAATTGCTTTCTGAATTGGAAAATAAAGACATAATTTACTATTCAATTAAATTAGATGTGTAGCTGGAGGAAAATGTGAATATTTTGGAAACTTTGTGAGATAATCCGGGTATCCTTAGTTAATTCTACTATTAAATTTAGGGTTTCCAAATTTGCAGAACCAACAAAGAGGTGAAGGATGCAGCTTGAAAATAGTGAGAAATTGATACTACTTGTGCGCAGAAAATCCCCGGCCTGTACCTTTTCAATAGTTCCATAAATTAGGGAGTCCCTTATATTCAGGAATTTTGATTACTTACAGTTACTCCCATTATTTGTGTCTGATCCTCTGAAAAATTTCATTCGATGTCAAGTGTAGCCTGCTACACTTGACATACCTCACTAATATTGGTTAATTAACCATGTTCATTCTTAGCAGAAACGGTAGATTAAATCCCAATCTTAATTAATCTTTATGGATTAGTATTTGGCTTTTATAAGTATAGATTAGAAAAGTATTGAAAGGTTAAATATTGTATTGTCAGCATCGATTAGTTAAAGTCCTTCCACAAAGTGTCCCAATGTTAATCAGAGGTACCGTACCTTATTTCTTATATTATTTTATTTTAATGTAATATTTGTTCTAGACTTAATTTTTCTGATACTCTGAGGAAGAGCTCTCCCATTTTTATTAATATTGGACTGGCAGCAGATGGACAGTCTTGTGATCAAGGATTTTGTGGATGCTCACAACCATCTGATTTATATTGATTTATTTGAAGCCCTACCTCAACAGCGAAGATTATCTTCTCAAGACCAGTGCAAGACAGCTAATATATCGAATCTAAGGCGCAATATAGAAAAATTTCATTCAAGAGAACAAAGGGAAATCCCTAACAAGAAAAGGTATGCATAATTTTAAGCAGAGAAATTTAACTACAGTTTTAGTTCACAGTGAACTTGAATCCACAGTCACTTATTTAAAAAGTGTAGAAAATGCAAATTGCAAAGTGTGGTGGTATTAGAAGATGGGAACAAACTAGAAATAATATTTTTCCACGCTAAAAGAATGGAAAAGGCATTTTATTTTTTTCTGGAATTACTAATTCTTGATACAACTTATAAATTGAATAATATAAATGTGCCGCTTTACATTCTTCTGGCAATATAAAGCGTCAAGCAATAGAAATGATCAAGGTGAAGTGGTATGTGTTTTTCTATTGGCAAACAAAACATCAAAGCGATGTTCAAAATAAATAATCCAGAATGTATCAAGATTCAGTCCCTAATAACAGATAGAGATATGAGAGAAATACAAGCTATTAGGCAAATCTTTTCCAGGGACAAAATTAGTACTGTGTTTATTTTATACATTAAAAACACTATTATATTAGAGAAAATGGGTGTTAGTACGTCTGAGAAATTAGCTTCTTAAGAAATATTAGAAAAAAATGGCATTTGCTAAATAAAAATGAAGAAACACAATAATCTATTATACAATAAAAAAACTTTCATATTACTTAAATAAAAATTCCGATAATATAACAGAACAGTGGATTGTAGAGATTATTAAAATTTCAGGTGTAACATACAAAATTATGCCGTTAACAACCACCTTGTCTTTGAATCATACGATATAACCAGTGGTGGTTAAAAATAGTTCACTTTTACATTTTTTTTTTTTAAGATTTTTTAATAATACTAGACACAATCCATTTGGAAAGAAAGATTGGTGCATTCAAGCTCACGAACATCCACTACAGGATGAAGTTCTTGCAAGGTTTTAAGAAAAATTAAAACCCTTCAGCTTTGATATTATTTTTTAAAATATTGAAAAAACTGACCAGGAAAATGACATCGGTCAAATCAACTTATAAACCTGCTATTTTATATTGTAACTGTGCATTTGTCAATATTTGGAAAATTGCTCGTCATATTTTTTTTTAACATTAGCAATTAATAATTTTAGTATTTTTTATAAGGGCTTAATATCCAAACGATTCTTAATGTTTACACATTATGAAATGTACGCAAATAAAGAAAGAGTTATGTATGGACCATCAGGTCTTGATACAGAAATAGCAACTAGGTAATACCAGAGGCTGGTATAGAGGTAAAAGCTGGAAAATCAGGAACAAAAGAGAAAACAATGAATATTAAAAAAAGAATTGACTGCTTCAAGTAAATATAGAAAGGCCATGCTTGCGTGTGGGTATATGTGGAGTTTGGAATATAATTCAGTTCTGACCGAATTGTATAAAATCAAAGACTCCTTTAGACAAAGAAGATCTGTTGTTAATATAGAGGTACACACAAAAGAGTTAAAACTCACCTAGGTTGTTAGTTTATTTAGATTTAGGTTAGTATTAGCACCACACATACAATAAGTGAGTGAGCCTTATCACTTTCTCTATTGTTCCAAGTTGTATTCTGTACATCAGCCTACCTTAGCTCAATTATTGTTAACCTCACACAATATATACAATGTAGCTATGCTACAGTACATGTATAAGCACAATGTGCATTTATGTATTGTGAAATCTCCACTGTTGTAAAAAAAAAAAAAAGTATATTCAATAAATAAAAATGTTTTTCAAAACTAAAAAAAAACTATAACTCAGTTTATTTTCATTAACATTACTTTTATTTATCTTAATAATTATTATTTATTCTAGGACAAAGAGAAAGAGTTGGTAGAGATCACCACCACATTCCAATGATCATCAATTAAGTAAATTTATAATTAAATCATATTAATAAATCTTAGTAAATGTTTTCTAAATTTTATTTCATTCTTTTACTGTACTCAGAAGAGCACACCTATTGCAAACAAATTACTTTGACTGATATCTCAATTCGAAATTTGGTAGACCTAGAGGGTTTGACTGTCATTCAAATGTAAACACAAAATTAGATTTTTTTAAAAAAGAAATTTAGGAAACATTTTTGGATCAAAATTGTACTAAAATTAAAGAATAGTGGGACGGGGGAGTTTTTGACAAATTGTTTTTTTCCGTTTAGTTCATCTGTAATTTTCCAGATTGATAACCTAAGAGATTTTTTTTCAGAAAGGCTTGAAAGATAGTATCAGCGAAGTGAGCAATATTACACAGTTAAGGTTTCAGTGATCTTCTTAATTGCTTGCTCTTGATTGATTTTCTTTGTTATATTAAATTATTTTTATTATCATACATATTTAAAAGCAGTTTCCCTAGTAAGCTCCATTGATTGGCAATACACATGAGAATTTGTAACCCTGGCCACAGTTGAAAATATTTTCAAAGAAGTGATAATTAATCTTGTATTTTTTTTCTGTTCTTATATTATAATTAATTATAGTCCACTAACCCCTAATGTATAAACATATTCTTAAACAACACGAGACCTTAGTTTGATGCCTTCTTCAAGGTACTAAGGAAACAATATATTTTTCTTTACACGTTAACTAATTGATTAATACTTGTTACTTTATATAGGATTAATATTTTGAACATCGTCGGAGCATCAAACGGAACTTTCATGCAAAACATGTCTCTCTCAAAAAAGAAATAGGAATCTCCACTCGACTATTGACACGATGTTGATGACTTTCTGTAATTACACACAATATTATATTAATCAGGGCAACAAGATCTTTTATTTTGAAACCCTTATTGTAGGAAAAGAATTTTTTTGTTTAATCATCAAGTTAATAATTACCTTAACATGTAATTTACCTGTTCTGGTTATATTTTGTCTTCATCGAGGAATAGACCTGTATAAATAACTTTATTTTTATGAATAACTGGCTTTATCTAAGGAGCCCTTATATAAATGTCTGTTCACAACGGGCTCCAAGAATTGGATAATGTAGTGATGTTTTCTTTGTACCTCTGTTTAGCAAGCTTCTAAACCACAAATATTTTATATCTTGTCCGTTCCATACGGCCATCCTTAGCTGTTCGGCATAAAAACCAAGATATTATCCAGACATTGCTACCTTCACTGTTGACACAGGAGTTCTTTCGACCCGTTTAGAACGTGATACAGCATTCCATAATCTCCAAACTTACCTCACCAAAACTGAGCAATGATGCAACCAATAGTAAATAAAAGTTAAGGTAAGTGCACCTTACAGTGCAGATAATCTACAACAGTCCTCTTTAACTAATGCTCTACCCCTCTCGACATCAGACACAATTCCACTAGATCCCATCACAACAAAAGTATAACTTGTAATCAACATTCATGTCTCAAGACATTTCAGACAACTAAAATCTCCCCTCAATAGAAAACAAAATAGTGATTTACAAAACCAATCTAAACTTATAGATTTGAACTGGGATACATCAAAGTGCACCCAGATTTTCCATTCCTAAGTCCTTAGAAAAATAGTAAATGCTTAATTCTACATTACCAATAAAACCCAACATACTAATCTTGATCATGTTCCCTCTAAATTTCTAAAATGCCATACAAAATTATCTGTGTATCCTAATCCCACGGCACATACCTGCCACTGGCCAGCATTTTCCTCTCCAGACCCCCCCATCTGCGACTCTCGCACTTCCTCTGTCAATACAGCTATTAGGTACATGTAATGTTGCTGCAGGAACATGGTAGGGATCTCCCTGATCTCTTACCTTTTCCAGGAAGGTGGCAGGTGATTTAGGGTTTGTACATTTGACACATCGGCTACTTCACAACAAACAAAAAAACATTTTTGAGTTAATACCACTTTTAGACAAACAATATTTGAATCTACATTCATGCTGAGAAAGCAAAAGTGTCATTGCACTAGTCAATTTTGCGCTTAATCATTGTATGTTTTTTTCTTATACTCAAAAGTTAGGATTTTTGTGTTATGCCATTATTGTAGCTGATGTGCAATTTGTCTATATTGTAAGTACAGTATGAATGAGAAATTAAATGCAATATTGCATATTTGGTATGAACAAGATCATTTATCATAATTACCCACTTAAAGCTAATGGTATTTTCTTCAAATAAAGATTTTTTCTAAACCATTTTGTTCTCTTACTACACTTGATTCTTTATTACTTATACCTTAAAATCATAAGTATATGATTTAGTATTTTGTCAATTTACTAATTTAAAAAAAAATTTATGAAACTTTTATGCTTATAATTTATTATATCTCAGGAGGGGCCTTGACAGCCAAACATTTAACATGAAATAAATAAAAGTAAGAAATGCTGCTTTTGAGTTCTTCGCAATTCTCTCGACTTGTCTTGCGCCAGCTCAAGTAGCATGTTTTGTTGATCCTGACGCAAAAACTATATTGCTCCCTCAATGGCTTCCTGTAGATTCTGACAAGTAATGCTTTTACCTATACATATGGGTAAATATGAGGATAACTGACATAAGAGAGGCCTCACGAAAAATATCTTTGAATTCTAAAAACTGCCACAAACATAAAAACGCTCCATCATCTATCAGCATTCGGACTATCTTAAGAAAATTAATCAAATTCAAAACTAACACAATACAAAACAAATCCTCGAAAAGGAGCAGGGAATCCCATCGAAAGCCTAAAGATGGTAAGTAAAAAAAAATATTATTATTTTTTCAAAGTCCCTCTCAAAAGTCCTAGGACAGACATCTGTACTAAATATTTTTTCTTTACATTTTAGGTCTTATTTTTAAATATTAAAAAAAAAAGAATAACAGTCTGTATAGTGTATGATTAAAACAAAAACTTTGGTATCATGTGGTAAAAAAATTAGACATGGCAAGACAACTAATGCTATGTAAATCCAGAAGTGATGAGAAGAGAGCCGATGATGTAAAACAAGACAAAACGAACTGTACGACTGAAATTTATTCACAGTAATAGATAAAACATAGATTCAAGTCCAGTACTAAAATTGACAATCATTTAAATAAACATAAGAGTAGGTGATATCCTAAATAAAATAAACCAAGATGGAATATTTAGAAACAATGTTAGGTGAATGTACGATTATAACATAAAAGAATACAAAACACAAAAATTTTTAGTTTCAGTTAACAAAACATTTCTCTATAGCTAGGTGTACGTATCTTTAATTCAATAAAACTATTTTGTCCAACAAATATTTCTCAATATTATCGCTCATGATTTAAAAATTTTTATTTATATATAATATATATATACACAACTTAGAAATTACCATTCAGAAAACTAAGATAATTAATGATTCCTAATAACCCAATCAATTCATTTTATTTCTTTAAACTATCTAATCTTGTATCAAATAAATAAAATCAATATATCAACAGATGTTCATAAAAGCAAATGTAAGAAAAAAATATAAATATATCATTTGTCTTGTCTATTTTCATATATTACAGAAAAACTTTTTAACCAAAAATGAGAATAAGACATTAAGATACTCATTTTGCTTTAAAAAGAAAAGAAAAATAGAAAAACTTTTGAGAATTTGTGTATGTGAACGCTTCATCCCTGACTAAAATTCCCTGCGATGATATTTATCTGGATCAAAATAAGAAGTGACTACCACTCGATTATTGAACTTCCTTCCGGTAAGGGCTTGTTGAGCTTTCTGGCAGTCAATTATAGAGTTGAATTCAACAAAAACCTGAAAAGTTAATTACAGTATCAATATCAACTATTACAAAATTTAAATAAATCAAAATAACAAAAACTCTTCTATGGAGGTAGTTTTAGACTCCTTATATTAATTAATTATGTAAAATATCAAGAAGTAATAAACCAAACTATACATACTTTTCCGCAGCCAGGTACCTCGACTCCTTCTATAGGCCTAGGAATTTCTAGAGATCTAACGATTCCGTATTTATTACATTCTTCCCTGATATCCTCCAAGATATCTTCATACTCTTCTTCATCCCTCAGTTCATCAGGGGTCACCATGTTCAATAAACAGAGTACCTAGAGGCACAAGAAATAATTTATGTAAAAATATGTATTTGAAATCTTTTAATGAAATATAAAAAAATTATTCTCATTTTTGACATGTACTTCTTTCAAGTATCTACATAGTCATTTTACTTGGTCTGGCTTTAGATCTAGTCGACAAAAAAAATCTGGTTTTGCGGGTCACTCTTGAATCCTCTTAGTCTATAATTCAGTTGCAATTCCCCAATAACATAAGTATTTTTAAACTAGTAATGCATGATAATTGGGTTTTTGTTTTTTTTAAAGAAAAATTTCAAAGGTACATTTATTTGGAAAAGTTTCATCGGAACTTAAATTTAATTTTTCAAAAAAAAAAATGATCCTATTTTTTAAAATAACTGTTATCTAAAAATTTGGTAGGAAATTTTTTTTTAATAAGTAGATAATACAGATCAAGGCCGTTTGAAATTTTCAATTCTAGTTCAGAAAGTATGAGCATAAACTACTACCTACTACCTACTACTTAGACTTTATATTTTATATTTTAGACTTTATATTATAGACTTAGGTATTTTTAGATTAATATTATTAAGATCTTGTATAGATTAGTTTATTCATTATAAATATTCCATGTAAAATATCAAATCGCAAATCTGACTTGTAGTCACTTACAATTTTTTTTATAAGATTCAATTAAACTTACTAAAATAATATATAAATACAATTAAATTAAACTTCTTAGCCCCTCCATAATATTTGGAAGCACTAAGCTGTCATCTTCAGTAATAAAAACATATGATGATAAAATATCACTGAACATACATGTAGAGAAGGACAAAATTTATTATCGATAGTCAATGCATAAGTATATCAGGGGTTTCATATAGATTATCCACCAAACAGACATTATAAAATTGAGTTTTTAATTAACAGTTATTTTGAATCTTGAAAAATTCTTTGCATTGCTGATTTAAAGACAATAACTAATGCAAGGTACGCTTCTGAACCTAAACTGTTACTTAAAGCGTAACTAATGTACAAACACATAACATACCAGCATATGAAAATATACTGCAAAGTAACAGACGTGAACATACCTCAGTCGCAGGACCAGAAGCAGATACCAAGTTGAGACCTGGAACTTGAATGGTGACCGGGAGCTGTTGACCCAAAATCGTATTCTTAGCACCAACGCTAGCACGTTGTACTATCAACTTCTTGTCACCAAGCTGCATACCATTAAGACCAGCAATAGCCTAAAAAATAAAAATTAACCGCACTTCTTAGAAAAAAAATAACATATTTGTAAAAACAGATCAGTAATCATTAAAAACTCTTGAATGATTTCAATAATAATATCACTTGAAAGATTGTAACCATGTGAATTATTGACAAATTCAGTTAGATAATTTATAAAAAGGTTTTAATAATAAAAAAAATTTGAATTTACTATTTTTTTAATCCAGTTAAATTAAATAAATACAGCTTTATATGATTACTGATACCCAATAAATCTCTCATAAACAAAAGTAAAAGAATTAATTTATATTTGTAAACAATCCAAGAAATTTATATTTCACCGTTCCTACAATAGAACTGATATTTATCTTTAGCTAACTATACTAAATAAGTTGTGTTTCCCTTATGTTCTCAGGAAATTATGCTCGATTTCCATTCAATTTAAATATAGTAATAGTTTATAACAACTGCGGATGAAATAACAACCATAAACAAAGAAAGAAAAACTATTAGAAAAAAGCTACATTCGAGGACAATAGCAATCACATTATAAATTTCATATTTATGGGTCTAACGAACAGTATCCAGGGAAGACAAGACACATGGGTCAAACCATCACTGTTTGCAATCTTGAAAACACCAACACCCCTAAAACATTTACAGTTTTTACTGTTGGTCTCAAAACTTTTTTTTGATGTCCTAAACGCTATTGGTAAAAAAAATCAGAACTTGAAATTCCGAATAGTTTTAGTGCAGGGACTTGACAAATATAAAAAGTTAGAAAGACACGCCTGACTGTTTCCATGGCTAATTTTTTTTTCTATTCTTTTATTTAACATATTTTAACCATAAGATGATTCCGGTATCTGAATAAAACTAGGAACTAACCCTTTGGAATCAGCAATTGACAAGCTAATGTATTGATAAATTAAGTTTCGAATATTTATCCTATCAATTATTTCTTAATTAAAAGAATGTTTAGTAAATTTAAAAAACATTATTTTAGCGTTTTATCTTGAACACAATGGTACTAAATATGATTGCTATTTTTTTTTAAATAAAAGATAGTATACATCATGCAGTTACATAATATAAAATTAAAATAAGTTGATTAGTATGTTAGTACATAAATATTACCAAGGATAAGATGTGTGAAGCTGTGAGGATATAGGGTAAGGTGGTAGTAGCGAGGACCAATGATGTTACAAGTATTTTTGCCATCAAACTAATAAAAAGGAAATGGGACTTTTCGTAACATCCTACAGGCGGTGTTAGATCTTTTGGATTTTATTATGCAATGAGAGAGGGTTGGATGAGGGATCGGGAGGATTGTCTTTCGTTACCTGATCGGTCATTATGATGTCAGCATATTCACAGAATGCGTACCCCTTGCTCAAACCAGTTGCTGAATCTTTCACCAAATTGAAAGCTCTTAGTTGACCAAATGACATCAGAAGCTCCTTGACCTGTCCACCAAACGTTTTCCCCTTTTAGAAAGTGATTTTGGTTTTTTTTTTTTTTTTTTTCATGTTCTTTATTATTTTTTTTTTCTGATTTGCTTGATTTTAAATTGAAATAATTTAGTTTTTATTAAAAAAAAAACACACAAAAATAAATGAATTTGATTTTAAAACAATACTTCTCGTTTAAAAATAATGTATAAATAAACTTACCCTTTGTTGACCATAGATGGCTAAGATTTCGCAATAACAAAAAAAGGCTTTTACTTACCAGTTAAATGAAGAAAACTCCCTTTTGCTACTCAGTCTGACTTATAAGATTTTTGAATATAGATAATATTTTTTTTCTAAACAATTTTACGGGCAAATTGAAAAGGGACGGATAAAAGTAATGGCAAAATAATACAAATAAATGAATAAAGCATACAAATTCCATAACTGAAGTCTAATTCTTGCCATTTATTGCACAAGCAACTTTAATTTAAGTTCGGACAAAATGCCCTGATGCTGAATAATAGTTAGCCCAGACTGAATAGCAAATGTACCAAAACTGAGTCCTGTAAATGTCGAATGATTTCAATGGTAAAATTTGAGACTTGCCTCATGTTGGTTTCTCCGCTACAACCGAGGTGCCCCCATTTATAACACATGATACCTTGCTATAACGCAAAAAGATAGGTAAGTCAGTCAACTCTCTCATAACAAAAACATAATAATATCTTCCTAAACTTAAATTTCAATTCATTTTGATTTTAATTTATTTGAATTCAATTGCTTTGGAAAGGAAAATAATAGGGTTTTCAATATTTAAAAAAAAAAGAAAAAAAAGTATTCAATAAAACACATGTTTTTAAAATTACATGCAATTTATGAAAATGAAATATGTATCCATACTAATTTTTTTAAATTAAAGAAAACAAATATTCATAAAACTAAGGGCTAGAGCTAAATTTAACCTGAAAATATTTCATTTAAAACCTGCAAAAAATTTAATTTTTTTAAAAACTTAGATGGATTCTCCTTGAAGTTGACTGCACCTAAACTGAAAAGAAAAAAAAAGAAAATCCTGCCCATGAAATTTTTTTTCGACCAAAAGCGTCAGAATTCTGTCAAGGCCGCTGATCTAGATATATAGAATAAAGTATAGAAGAGGGATTGAGCAATGTCGAGAAAGAGAAAAAATATTCTTATGTGCGCAAACCTCCAAGAAACTTTTGGTATCTGTTCTCAAGTGCTCCACCAACTGAGCTGGTCCATGATCTCAGGGCCTGGTAACAAGATAGTCTCAGAAGATACACTTTATATATATGTTTTAGTCAAGCCAAAGTTTGTTTTTCTTCAAAAGCAAAAGACAGAACTTTCGAAATATTGAAAAATATAGTAAAAGCTATTAAAAAGGGCAATCAATGCCATATTTAAACTTCTTGTTTTTTTGGAAAAACGGTATTTGAGATGTTACCTGGATATAACATCCTTTGCATACAAAGAATAGTTCTTTTAAAAAATAACACCAATAATTTGCATTTGATACAATTTAGAATAAGTGACAAGAATGAAGAGGTGAGCACAAAAAACTACCTAACATCACAATTACCCGGTGAGAAATATATTTCATCTGATAATAATAGATAGTATAGTAGTTGCAGAGTGCTTACAACAGATAACCTCAGGTTCTGCAATATGATTTCCGACCATGACAGTACTCTTTCTCTTTCTCGACAATAAGGTGAGGAAACAAAAGGTGGGTATGAAGTAGACCTGTAAAAGCGCGTCTGAAAACAAAATGAAATGCAAGTCATTGTGTCGTTGTTGACTTGGCAAACCTGTGACTCCTTCATCATCACGCCTCCTAGCTGTAGAGAGGGAACACGGATCCAGTCATACCTAGCCAAGATTGCTAACATAGTCGGTGTAATATCTTAATGAAATCCTTCACATAAGCTGTTTTTAAATATAAATTTACCCACCCATTTAATTAATTGACCGTACCAACAAAGTGTAATTTGAAAAAAAAAATACTAAGCCAAGAACATCCTAAATATACAATTTGCACTGCTAATATACATTTTAATTTGATTACAGGTTTGAACGAATGTTCGTAGATTCCATAGAATATATCACATAAATAGGTAATAGACAAGCCATCTTTAAAGAGAAGGCTTGCTTTCATTTATGACCCAATCCCGAAAGAGAACGGACTGTGACTGTTTTAGCAAGAATTAGAAACATAAAGAATAACACATTACATACATTCCATGCATGACAATTAGCTAGTCCTCGTAGCTACATTTATGTAGTACCATTTGATTTAACCCAAGGGTTTACCTATACGTTTTCATCAATTTGTACAAACACCTTACCAACTAATTATTTCAATTTAATTGTAGTTATTATCTTAAACAAAATTCGAATAGCAGCTTATGCCAAGGAAATACATATAAAAAAAAGATTATTCAAGATGCGATAACTGAATAAAAGGCTAGGTATGGCCGGATAATTTACTCTTAAATGACTATTTTGATATAAATAAAAATAAGATATACCTGGTCTTCGTTTAGATAATTGGGTAAGCCTCCAATAAATATCTTATGGGGCGAATCGGGCACAACCGTGCTTATAACACCTGAAAAGAAACAAAGACATCATGTAGTATAGAGCATCAGGGAAGGTTTAATGCCTGAAACTGATAACAGGAACAAAACAATATCTTGTTCCAGAATTTCAAACTCCACTCCGAGTAACGATAAAGACAAAAGCCAAAGTTAATTTAAAGAGGTAAGCATAATTGTATTTTTTTAATACAGAGCTCAAGGGAGAGCTTATACAACAGTATAGTAATTTAATAACATGGAACATGATGCAACAAAATTTAATTTGATGTGATTGTAGATTTGACATCTTAAAAATTGCCATACTCAAGTTAAGTGTGCAAATTTTGGCCAGGATAGAATAACAGAAACTATGCAAATAAATTAGGGAAAAGAAAAGTTGGTCTCGAATCTCTTACTTTTAAAATTTGTCAAGTAACATCGTTAAAGCTATTGATTAAGATCAGAAAAGGCACAGATAAAACTTCGTTATATCATCCATGAAAACATTTCAATATCGTTTCATCGTTAAAACAAAGCCAATAACTCAAAACTATTAATATTAATTATTATTATTATTAAATAGTAAAACAGTCAGGTTTTTTTGATCTTAACTTTTTTTCCTTTCTGATTTTAACTAATAAATTTTAAAAAAGGGAAACGGGTACGTGAATTTTTATATTTATTTGCTTTGTTTGTTGGACCATGGTTTTTATGAGGAGTTGAGTGTGCGATTATTCAACAAGAGTAGAAAAACAAGGTGGATAAACAGCATAACAACATTAAATAGAATGAAAACCAATATTAAGATGATATAAGTTCAAGAAATATTTGCTAATTTCAGCAAGAAAGAAGTAAATAAAAACTTGCTAAAATGAAACTGACTTTTAAAAAATATTATTAAAATACATTGAGGCGATAATAATATGAAATTTTCATAAAATAACTCAAGTATTAAGTATAACTTAAAGAATAATTAAATTAGTGATTAATCTTATACAGAAAAAAAACACTTTTGTTCATTAAAAACTCAACTTAAAATTAAAAACACCAGACATTAAACAACTAAAACAATTTTAAATCTGGAAAGTTTAAGTCTTTACTTAATAATATTAAAAAGTACAACTCAACAGACAGTAATTGTCTACACATAATTACTAATGACTAATAATATTTTCATGTTTTTTTAAATATAATTCTTATTATGGTTATGCTCGCTCGTCAATAAATGATTTTTACACAGGAAAGAAAATCCAATAGTTCAACAAAATCAAATTCTTTCTTCCCAAAAAATCTTTCAGCTCAGCTGATGAAACTAAACCATTTTAATTTAACAGCACTGTCATATATGAGTTGTCTCCTAAAATTATCTCTCCAAAATAAGTGGTAACAATTGATAAGGGTGGTTAGTTATGACCCTCTAATTAGTCATTATTTTAATCTATAAGGAAATATTCTCAACAGATATAAATTCCATTCCTGGTCTGGATTTACTAATTGATTGTTTTTTTTAGATAAGAATAATTCTTAATTTGTGAAACAACTTTGATTAAAATGAAATAGCCACTAGATTAGTTGATCAGTTCTCATTGTAATCAAAGTAACAAGTCGTGATGAGAATATATCAAATAAATAATTGTTAAATAACAGCTAAAAATATTATGTTTTTATTTACAATGATTGAATGCTAATGGTTCCAAATAAAGAAAAATTGTCAACACTTTTTTTTTTAAAGATTTGTGCAAATTTAGAAAAGAAAAAAAAGATGAAAGGCCCGACACAAAATACATGGCACATAAAATCAAAAAATCTCTAATGCAATTTGATAAATGTATTTGTTATTTATAACATGATATGATTATATTAATATAAAGATATAACAAAAAAAAACATTCATTCCTGAAAATAAAATAATTAGTACAGATATAATAAGAATATATATTAAATATAAAAAGAAAGTAAAAAAAAAAACCTACTGTGATCATGTTGCGAAATAGAAAACAGACCTGGAACGTTGAGGGCCGACCCATCAGCTATACCTGGGGTCGGCTGGTAATCATGTGGTCGTCTTATTTTAAGACTTTGCCCTTTAAAATTAATACCATCAAAAGCCATTGCCTGAGTAGTTTCATCAATTGATCTAAACTGCAAAGCACAAATATAATAAATTAATATGATAAATGGTGAGAAATACAAAACAGTTAATATATAGAGTACTCTGAATCTGTAGTTTGTCAAGGAATGAATGGTGAGTGGATGGGACGTTTCATTTATGAACTGGTTTATTTAGATTTTTAAAAAATGTTAATTTTATTATTAATTTTTATTAGTAATCCTTACGCAATAAAGGTGTAAATTTCTATAATTATTAGTAAAGACAAAAATAGTAACATAGCCGGAGGTCCCCTCTAAATTAACTACCTTGTAAGGATTATAATACAAACGTTCCCAACAATTAATAATTTGAATACTAATAACATATCTATATAAATGTATAATTTTCTCCACCATAACAGTGTTATTTTCAAGACAGCAGAAAAATGATGAAACCATAAAAACAAAAGAACCAAAGCCTAAAAATTCCATAGGTCGCCCATTAATGGAAATTTTCAAAGCATATAGATTTTTCCAACACATTATAAACATTTGTATAAATCAAGAACATGCAACAAATAATAATAATAGCACAAAATAATTTATGATCAATTATTATTATATCATAATTTACTAATTCTTTAAATAATCAATATTTATGTGTACTTGTTCTTTAAACATCAACAATTACCTCAAGGAAGGCAAAATTTTCCAACACATTATAAACATTTGTATAAATCAAGAACATGCAACAAATAATAATAATAGCACAAAATAATTTCTGATCAATTATTATTATATCATAATTTACTAATTCTTTTAATAATCAATATTTATGTGTACTTGTTCTTTAAACATCAACAATTACCTCAAGGAAGGCAAAATTTTTGTCAAGATTAATCTGGCAAGCCAAAACGGGATTTCCAGCCGCTTGTGCTAGACCAGAAAGATGCATTTGCTGATTAAAAAACTCCATCATTTCATCCTAAAAAAAAAAAATTTGTTTTGTTAAAAACCATAAGTAATTTCATGCATAGCAGCATGGTTTGAAAATAAGTAGACACAATTGAAAAAAATGTTTGATAAAATAAATTATATAATTAATTATCATACCTCTGTAACACCAAATGGAATATTGCCAACATACAATCTCCTGGCTTGCCTAGTGATGGTTGATCCAACAACGGGGACAGCGGCTTGTGGTGTGTCTGCCACGATGTTAGCAGGGATCTGCCCAGCAGCTGCAAATTAATAATATGTGTCATACATCACAGGATAGCTAATACAAAGATGAATGGCAAACAGGAAGGTTATCAACATGTAAACAATAGCATAGAAGATCCTCAGATTGAATAATTTTTCTGTCATGTATTTCATACATAATGTAATATAATCATGTATTTACAATTAATTAACTCGTTATAAATTTATCGCTATGCCCAGATCCTTCTGGGCTCTCCTGAGGCTCTTCTTTCAGACAGGCACTGGTCATTCGTCTGTCATCGGCCAAACAATTTTGAATTCTAAAGATATTTTCCAAAACACTCACAGGCTAGGTTAGGGAATCTGCATATATTTGGGTCAAGATATAATAATAGAAAAAGAAAAGAAAATCTTGTTTCTCGTACTTAGAAGATTTTTCAAGTTTTGATACTAAATGGCTCAAAAATTGAATTAAATAAGATGCCTCTTACCCTGCATAGCCTTGTACTGGAGGGGACTGATATGTTCAAATCCTGGCGGAGGTACATCCCAATACAGAGATGGTCTCCTCCTCCTCCCTTTGGTTTTCCTTGGAGATCTAGATCTACTACGCTTCCTTTCATGCTTAGTATCTCTGCTTCTACTTCGACGGTCCCTGCTGCGTGAGCGAGAGCGTTTCCTGTGGTCTCTGTCCCTTGATCGTGACCGTCTTCTGCGTTCCTTATCTCTGTCCTTGTCCCGATCTGGGAAAAAAAAATTGATAAAAATTTAAGTCAAGTGTACTGCATTACGTGGTATGATACTTGGTTAAGGCTAATACAGTTTTAATGAATTTTTAAGGTTTTTTTTTTTGTTAAAACCAGAAACACTTGTTAATGCAACATGGTTGGGGATATTCAGACCCCTTGGTTGGACCTTAAGAGATGAAATTTTACTAGGGGTTTCACTTGGTGACAGGAAGATATGAAAAATAATGCAAATCAATGAGACATAATTAAGCGTCACTCATACATGGAAATAAAAAAAAGTCACAAATTCCAGTAGGGCATCTATCTCAATGTCTTTTTTTGGAACTTCAAACTATAATTGCTTACAGTAATAACATTGTAAATTATCAGATTGGCATTCCCATTTGATGTAGCAACAATGATACAAATAACCACATGAAAAAATATGAAAGGACACTAATGAATTAGTTGGTAACAAAAAAATCTCATCACAGTGAGTAAGGTAACCAATAAAGGTCTTATTAAAAATATGTTTCTGAGGGAACTATAATTACACTAAGTTTAAGAGAACTTTTTTTGAAGCCTTAGTTTCATACGTCAACATTATATTTCGTATCGATTAAACTTTATCTCCTAGAGATGCTAAAAATAAAATCAACCTTATAAACAATGAAGAAGAGTAGATTAATGAATAATCAATAACGTTTTCTTAAAAAATAAATATTTTCCTATCAAATTAAAGATATCAACATCCTGGATAGCAATAATAAATACTGGGTAAACTTATTACATAAGTCACAAAAACTGACAATGAAATTGCTTTCGCAACTATATAACATGCTTGGGTTGAGATTTTTATAGGTTTTAATCAATAGCTGTGTTTTATCATTAAGCTATTGATTACCAAGGATTTGTATTGTATACTGTAAAGGCTAGCCATTTGCGGCTCTGCAACATTTACTTCAATTCCGCAAATGTAATCAATAACTTCAAAAAATCATCAATAAAAATTCATAACAAATTCGAAAGGAATATTCATATGTTACTGATAATTGAGTTACCATACCATTAAAGATGTTTATGCAAAAAGAATTTTAAAATATTACAAAAATGAGTAAAGCAGATTTCAAATATTTGACATAATTATAATTGTTTGTCATTTACTTTTTTTTTTTTTTTAAAGAAAAATCAATATTCAGTGATTAAGATGGGTTAGTGAATAAAATGAAATAATATTCTTAAAAGTAAAACACCAAAAAAAAATACTTTATTTATTAACAATGTGAAGACACATTTTCAAAAGTTTATTCATGATGATTTATTTTTTGATATGGTACAACTACTATATCACATTTTCCCATACACTGAATGAAAAACCGCATTACACTAATTCACCACATGTTTAAATTATCAAATTCGAATTTGCAGCTTCCAAGCCTCATCTCATAAAACAAAAGCCTTAACATCCACATCCAAAACATTACTGCGATACTCAATGACCAAAATGGTTTACAAAATATATATACTAAGATATAAAATACCAATTAGAATTTTTAAAATAATTTGGTAATATATTTAATAATTAAATAATAGGGTGTCATGACATATTGTTCCTTAGCTTCATATGTCACTAAATTGAAGTATAAATAAATACAAATTACAATTTAGTTTATAATTAATGTAAAACAAAATTAGTCGGTAGAATTAACCAAAATTTTAAATAACAAATAGCAAGTCTATTTATCTATGAATTGATTAGAAATGTAAATGATTAAAAATTCCATAAAAGGAGGGAAAACTAAAACTTCAGACTAAATGTTTAGTAATTTTTAAGTAAGAAGTTGACCTAGGAATTTTTTTGTATGCTATTAAAAAGTTAATACCTCTTTTACATCACTCGACAAATAACGGGACAGATATAAAGGTTAGTCCAAATAAATCAATAACAAGGAAATCTAAAAAACATTCAGGTATGCTTTTACATAATTCGTCAAAGAACGCCCATTAATAATTTTCCAATCAATTGACTAAAATACTAAGAATTACAACTTTAAAAAAGTAAATAACATTCAAGAAAGTAGACAATATACACGGTAATAACGAGAATAGTAATATCTACGACATTTATAGATTTCGTTCGACCATATCGGCATTTGTACAACACTAGAATAACTTCAATTACCTTTTTGATCTTCACCCATTACTGCTTAACAAATAAGAACTATTTAACTTTGAAAAACACTAAGAGGTAAATAAAACTCGACTTGGCCCAGTAAACATAAATATTCACAAACTCCCTACACAGAGTTATTTAACGCAATAGCCTGACGCCGACTACACTCGAGGACGCCATATTGATTTTAAAAGGGCAGTCATATCAATTTTAGATTTTTACTTACACATCCTCATCAAAAGTTTAATTCCAAAATTCCTGTTATTTTTATAGAAACAAATGAAATAATACCATTTGATTGAACGTATTAACATAAAAAATCACGACTTTATTAGATTACTATCACTCATTGTCTTTGGAATAAATAACAACTGTGAAATTTATACCTCATAGCAGAAATTAACTTATCAGATGATTAGTTATGACGTACATATCAGCTTTCCATATTAATATAACTTTTAAACTGAGAATTTAAGAATTTTTAAGAACGTAGAATACTATTAAAATGCAGAAAAGGCGCCTCATCGTTCTGAGCCCGAATTAAAGCTCTTCACTAACCAATAATTACTCAAATATTCTATACGAAATATCCTGAAAAGCCTCAAATCAAATACTGATGGACCTATACAAAACGATTCATTACACCACAATAAAATATCTATGTTTAGATTTCTTATAAACTGGCTAAACAGTTACCACAGTTAACCTTTAGATAGAACTGAAAAAAGAATTAAGAGAGATTGGATAAAGAGTCTTAGGGAACCGATACCCAAAGAAACGCGTTTAACATGCGTCTTGAAAGGCAGGAACTGTTGCAAAAAGTTATTGAAACACATCTGAAAACCTTTACTTTTTTAAATGGCAAATACCATGGGGGGATTCGTCCCCCAGACGGGGTTCCTTCATGGGTCTCGCTCGCTGAAGCCGGGACCACGTGGTATTTCGTTGCCTGTGGTGCGCTACCCCAGTGCAATTGGGTATATATAGATCTAACAACCAAGAAAGTGGTAAATTTGGGAGTTGGTCTAGGCTACAGTATGTTGTTAATGTATCTACAAACATTGGCCTCATATTATGTTGGTTCAGAACCACAGTTTCCTATTCAAATGCTATCACACTTAAAAATCGCACATGTTAACCAAAAGAACCTATTACTCTAAGAAGGTATGTACTACCTATATAGGAAGGACCTATAGGAAATTGAAGACTCTTGTCATTTAAGACGCAAAGATAGTAAATTCTCTCTATTAATGAAGTTGGCCATCAGGAGGCACTACAATCTTCAATTGAACCCCAAAATATCCAAGGCAATTATCCCTCCTTAAACCCTAAATTAACTATCGATGCTCATCCTATCCACTTCTTCGCGCCAGTCAAAAATCATGGTTGGAAACTCTGTCTTGGAAAGACCACATTTTCCAAACCACCTGCCGATCCATTTCCACTCTCAAACTTATGAATCGGTTCAGTAATCTCTTTCCATTCCATTTGTATGTAAGGGTCACCTCATGGTTTCCTTTCTTATCTTCTCTTATTTTGTCTACAGTGGTGTGGTGTATGGTGACATCTCTGAGGATCTAGAAACTTGGTTAAAGCAGCTGATGAATTGTTTCCAAATGTGTATACTCGGGATCCCCAGAGACCTTCGCATTTCATAAAATTAATCTGAGTTGGAACGGCTGTTCCTCATCATGATTGTTTTGTTGGATTCCTTCTCTTCAGTACTAGTATGACTAAAAAGCCTCCTAACCTTTACAACCTCCTCCAATTCAAATCAGATATAAAATTTGTCTCTCTCTAAATATATATCTACATATTTTGTTATGATTTTTTTTTATTAGCAATTAAAATTATATATTAGAATTAGATTATTTTTAAGAAGGAGTTTTCTGTTTAGATAATTTGGGAAGAGATAGTTTTTGGACCTTCCCAAGACCCTGGCAGGTAGCTGAACCCAGGTGTTTTCTTAGAGATTCCAATAAATAGCAGGGCAAAGAGGCAGGAGAGTCTTTGGTCTATTTTCTGGTTATTCAAACAGTTCAGAGAGAATATTTAAGAGTCAGTGGCCATGAGGTCCGGTGTTGCCAGTCACACAGAAAGGCCACATGTTGATACTAGAGGATAGGCGTCACAAAGAAAGAACACCCACCACTCAACATAGAATCATATACATTTTATTATTTGTATTAGATACTCATTATTTTAAGTATATACCCTTTTAGAAAATTGCAATTATAAAACATTTAAACATTATGCACTAAAGCCACATTGAATCGAGATAATCCTACCTTGATCATTATTAAATAATTTGTTATTCTTAATGACATTTTTTAAGAATTTCCTTTTATCTTTTATAATAAGAAATTAAAAATATACTATAAAATAAATGTGAATCGCTAATATATACATTCTTAGGGAACAATTTTCTAGAATGAATTGTTTTTTTTCATTCATTCACATACCATTCAACTTTTATAGCAGAATTTTACAAAACCCACCAATTGTCTGGAAAATTTTAAAATGAAATTGAATTTTGTAAATCCTAATTTTCTAAATATTCAAGAAGACTTCAAATGGCTTCCCCTATTAGGAGGTGGACCTTCTATTCACTCGATGAACAAATCTTAAGTCAGTTTCACGTCGGACAGTACACTGTTGACTGGTCTAGTCTTCTGGATTAATAATGCTTCTCTTTTATCTGTGATTTATAAATAAACCTTGTATTTTAATATTCTGTGCATATACATTTTTTTAACTTGTTTAATATTTTGACAATTTTAGGATTATTTTCTACATTGCAAAGTAAGTAGTCGATCATGTCACTCATTATTTACCATGGAGCTGCTTCTTTTTGTGTCACCATTTTATCTACCCTGTAAAATATCTTGCCTCTAGGTAAAACATGGGTTGAGTATTCCCTCAGTATATTGACTGTGTAATAATAGTTCTATAAAAACATGATTTACATATTGTTAATAAAGATCTCAATAACTTTAATATGACATGCCCTTGTCAATATGACAGATAGAAACTGCCGTGTGTGATCGTTTGTTACATTGGCTTACTTACTTTATAGACAATCACCTTATGATGCTGTTATAAGAAATATATCCAGAATACTGTGAATTAACTTTACATTACTGAAAGGAACTAATGGGATTACAATTGAGGGCAACTAATAACACTCTGAGCTTGATTATTTGTCGTGCTCACCATTAACCATTCAATTAGATAAAAAACAAAACATTTAACCTATTAAGTCACCAATATGTTTCTATACATAACTCCTTACCTAATTTCTTCACACAAAAATATTTTGTATTGATCAATAAAAGGTTATCTGGATATGAAACTATAACAATAAGCCATAAATGTAATGTAATGAATAACTTAATTTATTTATTATTTTGTTCCGGCATTTGTGCACCGCGGCCTCAGTGAGACCTATTGTGCGCCGTCCATGTCCCTGTCCTATATATGTGACAGGCCCACGGCCCTTGCAAATCTGAGGATACCGAATGGATCGATCAGTTCACATAGTTTGGGGTCTACAATGCGATCACTACCAAAGTGAAGGTATCGCCTTCTAGCTAGGTTATCACAGTCACATATTATATGACGTGCCGTTTCTCCCTCTTTCTTGCAGAATCTGCAGATTGGTGATTCAACTATCCCCAAATTAAAGAGGTGTTTATTTAACCGACAGTGACCTGTATAGAGTCCTGTCACACTTTTGAGTGTCCACCTGTCCATTGATAGAAGTGCTGAGCTTCTTCTCTTACAGGGTCCATCAAGAAACAGTTTCGAGTGTTCCTGTTTCTTAGTTTCTCTCCAAGAGAGTCTTGCCCTGTCCTCTAAAGCTAATTTTATACGCCTTTTAGCGTAGCTGAGGCTGATACCACATATGGGTTCAGGTGCAAGAGGTGTCTGTTCTGAGCCCACCCTTGCAAGGCCATCTGCCTTCTCATTGCCTGTGATGCCTGTGTGTCCTGGCACCCAGTCGATTCTAACCTTATTGGCTAGCGAGAGTGTGTTTAGGTTGTTTTTGCACTCCTCAACCAAATAAGATCTGGTCGTATAGCTTCTCAGGGCGCCAATTGCAGCCTGGCTATCCGTGAAAATTGTGATCAGTCTGTTTCTTACACCCTCCCCAATTAAGGTTTGGGTACAGACATTGATCGCCATCACTTCGGCCTGAAAGACCGAGGTGTGTCTACCTAAAGGAATAGAAATCCCAGATTCTGGTTTATCTTTCCTCCATATGCCGGCCCCTGATCCGTTTTCTGTTAGTGAGCCGTCTGTATAGCAATTAATCCCATTACACAGTTTATGTGGTTTGGTCTTTGTGTTTACCGCACAGTATAAGACGTCTGTGTGTTTCTTAACTTGTAGGTCAGAGTGCATTGACAGCACCTCGTCCTCATCAATTCTTCTGAACAAGTTCCCATGCCCCATGTGAGTCATGACTTTGGATCTTGTTCCTGATTTCGCAAGTCTGTAAGCCACGTTCAAGGCTTGCGCTTCTACTTCTATGTGCAGTGGATTCAAGTTCAATAAGACTTCCATTGCAGCAGTAGGAGTTGTACTCATGGCACCAGTAATCATGAGACATGAGAGCCTCTGTAATTTGCCAAGCAAAGTTTTATTTTTACTAATGCTACCTCTGTGCCACCACACCATAGAGGCATAGAGCACCATTGGTCTCACTGCTGCGGTATATAGCCAGAATAACATTCTGGGTTGTAGTCCCCAGGTCCTACCCACAGCCCTTTTACATGCATAGAGGCATCGAAGTGCCTTCATAGTAGTATTCCTGATGTGTTTGGACCAGTTCAATTTACTATCCAGAGTAACCCCTAGATGCTTTACCTCACTACAAATGCTTACCTGTGTCCCCCCTATATAGGGTGGTCTAACTATAGCATTTCTTTTGTTAGTGAAGATACAAAGATTTATCTTCTGGGGATTGATTCCTAAACCATTCTTTTCACACCAATCCCTCAAAAGATCCATCGATGCGGAAAGCAACTCAGAAATGGTTTCTGAGAACTTGCCCCCTATGAGCACAGCAATGTCATCAGCATATCCCTGTGCGTAGAACCCTGAACTTAATTAGTCTCATATAAAATGAATTATAAATAAAATCTCTTTCTGTCTTGCTGATTGGTTATTGGAAAAGTTTAGTAAAAAAAAAAAGTGTGAGATATAATCAATATGACAGAAATTGAGCCATCTCTCAACTTTGTTAATAAAAAAAAGCTTTCAATTAAGAAATATTTTAGGATAAATAATGGAAGTGTGATCATATTTTAATACCATGGTCATCACATATGGACGTTAACACATAATCATCATGATAAATAAAGAGTCCATTGCTTGGATAGGTAGGATGTTAGGTAAAAACTTATTTGAACTATGAAAAACTTATAAAATCTTTATTTATTAACATAATAAGGACTCTTCAATGATTTAATTAAATGAAAGTACTTATTCTTAAGTATAAAACATATGAATAAGTTGTAAAAATTTTATAGATAATATACTAGATCGTCATCATAATAATCTAAGTTTACTTATAGGTCGTTATCAATTATTTTTACTCCTAGGGTGCTAGAAGTGTCACCCACCCAGTATTGTTTGTAGATGGTAAGTTGTATGTGTACCAAGTTTGGTTTAAATTGCTTCAGGCACTCTATAATTATATTGGAGTACATTCACACACACATCCAGTAGCAGGTGAGCCTTAAATTTGGAAATTTGACAATGGCTAGATTGTCAAGATACACAAAGATAATATAAAAAAATTAGAGCTGCTAAAGAAGTACATTTTAAATGGCCACTTGTTTCTAGAGAAGTATTGTAATGTTGAAAGAAGGTGTAACCAAATACAAACTACAATATTTTTGGTTGCCATTTGAAATATAGATAGAGACAAATACATATATAAATAAGCCTAAAATTTATCATTGCCTATACAATCCGTTTAAACAAAAGAAATCATTTATTTACTTATGTTCAGTAATTGGTCATAACTAATCTTGATTTTGATTGACTTAGAAAGAGCAGAAAATTAGGGACAACCTCAGGTGACAAAAGCTATAAGTAAGCCATTGCTGGAATATATTTTCAAAGCAAAATGAGATCCAACAAAATACCAACCCCTTAAAGAAATTACTGTTAAGGATGGGTGTTTAAATACTTTTGAATATGGCTGTTTTTAAGTTTCACGTAAAATTTTGAAATACTATTTATTTTTTGGGGGTAGGGGAAAGACTGGTGTAGGAATACGTATGACTCTTACTGCATTATCTCCAAGTCGTTATGTAGCAGCAAATCTTGTGAGTACAGTATACTTTGTCATTCAAATGGGTTGAAACCAGTCCACTTGTGTTTATAATCATCATTCATCATGTTTTAAATAGCTGCAATAGGATAAAATGGTACCTATCAATATAAAATTGTTATATGCATATATGACATATCGCACAATTTGTAGAATTACAAGCAAAGTATCAATATTTTTGAGTGGCTCTACAAAGAACTTAAAAGAATGGGACTGACATTAGTATGAACGAAACAAAATGCATTGTCACCACGAAAGGTAAAGTGATTATCGAGCGTGGACTTGAGTGGCTAGGAAGTTGAAAATGTGGACCGCTTCAAATATCTTGAGGTATACATTAGCAGTGATGGTAAGCTAAGCCAAGCTAAATAGACGCAACCATAGCAACAGCCACAAAAACTTACCATTCTATAAATACCAAATTTATTCATACCAAAGATTTGTCAAAATATAATGGTGTTTTACATCCTTATATCCAGGAAAGAATAAGCTTCTATCCTTCTATAGTCAGAGAGTAATATGGTTAATAATTTTCACATATACAAATTTATAAGTTTCAAACGAGCATTTTTATCAACAGGAACTCAACGAAAAATGCTATGATTTTATGCCTTCCATTTCCTTTTCGTGTTTCTTGTGCTTAGGATTGTTACATGAGGGGTATCAACAACCAGTCTTATTGTAAAAAAAACAAAAAAAACATGTTACTTGGGCCTTTTATTTGACTGGTAATGTACAAATTAATAAACAATTTTTTATAGGCATCATATCTATACAATTATGAATATAATTATTACAACACTAATAATATTACAAATATATACAATGGCTTCTTTAGGAATCGCACTTCTCCAAAGGCACGGTTTTTAGTATTCCACCTAAAAGTTTTCTTTTGAAAAAAAAAATCTGTAGCAGTGTCACCTAACCTGGAGACTAATTGTCTTGATACCATTGTCCTTAGAAGAGCTAAAAAAATTAATATGCATAATGATAAACCATTCAGTATCAAAATAAATGAAAAAGTACAAAATAAAAATGAATAATATTGTAATTATTAATAAACATTTGCCATGAAGTATTACAAAGAAAATGAAATCCATGGCACATATATGAAGTAAAAAGGTAGATGGAGCTAGCTGGTAGATATTGATTAGGCACCACCACAGTCTTAGGATTACGCTAAGCCTATCAACCATTTTTCGGCGGGTTTCTAGAACAGATTTCCTAATTATTTTTCCTCGTGAGACTAAGTTAAAGCTTAACCAGACACATCCACTTTAGAAAAAATGTTCAGAAGGAGTTGAGTTGTGACATCATCCCAGACTAGGTGAAATGTATCTTGTAACCAGATTTTATATGATTATTTTAATTTTAAAATAGAGTAATGTGAAATAATTTTTGTGTTATACTTAAAATTAATTGGAAAAAAAAAAGAGACGGCCGTCATGCTTAGTCCAACTATGTTTTTGGAGTCCCCGAATCAGAAAATACCCCGCTTTTGGAAGAGAGAGATTTCATTCCTAAGGGGAGGCAAGAGAAGACACATGAATAAACACTGGACTCTTTGAAGAATCACCTGTTCCAAAATTTGAGCATTTAGAAAAAAATAACCAGAACCAGAAAATTGTAGATTATTGTTAGTTAAATTGATTTTAATTGGCTCGAATTTCTATTGTGTACTATTAGTATTTGATTACTAAATGATATTTTTAAAGTGTATGAATTTAAGCGTAATCATAGCATATCTATACATTCCCAGTAATTTCCTTCAATAGTTACACATTCTGATGGCATCACACCAACAAACTTAATTACCTTAACAAAGTCTAAGCCTTTGTACAGAACACGCTAATCTACCAAGATTACATTTTTTTACCATCTTGACATACACCACCAAATTTGCACTCAATAGAAGACTAATAATTTGTCTAAAAAAATTTTCTAGTTAATGGGTACCTCCGATCTCGCCTCCCTTAAAGATTTTTTTCATGGTTGGTGACAATTATATTGTAATTGTGTTTAATTAAAAATATTCACCTGTAGTTCAGTAGTAAATTATCCAGATCATTTTCATTATAGTAAACAACAAAGTCTTTTGGTTGAACTCCTTCAAAGATTGCCACTATACTGGGTTTAAGATTTAAAAAGAATAATGGTTGACGCCTCTTAGAAAAATCTTTAGTCAAAACCTCAACAACCTGTAAATAAACAAGAAACATAAGGGTGGATTTATTTTTATTCGATTAGAATATGATAACAATTATAAAAATGATATGATTAACTTAAAATAATGGGGATTACAATGAACAGAAGTTGATTAAGATACAATAACAGTAAATATTAGGAAAAAAAAATCAACATGGACAAAGCTGAGCATGATTTTTTCTTGATGCTTAGAGCTTAGAATCTTCTACCTTTTTTTTCTTAACAAAATTTTATCTTATATTAATAATTTCAGATTAAAGAACATAATATGAGGTGATTAAAATATAAATTTACAATTAATAATACCTTTGCCGCTGTAAAATCTGCTCCATATATGTGCGAACAGTCAATAACCACAGGTATTCCCTGTTTGATGCTATGCTTTGTTACAAGCCCACTTACGTAGTCAACAGACGGAAATATCAAACATCTGTCCGGTGTAAGTAGCAAATATTCAACACCAGCTCTGCTCTAGAACAAAAAAAAATTGTTAACTATATGCAATTGGCTTAGTCCTGTGAAAGTATAATTAATAAATAGCTAGTTAATATTATTAATTGTGTAATCGGAATAATGGTGCAAATTTAAATTTCTACAAAGTCAGGCTGTGGGAATCTTCAAAGAGCAAAGGATACAAACTCGCAAGTCAATAATTCTTCCAACATTTCAAAAACTCTCCACGACATGTATACAATTTAACATAACTAACATACAGGATGATATACAACACAGAGAAGAAAGTAACAACAAGATCTGTTCGAGGTCTAGTCTGGGCTATGTACAACCGCCATGTACCACCACAGCAGTACAGAGATGATCACTACAAATTTTTTGCTAATAGCAGATTGGCCAGTCGGTGGGTAACCAAATATTTTAAATAAAATAATAATAGGCAATCATTCAACTTACACTTTTTATTTCCATTGAAATTTTAGGTCTTGCAGCATGATAAAGAATTGAAACCAGATTAAGACCGATTCCGATGAGAATACCTATCTCTAGTCGCAACATCAAACATGCTATAAATGTAACAACTCCAGGAATTAAGTCACTTTCTGAAAGACAATTTTAAATTATATATAAAATTAATATGAAGTTAAGACATTAAAAAAAATTAATTCTGTACATATCTACATACATTGATTAAATTAAAAACCTACTTTTAGATCTCCAAATTGGTTTGACTACTCTGACCTCAACCATAAAAATAACAGCAGCAATAATCACGGCAGCAAGGCTTGTTTTTGGAATGAAGTAAAAGCAAGGTGTGAAGAATAATAGGGCAATGATGACCAATAAACCTGAAAAATAAATGAAGTTATGGAAACTTAATGTAATAATTTAAAATTCAACATTATTTTAACTAAAACAAAAAAAAAGTATAGATTTGGCAATAAGCCTTAGTTTTTTCTATGTTTCTGTATGAATGACTACTAAAAATCCATGTATATATATATATCTCATTTTATTGAGATGTTCTCAATTACACTTTAACAATCTTTCAGATTTAATCACTTAAATGAATGGTGCTTAGAGAAAGGTTTAGCTATTTCATATCGTTTTGTTCGAGTTTTCTTACTTGATTGTTTAATTTTACATAAATCGATGGCTTACTTCACAGAAGTACTAAGCAACATTTTGGGAAACATGATAGTGCTAAGAGCTGAGTACTTAGTTTTCATTGGTGTTAAGTGCAAAATTATTCCTACAATTATTTTAACAAAACATGTTCTACCTAAATTTGTCCAAACAGAAAATGTGATAGAGAACTTGTAATTTTTCTAAAAGAGAGAACTTTTAGTTGTATTTTTCCGAAAACCAGTTTCAATGTACTTAGCACTACTGTGAAGTAAGTCATCGTAATATATAGATGCCAGAAAGCTGTTTGCACTTATCAGAGTAAATCTGTAGATGGTAGAAATTTATTGAAGTGCATGCACAACAAAATGAGCACCCGCCTGACCATAACAAACCATCCCACCATTGCCAAAATATCACTGTGCACACATAGCAAAAAAATTAAAGAAAATAAATGAAATCAAATCTCCTCCAAACGTAGAACCCTATTATCAGAAAAAAATGTTTAATATAATTACTTTGGTTAAATAATTAATCGTGACATGTGTGCAATAAATTGAAAAGACAAAAAAGGGTGGGCACTAACAAGGTTTTGGTTTATAAAACCATCTCAATCATTCCCCCACACTCACATCTCTGTCTCGATGTAATGTTCCTCTCGAACTGAGACATAGATAAGAAGATTTTGGCTTCCAGCTATTCTCTCAAAATAGATTTTGTAGTAAAAGATTCCAGCATTAATTTATAGATTATTTAATTTATGTGAATGAACCAACCAGTATAGAGACCACCAAGTGGTGTCCGAACTCCACTATTGTTGTTAACAGCACTTCTCGACAGGGAGCCACTTCCAGGAAAACTTTGAACCATAGAGTTTCCTATATTGCACAGCCCAATAGCTATCAGTTCTTGAGTAGCATCAGTAGTTTTTCCATTTGCTAAAAGAAATTACTAATTATAAATTGATAAATCATTACTTGCACGATGAAATGTTTAAGATATACACTGCTCTTTCCTATAATGTGACGATTGTGTTTTTCCTCAAAAGTATCGGGTAATATGATATTGCCAGAATTCCAAATTTAAAAATTAGAACTCCAGAACTAAAAATTTAACTTCTTAGAGAATTTATTACAAAGTAAAACATTATCTAATAACTAAATATAAAAATAAAAATATAAGGCATTTATTTTGACGCTACTGGATAAGTTCAAATAAACTTTTTAATTTTGTCTTTATTTTTCTGAACTCTACATATGTTGGTCTCATTAATGTTGTAAAATGGACAAAACTACAGTTTTCTTAATGTTTTTAAAATTTTAGTAGTAATTTTCCAAAATTCATGATCAAAGGAATGTGCTGATATGTACTCTTTAGCTTCCTAACGAAAACATCTGGAAAACTAATCAGTAGTTCTCTAGTTTCAAATTTGCCAAGAACTGTTTTTAATAATCATTAGCTAAAGAAAAAAGGTCTGTGTTTTGAAAATAATAATAATTTTAACAAAAAAAAAAAATTTCAAATTATCACAGGGAAATTTGAACTCAAATCCTTGTGATAGGAGGAAGCAGTGTGAATTCATGATATATATATCAAAAGGTTTACACTTTTGTAAATTTAAGTAAATATATTGGGGCTTGGACAACACGATGGTGTTAGCAAACGGCTTTTTTCATGTATATCAATATCGAGCAATGGGGTTGTAACATAAACATACCAAAGGCCTTGCAGATAGCGATATTTTCCAATAAGGCGATAATAGGCAGCACAACAATCCCTGAACCCAACTGAGAACACATTTCTATAATCCCAATAGTTCTGTTAGCACTTGGAACACTGAAAGGCGGCAGCTGGAAACTAGGTAATCCCGGCGGTATGTACCCTGAAATAAAGAACAAATGTAAATTAGTAAACACAATAAGTCTTCTCATATATATGTACCTAAGTTTCTATTGAACACACCACAGACGAATAAACAGAAATTATTTTGTAAAAATATAATTGTAAATTACATTGAAAAAATTAAAAACAGTTAACAATTAAATATTTTTGTCCCTGCTAGAAATAGTTAAGATAGTACTTATTACAGATCCCCCTAGTTATTATTCCGCCAAGGAAATTAATTAATTTAATAGCTATACTTTAAAGATATTTATAGTTTATAATTATAAAATGGAATCAAAATTCACAGTATTACATTAAATTTGGATTATCTCTGAAATTAATGGTACCAAGATATACACAAATATCTATCTATTTAAAATAAAACTGGTATAATGGAATGAAGTGAAAGAAATTAAATTAATAACTACACTCTCGAGCTTTTTTTAGTTTATAATCTTTAAACACAATACAAATTTGAAAGTCTGACATTATTACATTAAAGTTGGGTAAATTACAAAAATAATGATACAAAACAAATATATAAGGGATTTAAATTAATCCTGTTTTAATGTAATAAAATGAAAGAAATGAAATTAATAACTATTAATTTAGTGATATTCTTAGTTTATAATTTTAAAACGACACAGAAATAAGAAATGCAAACAGTACTAGATTAAAGTTGGATAAATTCTAAAATGGTACCGAACACAAATATCATCAATCACTTAAAATAAAACTGATATCATCTATAACATAAAAACTTGAGACATTGTTTCTCATCTATTTATGTAATGAATAAATTTGAATTTTTTATTGTTGATAAAAAACATACCAATTAATTTGACAGGTGTCTCCCCCTGAAGATGAAAGTAGTAGCCAATGAAAGCACTTCCAATGACCAAAATACAGTTTCTGGAAGTTGCTATGAGCCAAATTGCTTTATTAACAAATTTTTGTGTACGAGTTTCATTTCCCTCTTCTCCGATGCGTAATTTAGCCAAATGCTAAAATAAAAATAAACAAAAAAAAAAGAAGAAAAAAAGCTAGGCCATTGCGCTAAGTACTAATTAGTATTGTAATAAGACAAGATAATGATTATTGTAATCATATCTTATAAAAAAAAATGGAAATAAGTTATTAAAATTAAAGAATAAATCCTAATTTATAAGTATCTAGAAAGTAGGTTTTTATAAACCTAAGAAAAGAAACCATGCTGAGTTTTGGTGTAACTAAGAATAAAGGTCTTTAAAAATAAATAAAAAACTGGAGATAGGCAAATAAATACCTCTTCTCTAGAATATTAGTTTTATATCAAATATTTCAATACCTCCAATATATGTTTGACATTTTACTCAAATAATATTAATAATCATATTATATCAAATAATGATAATTTAGAAATTAAAGCATTTATTTTGAATTTTCTAAAAATCTATGCTAATCATAAATGTTTCATATCTACTACTCATTGTTCTACAATTTTTGATGTTCTTTTATATTACTGGCTATGTTATTGTCAATGATCCTTTAAAAAAATTTTTTTTTAGAATTTACTACATTTTTAATTCTAAACATGGCAAGCTTTAGTTAGTTTTCAGATATTATGATATTAAAAAAGATACAGTTATCACAAATTCGATACTAAGTAAATAGTACTGAAACCAGGAAGACAACCAAAGATGACCCCAAAAACATTTTTCAATAGCTTTCTTTGAAATCTGAAAAACCGTGAGTTGTTTGGGGTAAAAGCTAACTATTAAAAACTAACATTATTGTCACATATGGAGACTGTAGATGTGAAAACCCTGACAAGTTAAGGATAACATTGCATTACCCAGTTTAAAATGGAACCCTAAAGGTAAAACAAGATCAAAGGAAGTAAGAGTTACGAGCTGTTGGCAGGATTTCCTTGCTCGCTGCATATTGATAACAAATCTGTGTCTTTTAAATAAATAAAAAAGTTGTGGAATTAAAAAGGATAATCATGTAAACATAACATAAACCAGGTATAATGCAATTCAAACAGAAATGGGATACTAAACTAATACCAATTATTCATTAACTGAAATTTTGGAGGTAATAACCTATTTATTAGTTTAGGGCCATCATTTGTATCCAGCCAAATCATGCGAACCTCTGCAACCTCTATGAGCTAAATTGTTGGTTAGGATATTGGGTTCAAGCCTTGGCTCAAAGGGCATTATGATTTTATTTCAAACTGACATCAGCTGATATGGCTTGAGCCAGTACAGCTTTCATAGCTCACAAAGATTTTCCATGCTGTACATAGAAACTAGAGTAAAGTAAGCTTGGGTGTACATAGGAATCGTTAAGATGGGAAGCCTGCATTTGAGCTCGGGGTACTTTCTCACGAGCTGACCATCCTTTTAAATGGGCCATAACATATTGTTTAGTGCTCTTAGACTTTAGAAAGCAAATAACACTTAGAAAACTTTAATTTATTTCAGGAATCGCCAAACATAAGTAACTGCTATGAAATCAGAAAATTCAAACTGGGTACCCTACATTGATATCGATGAATCTAACAACAAAATATAGCGTTACTACCCAATTCAGAAGCGGTATTGTGATTTCAAAAAAGTAATGTTTGTATTATTTGAAAGACTAAAAGTTCATTAATGATTAGTTGACATTACTAACTGCAAAAATTCATCGCAAACTAAAGTATTGATTTTTTTAACTCATGAATAATATAAAATGAAAGACCAAGCCGTTAAATAAAAGATTGGGTTACAATTGAACTTTAGTGCTAAATTGGTCTCAGCCATGGTTAAAACTTACATGTACTGCAAAAATATATGTATTTTGTTCTTGAGCTTTCTACTTGATAACCATCTCCTCAAAAGTCCCATGTAATTAAGTCAAACTCCTAACTGTACTGCTTTTTTTTTTTGTTGAAGCAATGAGCATTTAGAAGGGATTCCTAAACAGCCCTTTAAGTTATAATATTTTGTAAAAACAAAGGGAAAGATAACTCAAAAAGAAAAATTCTTACCCTCATCGCTATCAATATCGCAATGCACGAACAGCCAGCGACAGTGTCCCAAAGTCGAATGTTGACAATATCTTTGGCAATGTCTGACCAAATTTCAACAAATGTCGAACCTTTTGCTTGTATTCCAATTAAATCTTTTACTTGAGAAGATACTATCAGAATCGCCACGGCTGATGTGAACCCAGATGATACAGGGCCAGAAACAAAGTCAATTATAATACCTAGAAAACAAATTATATTATAATAAAAAAAACATTTTTTAGAGTTTCATTGTATTTTATAAATAATTTTATTAACTATTTGATAAATCTACTCTGGTCTAGAAAATTAATGAAGAAACAGGTAAATCGAGTTGGGATGTTGACCCCCCTATCCATTACCTTCCTCGGATACATCTTTTGTAGGATTTTGGATACATCTTCACCAAAAACATATTCTACCTAAATAACATTCATAAAATCAGAGATCGAACCTCTACTCCCATTTCCCATAGAGCGGCCTATTTTGATTGCTCACTCATATCCTGAGCCACATATTTCTCGAACTCCATTACCATAAGTATAAAATTCTCTCCTGCACTTTTAATTTATATGTCTGATTTCTTCCAATTCATTCTCTCCTCTTAATGATGACAATACTTATTACCAGGGACAATGCCTGAGATGTGCCAGATAATTAATTAATTAACGGTTTGTTTTTTTTTTTGTTTCACAACACAATTAACAGTAAATCTTACTATTAAATATAATCGCCGTGAAGGAGGATTGAGGACAGCTCATTTACTAATCTGATGCACTCTAACAAATCTAAGTTTGGGATTGTGGTGTTCTCTGATGACAATTGGCCCAAAAGCTGGACTTCTTCAGACCCTCCTTCAACTGATGATACAATATTCATGATCCATACTTCAGTGATCCAAGTTTGGAGGAACTAATCTGATCTTTTGGGATGCATGACTGCACAGAAACCTATTACTTCTTGCATCTGTCACCCTTGAACAGCTTGGGGCTGACATTCCCAAATTTCTTGTCGATTAAGCTAATGTAAAAGGATGCCTTTCAAGCAGTCTTTTGCTGTAATGAATATAATGTACACCTTAAGGCACAATGTTTGGGCAGGCTGATTCTTCCTCATTGAGATTCATAGCGTCAACAATTTTGAGCTCGTATAAACTCTTCTAAACTTACTAGAAAGTATGTCTAAAGCCATTTGAATTGTGAAATATCTAAAAGGTGGAAGTGATTGGAAAGGTTGATAAAAGAAAATTAAAGTTACTAATCATAATTTAATAATAAATATTTATTTGGTCTCCCTTTTGTTATTGTATAACATTGCATAAAATAAACACAGCTGGTGAGGTATGGATTCTATACAAAAATATAAAAGGCGTTGTAGTAAGTTTGAGGAGGAATTTAAAATAAATATAAAAAAGTTACTTACCTAATCCAACTAATCCCATTATAAGCTGTATAACTCCACTTAAGAAGCAAAGAAGGGTCCCGTATTCATGTCCGAGACCATGTAATGTTTGGAAAGTTAGAATTGAGCAAATAGCTGTAGGCCCCATGGGTACATCCTTGCAGCTTCCAAGAAATATATACATGAGAGCTCCAACAAAAGAGCCATATAAGCCATACTGAAAAAATAAACAAATTGTGTACATTGTAGTACAAAATATAATGGAAATAATTATGATGAAATTATGCACTGTTTTTTCTAGTTAGTTGATTAATGTAAACAGTATAGTTTAGGACATTATAAATAAATAAATAGAATATTGGCCAAGTGGAAGAATATTGCCTCTGATTAACAGGAAGCTCCTTGTCGAACATATATTTTTTTTTTTTTTGGATGAATAATATATGGGAAAGGGATAAAACTCTATGTTGAAACCTCGAAATACTTTGCTAATTAAGAGATAATTAATAATCAAACTTGTATGGAATTTCATAAAAACATTTAAGAAAAGGAATTATTATTATAATCAATTAATCTTACAAAAAAAGATGTAACAATAACCACCTAAATTTGAAATGTTGATTATCTACTAATGTAATTTTTGTTTATTAAAACCATTTAGTTATCTTTCAACCATTAATTTTCAAGATCCTTACGATTCCTTAACAGAAATTCTTAAGAACCTTAAAGAGCTAAGTATACACTCATGACATATATGTTTTGCAAAATAACAATCATAATTTATACTATCTTATAAAGAGGTGATGTGTGTTAGCTAAGTTGTTCCAGGTAATCTTTAAAATACTTAAACCACATGAAAGCTTATTTATTCAAAAGCAATCTAAAAAAAAAAAAATGACGTGTTGAGTGTTAAAATCCTTGTACTGATCATTAATGAATATCTTTATCATAATCATTATTCACAGTTCATAATCGATATAAAACAATATAGAGATATATAATATATTTCTTAAATTTTGAAGGGGGTTTAGCCATTTTAATTTACCCATGCCAGTAAATATATATAGGTTATTTATGTAGCATACCTCTGCCGGAAGTCCTGCAATGTTGGCGTATGCCAGGGATTGAGGGATGACTGTGAGTCCAACTGTTACCCCGGCCACGAGGTCCCCAACGGCATCTTCCGAGTTGTACGTTTTCATCCACTTTAGAAATGGCAATCTTCTAGTTATCGTCTTAGGAGTCCAGATTTTTTTGAATTTTCTTTCGAACCATGGCACGAAAGAGTCCACTTTTTCTTTAACGCTTATTTTTCTTTTCGGCCCGACAGTTTCAACCACTAAATGGTAGAAAAACAAATATTATTAACACATTGTATATTAATAATTCACCTAGTTGATAAGACGTAATATGTCGTTCATAATGATTAATTGTTAAAAACAGAACCTTAAGAAAGGAATTAATACCATTGTTAAGTTGAAAGTAAAACTAAAAAAATTCGTTCTTTCCAGTGGCAGTGGATTCTAGATTTTCCCTCGCTCTTTCAGAATTCGTGGGAATGGTCAAAAACCCGCATGGGGTTTTAATCTTCAAAAGTCGTAGTTTCTTGCAAAGGTGCGGGTTAAGGGGTAGAGTTACCAGCAGTAAATTATTATTTCTAAAATTTATTAATGACAGTAATAACAAATAGAAACAATGTTAATTTTCTTCCTTATTTCACATTAGGTTTGTTCGAACACTGAATCACGGACTAGTTTCAAACTGGTTCGTGATTATTTGCTGAGCATGGGCGAACGTTACCTGATCACGGGTTTAGAACATGCTGGAACGCTTTTTCCAATCTCTGACTGTTGACTCATCTTCTCAGTTACTTTACAAAACAACTTGGTTGCTTATGACCAGGCTTGTCGGACTGCAAAAACGCGAATTATTTTTTTGTTTTTATAAGAGGAGCTTTTGGTTTTAATTTTTAATCAAATATGTAGATTGTAAAATGTAAAATGCAGTTGAATTATTTAATATTCTTCGTTCAAAAATCAGTATTCGAGCCGCTTTTTCATCATTAATAATAATAATTGTAATCAAGAAAAAAATTTATAAATTAAAAACATTAAAATTACCCTATACTATTAAAGATTTTCAATAAATAATAATTTTATAGTAAATAAAAGTTAACTTCTAATCATTTTACGATTAATAATTTTTAATTGAAATGGTGAAAAGTTATGTAACTTAAATTAATTCTAACGATATTTATAGGCTTCCTTTTTACAGGGAGCGGAAAAAGAGAGGAGACTGACTGCGCATGTCTTTGATTTTTTTAGCCCTTTCTCCAATGCTCGGGCCGTTTTGACAATCACAAACCGTTTTCAAAATAGGTTTTGAGCATGTCGGAACAGATGTCTGACATTTCGAGTTTTGATTTCGGGCAAGTCGGAACGGTAAAACTGTAAAGTTTGATGGTAGTTATGACACGTGTTGGAACAAACCTATTACATATTGTACACAAGTGATAAAGATGGGTCAAAGCTTGTTGGTGCCAAGATAGCAACAACGTTTTCCTTACAACGTTTTTGTTTTCCAAACTTGTTCGTTCTAAACCTTAATCTTATTTCTGTTGATCAGCTTTATCTATTCCACGCTCACTTTCTCAGGATAGTAAGGGCTTTCATGATAAAAATAACTAGTTTAATCCGGTCAGGTTTAGGCAGTTTATTGCGTTATGTGAATTAACTTTTAATAGTTAATGGTTATTAGTTAGAAAAAATAATGACATGGCTGGGATTTGAACCCTTCTGGTTGGCCATTCACCCTTCTATTTATCTGCCTCAATGGAATCAGGAGAAATTATTAACTTTATTAATCACCAAAAATCATTAACAGAATACAAGCAGCATTTCATACTTTTGTCGTCAATAAAACTCTACATTAGCAATTAGGTATGTACTGTTAGATTAAATGTGTAAACTCACAAATGAATTCACTGCTGCCTATATTGACTCCTTCATGATCAAGATGGCTGAATTTGGACATTGGAAGAGGAGTTGTGTTGGTCGAGTCGTCGATCATTCTTGTCGGCATCTTGAGTTTATTTTTGAGAAGGTAATTACACTGTACGAATCTGTAAACAAATAAATAAAAAACTTGTTAGAGAAGTAATGGTTACAACTAATATACAACTTGGACTTCTGCTTCTTCAGACGGTTCTTCCACTGGCTCGTATCCTGTGACGCGGCTGACGGATTTCCCGATTGACGTGGGGGATTTCCCAAGACTCCTCTTCCTCTTTCGCACGCGAGGGAGGTGACAACCATGTGGATTTGGGACGTCTCTGGGCTGTTTGTTAATACTGTATGAATTAAACATGTAAATATGGAATAAATGAGACATTGATCACAATTACTTATTGCCCAATAAGGGATATTGTAATTTTAACACAATAAAGAAGTTGTTTATTCCAAAAGATGGTTCTTGCTTAAGTGATGTAGTACAATTTTGCTTATGTTTCAGCAGATACATATCCACACATAATGATTTATTTATTGTACGATAAATCATATCATAACATATGCTGACAGCAAAACTAAAAAACATCTTTATGTTAATTACAATTAATAGAATAGAATGGATAATATAATCGAATCTAGTTGTTAGTTATTGGCATCCTATTTTCAAGTGGGAAATATAAATTACATCGACATTATGGCAGATAATGTCAGATTTCAATACCACTCCTACACAGTACACCTCCTAGCATTGAAGGCAGGATTTCAGAATTCTAAATATTCTAAATCTAAATCCATCTAAATATTCTTGTTAGTCCTCCTTCAATATTGTTATCAATATTTCGCAATATTCGCACTGGTCAGTACTCTCGTTGACATCCCCAACGATGAACGCTGTTTTTAATTTACTGTACTTTTGACTTTAATACATGTATAGACTTCATCTGAGACAGGGAAGGCGGGCTACTTATAAATTGTTTTGTTTTTTCAATGGTTATTTATTTGTGAAATTAAAAGTTGCTTGTCTATCATTAATAATTGTGATTGAAGAACTCATTCATATATTACATACAATTCCACTCTCTCCATATGTACGGTACACACTCATACAAAATCTGCCCAGGAGCCCCTATGCCTCCGAGGTTTTCCCTATGTAAAATAGGTGAGACTTGGGAGTAACGGTACCCACTCCCGGCCTCACATCCCGACCGGAAAGATAGCAAGGGAGCCACAGACGCTCAGGATATATTGTCGGTATGGTAACCAGTGCTAGTACCCCATGATGTAAATAACCATTAGAGGTGATGGGATTGAAACGTATAAGTTACCACCCTTTTAATACCGAATTGAGAATCCCCAGTTACAGAACTTGATAATACTATTCGCAGACATAGTTACATAACAATTGTCAAAGAATTCACATTTTGAAACAATATTATAAACACGAATAATGTTTTTTGGGTGCCATTTTCAGTAATAAAAAAAAAAGGTTATGACTAATCATTTACACAGTTATGTTAGCAGTGAACAATTAGGATGGCTACTAATCGGTCTAAATAGTATAATAGTTATGTCAACAAGCTCTTTGCCTATCTTCCGAGTCCCTAATTACTTTAGCAGTCTATGCCGTAACAGCGAAAGGACTCCAGTAAACAGGTTTAACAATGTAGTAAGTATGCATTGTATATTTTTTCACACGGAAGTAAATATATTACTGTATTAAATTAAATAAATTGCTGTGTCTTTTGTATGAGTTTTTCATTTTAGTTAAAAATGGTCTGCATTAATCGAGCTTATATAACCAAAATGAGAAAAGGCGAAAAGGGTGAACTTCGAATAAAAAAAAAAAAAAGCGTCCATTTAGAATTATTCCGCAAAGAAAATCTCATTGTTGTTGTTTTAGTAAAAACACGCGTCGACTTAAAATGTTTTTTAAAAAAACTCTTTTTTAAGTTGATTAAGTAATTCTCCGAGTAGAGTAGATTAACTGGTAAGAAGCTTTATAACTGGACGCTGAAGGTTCTCATCTTCTTTTTTTTTCCTTTATATCATAAATTATGGAAATCATTATATATTCTATATAAATGAATCTATTTACAATAGGTCATTTGTCCTGTAGCTTAGCTGCATCTTATACAATTTTAATAATTTTACATTGCGATTTGTGATTGTTACAAAAGTATAATGTACATTGTACATTCACTGTCTATACATGTTTAAAAGACTAAAAACTAACTTAAACATAACAACAAAATTTTAACCTAATTTTCCCCGACAGTCTGTTGCCATCGATGCGGGAAGGGTGGTGGGTTTATAATGTTAAACACTGGGTTGGTTAGGTGCTGCAACGAGTCAAAAAACTAGATGTGTCTCCGGTGGATGAACTCGCCCACCGACGGGACACCAAGCACGGGTGCAGGTCGGCGTTCTTTAACCTCTCTCTCGAGAGGTATGTCGGACCACTTTTCGCATGATCCCATTCTGAAATTGCTGTAGACTTTTAGCTGTATCGTCAGTCAAGTGAGTAAATAGCGGGGTACCGTACAGCAGAGCTGACCGTAGGACACATTTATACATCATCATATTGAGACGAAGCGACAAGTTGGGTAAAATTAGCAAGTGGTAAAGACGGTAAGCCCTGCGTCGTACTTTTTCTTATTTATAGTGAGGCCGGGAAAAATTCTGCTCTCGCTCCCTGTATTTATATGTGCTGCAGTTTTACATTTTATATAATTTTTATTATCAACCATTAATAATATTTTCCAATGCAATGCTCATTGAACATGTTCTGGTACTACACAAAGGTACAAAGGTGATGGGAGATTTTCATCGGGCGATGACGGTGGGTTATAGGTATGAGGTCTTCATGAGACGAGAAGATCCTGGACCAGTAGAGTTCCTGGCGCTGAGTGGAGCATGCGTGTGGATAAGCCAACCACCGAAGAAGCACAACTCCTGCAATCCAGAATCTTCTCAGTACGGTGGTCCTTCGTCATGCGAGAAAAGGAGGATTATACCATTTCGTAGTCGGCTTCAGGGATGTCGTTGGTGTTTGGTATGTTAAAGGCTCCCCGCTCTCTGGTAGCTTACAGATCCCAACAAGACATGGCGGATTCCGTAGCTAGGTTTACGGCTGCAAGAGTACGAGTGGCCAGTTATGCTCGCATTAGGGAAAGAGAATACAGTAAACCATGTTTTCCCGTAATTATATCCATACTAATTTTCATCCTGAGGCTTCCGACTCATCTGCTCAAGAGGGCAAATAGGAGAATTATAGGGCTCTATTTCATTTTGTCAATGGACATTGGAAAGTCACTTAACTCGTAGTTGGATATGATGGACTGGAGGAAATTCAGCAAGGAGTTATTTCGTTTCAACGTAAATCTTTGCGCTGGGGTGCAAAGTGAAATCTTACGAACCTGCATATCCCGTGAGTGTTCGATAGCTTGTAAGCTGAAGCAATGCTTTATTTTCTGGCAATCCTATGAATTGACATAAAGCTAGCCGTAAACCGGAAACAGCTTCTTAGATTGATTCTATAACAACTTTATTATGATGAAATTACAATCTGCCTTTACGTAATAGGCAATAAATAATTGAGATAAGTGTTTTCATTCATACCATATTTACAAGTCATCATTCGTTCGCACATTCATACAATATTTACAAACAGCCCAGAGGCCCCCCAAGTCCACGGCTGTTGCCTCCCTCGCAAGCGAAAGAGGAAGTGGAGTCTCGGGAAGTCCCCCACGCTCCCCACAGCCACGTCACCGGTTACGAGCCAGCGGAGGCTGATGAAGAGCGCGAGAGCCACATACGCTCAGGACATGATTGGAGAAACTGGCCATTGCCAGGACTCCCACTGTGCGCATTTATAGTAGGTCACGAGGCCACTGCCGTTTCAGTCTCCGGGGAGAATTATAGGGATGAGTGGAGCAGTGCAATGACTGTGCTACGGGATTAGGGTGGTTTGATAGGTTACTATGGAATTTCATGAATTTGGAAGGGATGAGTTCAAGAATGTAGGGTATATTAAGATCATTATGAAGGGTTTTGTTGGTGACGTAATAGGGGGCATTTACTATTGTTCTCAGGACCTTTGATTGAAAGGATTGGATGCGCTTGATGTTCGACTTTTTTGCTGTCCCCCATAGCTCTATTCCGTATGTCCAGATTGGCTTAAGTGTAACTTTGTAAATAAGTAGTTTATTTTCTATTGAGAGATGGGATGTCCTTCGAAGTAGTCCAAAGCGTCTGTTTAGTTCTTGTCTTTTTAGCCTCGTGTGTGGGTTCCATGTAAGTCTTTTGTCGAGATGGAAGCCTAAATACCGTACTGTTTCAGACACGGGGAGAGGAATCAAATTGAAAAATACTAGCGGACAGGACTTGCGGCAGAGGGTAAAGGTTATGTGGGAACATTTTGCTTCATCGACCTTGATTCGCCATTGGTTGCACCAATACTCAATCTCATCAAGGTGTTTTTGAAGGTTTTGGGATGCTATATCAGGGTCTGAGTGGGATGACAAGACTGCAGTGTCATCTGCAAATGTTGCCAAGAAGGTATTGGGGGTAGAGGGGACATCAGCGGTATATAGGTTATAGAGGATGGGACCCAGGACGCTACCCTGTGGAACTCCTGCTTTTATGGGATAGTAGTTAGAATATTCTAAACCACAGCGGACTTGGAAGAAGCGGTTTGAAAGGTAGGACTTTAGGATTAGGAAAAGGGTCTGTGGTAAATGTGTTTTGAGCTTGTAAAGCAAACCTGCGTGCCAAACCCTGTCAAAAGCTTGAGCTATGTCCAGAAATGCAGCAGTGCAATACTGTTTGGATTCAAGGGCTGAGGAAATGTGATCAACAACGCGAAGGCCTTGTTGAGTAGTGGAATGTTGTTGACGGAAACCAAACTGATGTACAGGAAAAAGGTTTTTGGATTAAACAATTGGAAGTAGACGTTTTAATAAGAGTTTCTCAAATATTTTTGAGAGGATAGGGAGTAGGCTAATTGGACGGTAAGATGAGGCGTGTTTCCAGAGGAGAGGAAAGTGCGTGGTTCGGATAATGCAATTATAGATGTAGGTTAGGAAGATTATGGCTTTATGAGGAAGCTGTTTGAGAATTTGAGGAGTAAGAAGATCATATCCAGGGGATTTTCGGTAAGGTATTTGACCTCAGAGGGGTTAACGGCTTTTGGTGGAAGTGAGAGAGGTATAGGTGAAGTGAGGTAATCTTCTACAGTTGTGCTATGAGTATGGTTTTGATGAGAAAGGTGAGGTGCAAAAGTATGGGTAAGATGCAGAGCAAATTCTTCCGACCTATCCCCATCCGAAGCCGCCCAGGACCCATCATCACGACGGAGTGGGTGTGAAACAGGATGATACTTTAGGATTTTTTTAGTTACATTCCACAGAGAGTTATCCCTGGTAGAAAGAGAGGAGAGGTGGGAATTGAAGGAATCGGAACGGAAGGACGCCGGAATTAAAAATTGCCGCTTTACCAATCTGCAGTACTGATTGTATGAGCGGCGATCAGCAGGATGTCGGGATCTTTGCCATACTGTTCTGGAACGGCGTTTGGATTGGATTAGGTCTTTGAGGTGCTGAGGTAAACGATTGTGATTGTAGATTTTTGGGTGACGATGGGGTGACGATGCCTCCCAAGCCGACCCCTGGATCAGAGTAGTGAAAGAATGCACTGCATCATCTAGGTCCTGGGATGTTTTCAGGGACACTTTGAGGTCAATGGAGTCTCTTAGAAAAGCTCTGGGGAATATCGATTGTATAACCATTTATCGCCTGCTTCGAGAGCCTCTTCAAACGATTCCTTTTCCTCTGTTTGATTCGAACTTGAAACCCTTGTTCAAAATTTGAGGAGAAACTACCATTTTGTCTTTTTTGATCTATTTTCTTTCTTGAAAACTCAACACATTATTCCCCCGCTTCTCTAACCAGATACTTAGTACATAACGTCGGCTTTTCAGTTAAATTACTTTGCTTCAACGCCTGTTTGAAGGATTCGTTTTAAACCAAAAACCCTGATTTTTCATACCTTTATCTTCCCATTTCTCTGTTGAAAAATACTCTTAACTACATAAAATATTATTAATAATCAATTAATGATTTAAAGAAAAAATATACTCGGTATTTTCAGATCATATTTAGTCAAATATCGAATTAAAGATTTCGAAATCCTGATAATATTCATTATGCCTTAGATCTTCAGTGAACTTACAAAAAAAACATTTATTTTAAATCATGTTCCCAACCCCAGTCTGGACTTGATATTATTTCTTTACTATTCTCGATGGTTGCATATTTCTGGCTTTGACCAAACAAGGGTGGATAATTCTTACCTCACCCGGGTGAACTCAGATGTAGACAATTTAATTTTATTACGGAATTTTATCCAGAAGTTCTACTAGAAGCATAATCGTTAAAAATCAAGTGAAAATTACACGCAGCCGTAATTGTCAGCACTAAACTATAAACAATGTTCATATTGGTTCCATTTCACTGTAGTCTTTTTATTTTCTTTCGTGGATTGCCAGGCTGTCACACATTCAAGTAGACAATTTTTCAATAACAAACCAACACCATTGCCGATTGAAGTTGTTTAATTTCTTGCGTGCCCACACATTTCGAATGAAAGTGATTGTCTAGTTTTTTTCCCCATTCGTTATGACCTCATAGCCCTGAGCCTGTAAATGAGAGTGAGTCAGTAGACCAATAAGAAAAAGCTGTCTGTGCAAACTACTGCATCTTTCCCCGGGTTCCCGGGAGAAATATTACACATTCGTGAACACCCGTCATTAGTGAGTATCCCTTCGTGAAATGAAGGGATACTCACTAACATATATATATATATATATATATATATATATATATATATATATATATATATATATATTTAAACTATATTTACGGCTTAACATAAAATGATTATCGGCCTCCATGACAATCTACTTAAATTTCGACTTTGGAGGCAATGTTAATCCTCTATCATGGTTGGTATTGTTTGAGATTCAGAAGCGAGAGGTTAATTTTATCATCTTTTGTCTCTCTGCAGGTCCTACCATTCAAGAAGTCGCACAAATGATGAAATCACTACTTTTTAGCCCGGGGAAAAAAAAAAAAAAATTTTGTATGGTCAACTTCCATTCTGGCAGCAGGTTCCCTTGAAGCAACAGTTGGATTCGTTTCCACCAATGCTTTCAGAGCATCGTTTTTCACAGACGTTTTGGGTCTTCCACGCGGTTCATTTTGCAGGGAAAAATCACCAGACCGAAATTTTTCAAACCAACGCTGCACTTTTCGATCGTTCACAGTATTCTCCCCAAACGCTAAAATGTGACTCTGGCAATGGACAGTACGACTATAAACCAGGTTATGTCAAAAACAAAAGCATAAAAAAAACAGGGAGACAAACGTTCACATTTAAAGAAAATCCGACATTTCATACGCACCAATCTAATATTTTTCAACATTGCTAATCCTAAGTTACTGAAAGATTTTTAGTGAAAATAAATCACTTTTTTTATTGGTTGTAGATAGGGGCGTTTACACGTGATTAAACTAGTTCGATAGTACCCTCAAAGTTGAGTAGTAAGTAGTCTATTATTAAAAGGAATTCTACTTATCAAATCTACTTTATTGTGATAAAATTACAATCTGCCTTATTGGGCAATAAGTTATTGTGATAAATGTTCTCATTCATACCATATTTACAATTCTTAATACACTCGCTCATTCATACAGTATTTACAAACAGCAAATCCACATGGTCGTCACGTTCCTCACTTGCGAAAGTGGAAGCGGAGTCTTGGGAAGTCCCCCACGCTCCTCCGTCAGCCGTGTCACCGGATCTGAGCCAGTGGGGGCTGACGAAGAGCGTGAGAGCCACAGACGCTCAGGCCTTGATTGGAGAAACTGGCCATTGCCAGGGCGCCCACTGTTACAAATTTATAGCAGGGCACGAGGCTTACTGCCGTTTTAGTCTCCGAGGAGGATTATAGGGATGAGTGGTGCAGAGCAATGACTGTGCTACGGGATTAGGATGGTTGGATAGGTTTCGATGGAATTTTATGATTAGGAAGGGGTGAGTTCAAGAATGTATGGTATATTAATTTCGTTATGAAGGGTTTTGTTGCTAGCATAATAAGTGTCATTTACTATTGTTCTCAGGACATTTGATTGAAAGGATTGGTTACGCTTGATGTTCGACTTTTTTGCTGTCCTCCATAGTTCTATTCCATATGTCCAGATTGGCTTCAGTATAACTTTGTATATTAGTAGTTTATTTTCTATTGAGAGATGGGGTGTTCTTCGAAATAGCCAGTTCTGTTGTCCAAAGCGTCTGTTTAGTTCTTGCCTTTTTAACCTAATGTGTGGGTTCCATGTCAGTCTTTTGTCGAGATGGAAGTATCTTATAAAATCTAAAACTTTTTCAAATAGTAATTTAGTCTCCCGAAGGATAAACTTAGTAAACAAGTCCAGATATACATTTCCAAAGAATATTTTTACGTAATCAGTTTCGAGTGTTGATTTCATATGTTAATACAATCGAACATGTGTAAATATAGAAGTAAATAAAATCTTGATTGTATAGATTAAAAAAACAAAAAAACAAGCTAGACTTGATAATTGATAATAATTTTCCAATTATTTCATGATTAGTAATGCAACAATAGTAATCACGGACACTTACTCACGTGTCTACTCCTCAATATTGAAGTAGCTCTTCAGTTTAACCGATACGGCTGTGTGTCTATCTTCAGTCAGGCTCATTGTCAATAATCTCGCCATTAAATCATTTCAATAATTTTTAAAATATTATTTGTGACATACTCTTATTCTGTGATGAGCAGACTAACCATCGGTGAAACACCAGTCGAAGCTATGAACATCCTAGAAAAAGATTATCTCATTTCCAGTGATTTTTTTTATGACAATTTTACAATCATATTGGGGAAGTGGCTCTGTTTTCATTAATGTACGCAGCGGCGATGGTCTCTCGCATGTCTGGAAATAGCTCAATGGTACTTTTTTTTCTAAACGAAAAAAAAAAGACATAACTTAAAGGAAAATTTCTATAAATGGTCTGGGAGGAAAACATGGACCGAGCATTATTTGTTTAACCGTTTCGGTGGCTGAAGATTAAATACATTTTAAATAGTACGTAAAATATTGATTAAAAAAAAAACTTCTATTATTGGATCTGACTTATAAATCACATATTGCCATTATTACCATATTTAATTGGCCTTTAAACACTAAATAAAAATCAGAACATCAAATCTTGATTAGCTTCTGAATTGAGAGTCAAGAAATCTTATTAGCTAGAATGACCGACTTTTTTTTTTTTTGTACTTAATTTTGTTTCCTCTACTTCCCGTTATTGTAGTTTATCCGTTATTTGTTCTTGTGTGGAATATACATTTGGAGTTTCAGATCAAAGATTCCTCCGTAGCCGTTTGTGAGTAAAGAATCTTTTCATTAGGCAATTAATTTTTTTGGTCCAAATAGAAAGACGACAAACATCCGTTCATGGTAATGTGTACCAAATGTGGAGCGAAGGACACTTAGAGCAAAAAGACAACCAATGCTGGTTTTGTATTTTTCTCTTTAGCACCTCTTTAGGTGTGAATTATTTACCTTACATTTTTGCTCTGGCAAAAAAACACGAGAGTGACTCAGTTGGATGAGTAGGAAGAAGTATACTTTTTGACAGCCTTCAGTATCGTAAAAACAAACGGGACTCAAACAAACTCCTTAGGCTCAAATGGAGGTCTTGTTCATATTTTATACTGTTACTGTGTATATCATATTTTATACGCGTGACCTGAGTAAGATTTGTGCAAATAATAAAACAACCTAACTACTAAAAAAAATAAAATTAATTTAATACGTCTTTTTACCTAATTTGTGACCTGGCAACTATCCAAGGTCACGAGCTTACGGCTAGTTAACTCTAATTTGACTTACCCAAACTGACAATATACAGAACAAGAAGGCCAATAAAAAAAAAAACAGAGATAGCTATTGTCTTAAGGATAGTTGGGTAAACTCCACAATTTTTATGTGTCTTAGAGTTTTGGAGCTGTTCACGCTCATTATCCTGTGGTATTTGAAAAGGCAAACAAAAATGTGTCACGTTTATATCATATATTATATCATTTCAGGCTTATTTTAAATATTCCTATGTTAGGATTAAATTTTACATACCTATGTTTTTGGTATCATTATTTTAAGACTTTATTGAACATTAATGAAATACTGCCAGAATTTCATAGTTTTCTTGCATATTAAAATTTTATCCTAAAAATAGCACCGAAGTATAGTTATTAAAATTTCTCTTCCCCCTGGGATTTCCCCACTTTATGTGGGCGTGTCAGCCTGGACCAATAAGCAGAGCCAGATATGCAAGAATACGCATGTAGTGTCTCCACCCGGCCTCACCCCGAAGTAGATGGTCTGTTGGAAGGCCCAGTGGATTCATTCTGTCGTGGACACTCATGGTGTACAGACTGTTCTCGAGGGAGCCCGCTTGCTAACCTACGCCACTGTTACAGTTCATTAAATAGTTATCTCAATCATTTCAAATAGTGCTTCTATTATGAATCCTGACCCGGCTATTTCTGATACCCCATTCTCCCAGATAAATGTGTCACGTTTATATCATATAATATAGCATATTATACGATATAAACGTGACATATATATATATATATATTAATATTTATAATACTATTTCGTTTATAAATATTTTGATTATTACAATTTATTTTATAGTTAATTTTTTTTTAGTTTTATTCGGTAAAAATTAAAGACATCTTTAAAATGATGGGCAGGGGAAATGGTGAAGGTGCTATTTTTCTCAACTATCTTTTTTTCAGTTTCTCTTCAAATTTACATAATTGTATCACAACCAGGAGTTGATCCCCGATATCCCAAGTATGAAATATACCTTTAAAAGTTGAGATCGGGTCGTCAGTTTCAGGAACATACAGGCAGACGAAAGACAATCCCTTGAGTACTTTTCAAAGAAAATAATAAATTTTGAACTCAACAGATACACCACTGCTCGATTTTTACCATCGATTCTTCCGCAGTAAAACCTGTAAAAATCGATTTATATTTTAGGCCCTATCGAGTCACATAAGAGTGCATCAATATACTTGTATTAAATTACTGAAGAACATTGCTCTCTCTCTGCACTGGCGCTTGCTGCTCTACTGAAACCTTGGCTTTCTTATTCAACTGCCTCTGCATCTCTCTTTTCTAACCTCGCTATGTTTTAGTCCGGCGTTGTCAGACCCCACACCTTCCTAGTGGGATTCTCTGTCTTCGTCTCGCTAAAACTAGCAACTCCTTGGAAGAGACCTCTTCCATACGGACGGCGGTCCCTGGGGCCCTACAAACGTTACCTAGTAGCGTATCCCCCAGCGATCCAGTATGCTTCTCTCCGGTTCACACTCGGCTTTGGGATACGGAGGGTTTTCCCCTACCCTTAGATACCGAATGTGAATTCGTGGTCATTCTAAGACCACATAAACTGCCTATAATACCTACCCTGTTCCTCTTCTGAACATAGTGCACTGTCGGGGCACACCTTCTATGATCTTATGGAGTCAGATCAATACCAATAATGCTGCCCGCTGCCTAGGCCGCCAGCGAAGGTCAAAGACACAGGTCCACCCATTTTATTTATTTCTTTGCGCTCGCCGGACAGGAGTCGGGTCGTAGAGACCATAGCCCGCGGCGGGCGTCCTCCCCCCTTGGGGTCACCCGACACTCTACTATGCAGGACATCCATACATAAATGTACAATAAATAATAAATGTACAATATTTATTTATTGTTTAAGAGAAAGTTTGGGTCGTTTATTAAAGAATAAATACATTTTTGCTTGTTTTATTTTTCCAGTTTTGTATTTTATTTCCATGTAAATCTTCGGGTACACTTGTTAAAAGGAAACTTACGGATGAGGCAGGCACAGTGGTGAAACCAGTGCTCAAGAAAGAGGAAAAAGTGTGAATAAATATTATAAACGGGTTGTTTGTCAGTCGTGAAGTTAATCCGAGTAGAAGGATAGATTCGCAGATGAGGAAGGTCAAGTTAGGGAGCCATGCGAAGGAGCCTTGATGTGTGGAGGAGCAAAAACAATTTATTTAGGGAATTTTCAGTTATTTTTTGCACAATGAACTATTGAAGTCCAAATTTATCCGAAAATGGCGTATAATAGTTTTTATGTAGTGTAGTGATGAAGCTACCAACATAGACTTAGGAGACAAAGAGAGTACATCAAATTTCAAAATGTGGGGAGAGAGTGAGTTACTGATAAATAATTCAGTAAATGAAGTGAGGTGCAAAAAAGAGGTTGATTTAAAAAGATTTTTCCTTGCTCCTTCAAATACTTCGTCAGAATGGGCAAAAATATACTCGTTCGTATGGTTTTAACATTCAAAAGGACATAACAATCAAAAACATTCTTGCAAAAACAGTTTCATTCCATCGGCTAAGGTGTAAAGGTATGTTTTTTCCTCCCTTTGATTGGTTTTTAATCGAATCCTTTTTTAAAAAAACTATTTTAGGAATCTAATTTTAGTGAAATGCCTTCTTAATCGGTATTTTGCGTCAGTAACCATCTTAGCAAGTCAATGCGAGTCAGTAGGCTGTTATTTGCCAAATTTATTACTAATAATTTGAAACATGTTAATTTTCTTCTTCACCTCACTTTATCATTAGAGCGTAAGTGGCCAATCATCCAACTTTCCTTGTTCCACTAGAGTGAGCAGCAAACCTCATTCCAACGTTTTGATTCAAAAATTGCTTGTTTTAAACTCTCGCTCATTCTTCCTCGGGGTAGTAGGACCTTGCGAATGCAAAAATAATGAATTTTTTCTGGTCATTCAGTATTTTCAGGAGGTTGTTTGCATTTCCTGAAATGCGTGCCTGAGCAAATGTAATTATCATTAATCTCTGTCGCCAAATATGTACCTTATCATCCTCTAAATAAGAGTGCATAAACACGACACAATAATAAATCCATGGGTCAGTCATCTCTGCATTTTTTTAAAAAGATAATTTCAATTTCATATTATATTTTATTGACAGCGATGGTTTTAACGACGATATTACATTTCATTTTTTAAGCATTCGCACTGAAAACATTTTTCTTTTCAAGATGATTAAATTGTAAAGAAATAACTTAATTTAGTTTAAAAATGAAACTTAGCAATTCACGATTTTTCAACCATTTGCTGATTACGCAAATGAGAGGTACCACAGTTTTAAAGATTTTTCGTAATAGTAATCCATTGCACTTGGTACATATTATTAATTAAGACGTGTAGATCTTATAGTTGATACCCAACTCAATTTTGTAGGATAATATTCCATTGGTGCTAGGTCAAAATGAGATTATCGATTATCCCATTTTATAATATGTTATTATACATAAGAAATACTGCCATCAAATAAAAAAAACCCTGATTTGTGAAAATATTTTGAAGTTAGTTTTTTTTTTGTGTTTCCTGAAAGTAGTAAAAAAGGTACTTGTACCATTTTGTCCAACACCACAAATTTATTTGTTAATAGGCTTTAAAACTTTTTTACTGATACCTGCCTCTTCGTGGTGGTTGCTTTTTTTAATAGCATCGTCATGGTATTCATTTATTTTTCATGTCTTCCCAATATCAAATCAGGCCTTCTTATAAAATTTTATGTCTCTAAATTAAACAGGGGACTTACAAAGACCAGGACAGACAGGCAGACGTACGTGTGAAAATACAAGCGTTTCTGGTTTTGAAAAAAAAAAAAAGCTAAAACTTATAAAGGAATATGCGTGCAAAATTTCTGAACGATTTGATAATTTTCACTACCTGTAGACAGGCCAAGTACGACTGTCGGTTTAAATGTACAGACCCACCCCCTCCCCTTCAGACTAGCCAATCAAACAGTAGATATTCGGAATGACTTGAAACTATGTGCATCATATCAGCTATGTAGCATGTCGTAACTATACATACGTTCTACAGGTAGATTTATGCATAAATTTAGCATAACTATCACTCGGCAAATATCTACATCAGTCGGAATTAGAACGTGCCGTTCGCCTGATAAACTTTATCGTTATTGACAAACAATAATTAACCTAACGTTAATTTATGTGACACCTTGGGGTCCGTTGTTGATATCTTGGGCCAGTTTATAATCGTTAAAGGTGCCTTGAACTATTTCTGAACTTTTTCTTGAACTATAGGTTCCCGGGTTTCGGCACCAGTTAATCGTCGGCGGTTAAGCTTCAAAAAAATAGGAAAGAGGGAAATGAACGACACTATTCATTATTATTATCATCTATTAATACGACATCCCATGATCGTATTAGTATACAACATAAACTTCCCTCTGGCTTTAACTTATATAAATGTTAGTTGCCAACTTGTTTGTAACTTCTTTGTTTTCTTTTGTATTAATTTAATAGTTTTTCTTTAACTCATATTGTACAGACTATTTTAATTTACAGACTGGATATTGTTTTTTTTGTTTTGGTTTCTTATAGGTGACATCTATGACTTTATTTACTAAATGTAGTTAAACAATCAATTATTTTATTTCATAATTATTATTATTCATATAGTGGTTTACACTTTATTTTACATTGTCATTTTTTTTTGTTTGATTATGATAAGCTGGTTATTGACAGATGAGACTTTGTCATCTGGACATTAATGTTATTCATTGGTTGAATTTTACCCAGAATTTTTTTTTTCTATTCTATTGTTTTCTATCAAAAGCACAATAGTCAGCATTAAATAGTGATCTACTTTTTCTTGATTCCCCATTTTTCGGAGGGGCATTGTCTCTGTTATTGATAGTGCCCTGTTCAAGCTAGAGAAATGAAATTTTACATAGAGGTCCCGTGAAACATTATTAAGTGCCATTAATTAATTACTACTTCCTGATAAAAAAAATAAATATTTTCTACCATATTGAGTAAGGTTTGAAATTGAAGATCTCGACTGATTACTAACACTTATGTGTTGGGACATCAGTGGAATATAATTACAAAAAAAAAATTACAAATATATAATTATATATATTTTTACCTAGTTTGGAGCTTTAGTTCATTCCATTAATAAAAGTGATCCCATGAAAAACAATGATCATTAATTTATAAATGCTAGGTATTCAAAGCATAAAATATAAAAGGTATTCATCAATCTTGACTTATTATTGAATACCTTATTGAATTAATCTAATATCATACTTTAATTAATCTCTTCTATGACCTTAAGACGGAAAAAATAGTTTAAATAGAATGTACTAATTACTTTCCTTTTTCTGTTTTTAATTTTTTATCGACAATTCATTTCGATACTGTGACTGTTTCTAACAATTTCAGTTTATTCTTAGAGAGTTATATGATAGTTGTATAAACATCAATCTCCACGTTTCAATATTTATTTTTTTATAAATGCTAGGTAGTCGAGCTGTTTTTATGATAGATTAATTTTACCCACGATGACTTTGAACTGATATAACCCATTCAGGTGAAGTGGTAGGTAAGGCTCAGCAAACATGCTTGAGTAGTCGATAAATGTGTAACCACTCGAGCTACCTGTTGCAGTTATACCAAATAATTAAGTTAAAACTAGTGAACCCGAAGATATCTATTTTTTGGTTTGGCATTTATTTTTTTTAGTGTCAAAAATTTTAAGTGTCAAGAACGATATCATGAGAAGTGATCAGACATACCTCTCTCCGGAGGTTAAAGAACGCCGAACTACACCCGTTGCTTGGTGAGACGATGGTGGGTGATTTCATCCACCAGACACATTTAGTGCAGCAACTCACAGACCTGGTGTTTAACACCATGACCGCTCCACCCTTACCACAGCAATGGTTAAATACTTATCTGGAATCTTGTATTATTGATGGTGTGGTGGAGGTGTGTTGAGAATTAAAACACTTTTAATTATTCATTTATTTTCACCCGAACATTTTCGATGGTCCAGGTTAAGTTAGTATCGGTCAAAATCATCCATAAGGAGAACCCCATCTCCTTTTCAATTCTCAAAAGCCGCGTACCCGATGTACATAGGATTTTAACCAGAAAATATTATATATCTAAACAAAAAATGTATATAAAGTAGCCACCATAATCCCGTAGCACAGTCATTACACTGCGCCACTCATACCTATAATCCTCCTCGGACTCTGAAACGACAGTGGCCTTGTGACCTGTTATAAATGCGTGGCAGTGGGAGTCTTAGCAATGGTCAGTTTCTCCAATCATGTCCTGAGCGTGTGTAGCTCTCGCGCTCTTCGTCAGCCTCCACTGGCTCGTATTCAGTGACTCGGCTGTCGGATGAGCGTGGAGGACCTCCCAAGACTCCGCTTCCTCTTTCGCATGCGAGAAATGTGACAACCATGTGGATTTGGGAGGTCTCTGGGCTGTTTGTAAATACTGTATGAATTAAACTTGTAAATATGGTACGAATGAGAACATTTATTTCAATTACTTATTGCCTAATAAGGCATATTGTAATTTTAGCACAATAAAGAAGTTTCAGAATTGATTTTTCAATAAATAAAAATGTTTACTAAATATGTTACTGGCAACAGTTAACGGTTAAGGCCCGAACTGAATCTTCCCAACTTCAAATGCTTTTCAAAATTATAATTTTTTTTCCTATTTCTGTCCTATCAATGAATTAAGTAATCGGAAGTAATTAGCCGTCCTATAAGCTACGTAGCGGTCGTGGGAGTAGGCAGCCTGTCGACACTAATATTAGCGGATAAATAAATCGTTCAACGTAAATGATAAAAGGGCAATATGATTGCCGACAATTAGAGGATTGTCATTGATAAAGCCATTCAACAGGCCGTGTACTATTTTTAGAGTTCGTTGAGCGAATCAAAATGTTTACGCGTTGCATAATATCTTAATACAATCACCCGCATCTCCATTTATTAACTTGTTATTGTTCCTTTATTAATGGGCTATGAAGTATCGGCGGGCGCTGGTATAATATATCAAAGGAGGGCATGTCCGGTTCTGACGCTCGGAGTTATTGATTGGGTTTTGTTGAATTAAGTGAATCTTCACACACAGTCGTCGGATCTTTCATATGGTGTATATTCATAGGCACGATTTCAATAGATTCCCGAAGACAATTGACGTGTATATCAAAACGACAATTCAGAAACTTGAAACAAATCGCAGCGTTAAGGACACATATAGAAATATATCAATACATTGAAAGGTTTGAGCTGAAGTCATTGAGCTCCATTAGGATGCGAAGAAGTGGAGAGTTAAATGGATTGAGAGAAGAAAATTCAAAAGTCATGAGGAAATTAATAAAAACTATCAAAGTGAAATGAAGAGTGGGATAAAGAACATTGAGTGGGAATATTTGAAAAAAAAATATGAAAATCTAGCATCCTCCGTGGCCTGCCTTCATTATCGCAATTCTTTTCAAACAATTAACAGACGGATTGGCTCTTTTGGGACCTTGACGGGGACGTAATTCCAATGCAAAATTTGTCTCTTCCTATAAGGGGGAAAAGTCCTAAATAGGCTTTTTTGACAAAAAGCTTGCTATTTTTATAAATAGATATGTTTACATGAGACCCCAACAAGTATTAATTAGGATTTTTTATTGAGCGGGAAATCGGCTTAGATTGATGAAAAAGAGGTGTTAGGTTTTCATCATATTAATGGCCATTCGACATACTATGACATCCATGTATTTTTGCATCGGGTCCTGATAACAATAAAATAAGTATTAACAAAAGTTAGGCACAAGAGGATAGCAACAAATTAAAAAAGAGAGACAAGTTCACTGTGTACATAGCATATGAACCTACCAACATATTTATATCACATCATGTGTGCATTTACACCGGACCTTTTTTTTTTTTTTTATATTTATCACTACTTTTTTTTAAATCTACTTTTTTTGCTTGTTATGAGTACCTGATGCACATCAACACAGTCGTAACGTTGTCCATTAATACATTTGTTGAAAGTCCAACAGTTCTCATCAGCCTAAGCCAATCTTCCAAACTTTATCTCCGTTCATTAATATAATGGCTTCCAACAAAGAACACCTTACCTTATTTTTATAGATAACCATTGACCTCACATATTTGAATTTTTTGCGTATTTCTCGTCTTCCAACAGAAGTATGTCAGAAGGAAGGAAATTGAAGCCTAGCCTAGATCTGTGGGTTATCCTTAGACTTTAGAAACTATGTACTATGTCGTAGAAACTATTTATATATGTATGGCATTGGCCCATTCACCTGCCCATAAGTAGTCAGTAAGCACGCACTAACAACTGGCTTATCTTAACGTTTATTTGAATTTATGGTGCAATAAAAATATTATAAACAAGAGCTATTTCAGCCGATTCCACTCAGTCCCCCCACGTGTCGGGATCGTGAACTAGTCCCCTCTCTCTATACGTACGCTGAAGATTTATTGATAAAATATGGAAGTGTAAGCGGGTATTTTCTGTTCTGAGAAGAGGGTAACTTCTATTTATTCATAATAAAGTAGTTGGGACAACATCATAATATATTGCATCAATATACTTTTGTATTTCGGTATGGTAGACAGGAGTGTAAGGATAGTTAAGTATTCTTACAGGTGGGTTAAGGTTCCACTGAAGAACCTTAAAGGAACGGGGGACCGAAGGTGGACTGCGAAGACACATAAACATACGAAAACAACAAGTCTAGACCAGTATAAGACCCAATCTAAACTATAATAGAAAATATGTAAATAAAATAGCACAAATAAATAATAGATAAAACAGAAAAAAAAACAGAGTTGAGGCATACCATCCCGCCAATTGGGATTAATGGACTGCCATTGGGCGATGACTTCATCTGGTAATTTTTGATTATTTAAAAACTACACAATTAGCGTCTTACCAAGAAAGACAATCATCTAATTATTAATTGGAGCTATTACCGGACGGACAACAAAGCTATTATGTACTTATGAGCCGTACTAATCATATGACGTGTTAATTAGTAAAGGAAGCGTATAGCTAGGCGTAAATCACTTGCGAACTATTCAACTGACCGACCCTAATGTATCATTTGTCATCAACAGTATTTATCATTCACAAAATTATAGCGATTTTAATGTTTTTTATTATTCATTTGTCGATTTTATTAACCGTCCTTGTAGAAACAGTAGCTAGGTAGCTTGCTAAAAATGAAATCCCTTCAGCTATGCTCTCCGAGACCTTGGAGAACATTGCACCAAGCGGACTACATAGAAGCCTGGATCCTAACCCTTGTAATAAGCAAATCCCCGGTTCAAACCCCAGCTCTAACAGTATTATATTTTGTCTACTAATAATTATTGAAAATAGTAGGATGAATACCACAACTCATATTAGTTAATAGCATTGTCGGGGACGCCCGCCGGGGAGGTCTCGTCTACCCTGGGCACTACCCGGTGGGCGTCATAAAGAGACGAATGAATAAACCTGTGATCTTTGACCTTTGCTGGCTGGCTAGTCGCCGGGCAGCTTAACTCGTATATGTTTATTGATCTGACTCCATAAGATCTTAAAAGGTATGCCTCGACAGTGCACTATGTTCAGGAGAAGAGGTGCAGAGGTAGTTGAATAAGAAAGCCATGGTTCGAGTAGAGCAGCAAGCGCCAGTGCAGTGAGAGACAGAGCAGTTACTTCGTGTCTGATTCCGACTGTCTAAAAAAGCTCAGAATTCCTGCCTTCTATAGCACATTCCTTCCTGTCTACAGCGAATCAGAGAGCTTTTTATTTCTGCCAATCAGAGGTGGGCTATGCCCGCGCCCCTGGTGAGCTCCGGACGCGTCGGGATCGTGAACTAGTCCCCTCTCTCTATACGGACGCTGAAGATTTATCGATAAAATATGGAAATGTAAGCGGGTATTTTCTGTTCCGAGAAGAGGGTAACTTCCATTTATTCGTAGTGAAGTAGTTGGGACAACATCATAATATATTGTATCAATATAGTTTTGTATTTCGGTATACAACGGAAACAAGGATAGTTTCCCCTCTTGTCAGCCTCCATTACACCGTCCATTTGTACAGATATATGTATGGCATTGGCACGTTCGCCTGCCCATAAGTAGGCAGTAAGCACGCACTAACAACTGGCTTATCTTAACGTTTATTTGAATTTATGGTGCAATAAAAACATTATAAACAAGAGCTATTTCAGCCGATTCCACTCAGTTTGCAAATGTGCTCAGTGGGTTGTTTTCATTTCGACCTACGTTACCTTTATGATATTTAGTTTCATCACAATCAAACAAATTTAAACCGTATTGGAAAAATTTTATACAAAATGAATTACATGTTTGTTTAAAAGCACACTTTTACGATTTTTAGCGTGTTTCAGTATTCCATTTTTTTGTAATTACTTTTTCATAATTTCGCTGGGACATCATCGAGCGGTGTAAAATTAACATAAATTTGTTCACCTAGGCTATACCACTAATCGAGTGAAATTAATTTTACACCATAAAACTAAATATAAAAACAAAAATCAATCAATATACAGCCCAGCGCATGAACAATTAAACCATGTCCTACCCCGTTTTAACTGTCACCATGCATTCCTCCGCTCATATATATCCATGCATCAAAAACGCACAAGAATAATATATAATGCCTAGTCGTTATCTGAATTATGCTGGCTATTACACGAAATTGCTTAATGATGCTGTTATCCAAGCAATTGGTTTATTATTCCTTAAAGTGGCCCTTTTCAAAAATATCTTGAATTCCTAAATGCTTTTTATGATTACGAGACAATATGTGGTTTGAATATCGGTACCGGAGTATTCTTGGATGTAAAGCATGCGTTTGACACGAATGTCTTGTTCGGACCCAAAGAAAAACTTCCAAGTAACTTCTTCCTGATCCTAAAGTCATTGATGGAAAGTAGACAAAACCAAGTGACAGACTGATGTTATGTTGCTAGTACTATCTAGCACTATGTAGGTAACTATCTTTAAAGCACTATAGAGAAGCTTCCCACAACATCAAAATACACTATTAATGACATTGGAGCCATAACCCAAACGTAGCATTACAGTTAATGCAAGAAGACCCCTAGCACCTAGAAAGAAGTGGAGATTATGACTACATATCGTCACAACAATTCTGGAGAGAATGCTGCTTTTTTAATATACTTCCGGTTCTTTATTTATTTTTTTATATAACATGTAAAATTTTATAAACAATATATAACGCGGATAGGAATCCCACCGGCCACTTGACAAAAAACTGTAATAACCATGGCCTCGAGATATGTTGGGTAATCATCCATGCATTTGCATCTGATCATCATTAAGGATGCCATCACAAAAATGATTATCCTGTGATTTTCTTAAAAATTTTCAGAGATTTACAAAAATGATTTTAGTCGACTTGGTAAAACTGTTCTATGCAGTCATACGCTTTGTGACTGCAGCAATTATTTGAAAATTTATTCCTGAAATAAGTTAATTCATGCCAATAATATTTTTAGGATATATTCTTCAAATGTATGAGACATATCTTAGTATCTAATAAGCAGAACGGTGAATATTACTGCCCCTTAGAGCTGAATAAAATGTAAATTGGGAATCATGGTATATATATATATATATACATAACATTAGAATTACCTGATATGTTCTAAACAACAAATAGTTAAATAACTCAATCCGATTCGTTATTTACTAATCCACTAACATCCCTCGCTGCTCAAACAACCGATTTGCGCGAATGAATCCGAATGTTTTTTTTATAATTACAGTATTTACTAATTATTAAATTTAACTAGAAATATGTTTTTATGACGTAGCGTAATTTACCACGAGAAATGTTATTTGTTGAGACTAACATAAAATATCTCGTTACTCCGCGTAAAACTCTCAATGAGTTAAAATTTCAAAGGATGAGTTTTAATAATCATTAAAACAATAATTTAAAAAGGACAAATTATCAATCATGGTAACGAGATCATCAATAAATTAACCATCAATTCTTGCCCAATGCGTAAGGAAAACATTTGTTGTTATTAGTATTGAATTATGTTTTATAGGTTTGAAAATATGGGACTCAAAATCGCCAGGACAAATATACAGACGCGCAACTAAACTGAAGGTTGTCAGATTTTGATGAAAAAATCACTAAATCCTAAAAACTAGGTGATTAGCCATAGGCATAGGCCATATGCAACAAAAACATCTAAGCGATGAAGTTGGCTTCGCATATATTACCTACGTGTACCTACGTAGTATCATGTTCTGAGTGTCTGTGGCTCTCGCACTCTTATTCAGCCTCCATTGGCTCGTTTCCGGTGACGCGGTTGACGGAGGAGCGTGGGAATCTTCCCAAGATTCCGCTTCCTCTTTCGCATGCAAGGGAGGTGACAAACATGTGGAACTGGGAGGTCTCTGAGCTGTTTGTAAATACTGTATGAATGAGCGAGAGAATGAAAATTGTAAAAATGAGAACATTTACCACAATTACTTATTGTCTAATGAGGCAGATTGTAATTTTAGCACAATGAAAAAGTTTGAATTAGAAAAAAAAATAGTACCTAGGTGTAAAATAAGACATATAAAAAAAAAATGTGGTCTGTTGATGAAAAACTTCATTACTCATAGGAATGAAGAATCAATTAATTAATTTTGGTACAATTTAGGCAAGTGACGCATATCTTATTAAATTATTTTTTAACGATGGATTAAATATTAATAAAAGCAAGACCATAAAACCACCCTAAAATAGTTATACACATTAATACGCCCAGTGTTTATTATAACGCTTTACTATCGAAAGGAGCCAAAATGTATTTGTAGCGACCGCTAACTACATAAGATAAATCCCCCTCTACTCTATTGTATATATATTGTAAACAAATGTAAATAACATGAACAAAATATATTGTAAGCAAATGTAAATAACATGAACAGAATATAAATCATTGTAAGTGTGTTAAGCAATAAAAAATGCGGGGTGCCAAGTAGTATATGAGATGGGCATCCGCTGTCAGTACCCAGGCATATGGAGGGTCCCAAACAGCCGGCGCCCAGTCTCTGCCAAAGAACAAAGAAACCACACGTCATTGGTTACACCAATCTTAATGATGATTGGCCAAGCGCAAGCTTACTTAAGCCGAGGGTCTAGCCCCTGTAAATCATTCTCTCCTGGCAACTACGTGGCTACCCCGCTTGAACTCTGAAAACCTGACTGCTTCTTTATGAAAAACCTCTGCATCTCTTCTCTCCTAACCTCGCTATGTTTTAGTCCGGCGTCGTTAGACCCCACACCTTCCCAGTGGGAACCTCAGCCTTCGTCGCGCTAAAACTAGCACCTTGGGAGAGACCTCTCCCTAGTGGACAACGGTTGTCGCGGCCCTGCAAACTTACCCAGCAGTGTCCCCTGTGACAATTCAGTCTACTTCTCTCCGGTTCACACTCGCCTTTGGGATCCGGACGGATTTCGCCTGCCCTCAGATACCGAGTGTGAATTCGTGGTCATTCCAAGACCACACAAACTACCTACCTACCTACCCTATACCTCTTCTACCGAACATAGTGCATTTTCGGGGCACATACCTATCAAAAAATGGAGTCAGATAGTAAAGCCGTCATGAAACGCTTGTCCAGGTTATAAACTCAAACAACCCTCACTTGTCGCCAGGGCTAGGGTAACCAGGCACCCCCCTCGTGACGACCCGACACTATTAAATAAAGTTAATGAACTACCAAAATTAGAAGACAGTAGCAGTAAGTAATATAATAAGTAAACAGAACTGAATAATAATAATAATAGTGAATAATATACAGTTTAAGTAATTAAGAATAAATAATGAAATAAGGTAAAACTTTATGGCAAATCACTAGAAATTATAGAAGAAAATAAACGAGATTTGTATACTAATCATGTCCTTTTGAGTCAAGGGACCAGTGCTGTCATGATCATAAGTGAATCAGTATCCTGACTAATGATTACAGGTTGAAGCTCTTGAGCCATCTCAATGGAACTGTTAACAATTATAGTGCGGCAACATCAATCTTCTATCACTTCAAAATTACTTCCTGTGAAGTGATGTTGGCATAATTTTAATCAGTTGTATTTGACTTCGCTCTTGATTCCCGCAGGCTGGGGTACTTTCCGTTATCAGAAAGTTGAGGCGTGAAATGTTTTATCGCAAAAGGGTTCAAATAAGTACTGTCGTTGTCATCGTATCCATCAAACAAATACTATGACAGCTGATTTAAAATGCTTTTGTACGTATCTGAAATTGACATCAAATGCATCATTTTAGGATCTGCAAGTTTTCTTGTTCTATGCCACTCCATCCACTGCACTTAAGTAGAACGTGTTGTGAAGAAGATGCTCATTGATGCTTTAGAACTCGTATATTAGCTGACTCGACTGTTTTTCTCATCACTGAGTTGTTGAAGAGTGACAGTGGGTATGGAGCAATTTGGTATTTTAAATAACTGGATTAGTCGTCCATTGGGGTTTTTCTGTCTCATAAAGTTTTTGAGAATATTTCATGCTCCACAAAGGGTCCATTTCACGGGCAGTTCAGACATCAACTGCAAGTAGATGATGCTTGTTTCGTATAGTGTAAATGACCACTGGACATTAAGTAAGGCATTGTCATTTTTACATTGTTACAAATGGAGCACCCAGTTGCCTGTTCTTTCAGGCTCTATTAGTGCTGTCATCTTGGCACAGTTTTCTACGTGGGTCCATTCTGTTCAGGGATATCAATTTGTAATTTAAAATTAAGGCTTCTCATGTGCGGATCTTCACTCACTACGTATCTGCCAGGAGGGCAGCTTTTCAGATATCCAAGGAACTTGTCCACAATCAACATAATAAATAATAAGTGTCCTTTATCTATAAAAACGATTATAACTTTTTTTAGGGTGGTCATATCGCTTGCTTTTATTATCATTATATCCAGCGTCAAAAAATTACTCAAAAAACATTTGGCACTTGCCTGAATCGTACCAAAACTAATCTCAAAACCACCATTTCCCCCCTCCCTCCCCCAATAAAACACTTTTCCACCATTTTTGTTATTGGGAGTGTTTTTTGTTATATTTTTACCTGCACTACTAACATGACTGACTGTTGTAAGCACTATAATTATCTGTAGCACACTACGGTCAGTCTTACCCAATACGTAATAATTTTAATTTCACCAAGATTTTAATTTGACTGGAGAATTGCTTCTCTGGCAGTAAATAAGATTTACATTCAGGTTTGAAATCCTCGTCATAGGAAAACGCAGCAAGTCATTAGTCATTATCGGCTTCAAGTTGTTATTTTTTTGCTTTTTGACATACCCTGGCTGAACACTTTGATTATCCCTCTGCGGGGACCAAAACTTCCGAATTGATCACATCAGAGTCCATTAGCAAGTCACCATTCGATTATAAATCACATAATATCAGGTCTCCGAGCTCCGAAAATCACTTGTAAATTACATGGAATGTATCCATTCAAAGTCCACTAATCGCCGGAGAAAGGGATTAGTCAAATTCAAATCTCGTCGTGAGTAAACTACATCACCATTACTAACCGAGGTTTTGAAAAAAAGGTTTTAACGTGAAGACTCAATAGGTCTTAGTAGAAGGAAGAACAAGGGAATGCTCATCGACAATTGATACACCTCAATATGTAACTTATGTCGCATCCTCAGTTAAAATGGCTTACTACACACCATCGACACTCAAGATGAAATATGACGCCTCAACGTTTTCTGTGGGCAGGGCGCGCTGTCAGGAGGACAAAGTGGCTCGAGTTGTGGTAAAGAGAGACTCAACTGTACATTATCTGGTCAATCGGAGACAAGCAGCATTTGTCAGAAAGTGATGAAAATGCTTTTGTGGGCGATGAAGGATCTTCTACTCCGGAATACTAAAGACTAATTAACAGCCCTGACGGGAGGTAGACGATGAAGGCCATGTTTGACGATCCAGTAAATTCGTTTTTCAGCCAAAGTTTATTGTTATATCAAGCCAATGACTGACATGCATTAGAACAAACCAACGTCACAACAACGAAACAAATGGGAATTTGTGGGGAATGTTTGCACCGATTCATCCTACCAGAAAAGGAGGTGCAATGAGGGGACCCCCCCCCCCTGAGTCCTAAGATTCATCTTAGGAATTATAACATATGCTTGGAGATGGAACAAAGGACAGGTAGACCAAGTGGGCACAGGTAGTGCCTCAGAGCAAAGCTTAGAAGAAATATTCCTTTCCGTAGAACAACTAATAGGAGATAAGAAGATGGTTGGACTTTTGTGTCTTGGAAAGACGAGCCAATTCTGTGGATAGGGTCAGACTTAACACACACATTCAACATTTTCTGTGGGCTGGCTGCGCTTTCAGGACAAAATGCCGAGTTGTGATACGGAGAGACTCAATAGAACCTGGTCAATCGGAGATAAGCACCATTTGTCAGAAAGTAATGGAATATGCTTCCATCCAATCCACACTTGCGTTTATTTGTATAATTGTTTATTGTTAACAATTCCCACCAATTACGACGCGGCCTAATTAATTAAATAATGTTTTATCTTCACTTTAAATTAGTTATTAAGAGCTTTATCTTTTTCTTTGGTTAATAATAGTTATTGATATACTCACATGGTGTATTTTTGATTTGTTTATGGTCGATAAGTAATTAATATGGATAAGTGGAGTGGAATATATCTGGCCAACTATCTTCAAACTCAAGGTCAGATCAACTAACAATAAACAATAAATGTTAAAAACTATTATAACTAAAGCATAGTATAGAAGTATAGCATAGCATGACCAATTAACGGCAGCTTTTCTATTAAAAGAATAATAAGCCTTAAAGGTAGTATGACTGACTGGTGCAAACAAAAAAGTCGGATCCGGCTTGCAGTAGCCATTTTTCGTTGGTATGTGCAAATGAGCCCGACTGCTAGTGGGCAGACGAAGTTGTTGCTTATATTCAAGTTCAAGCCATAACCGACATAACACTTATAACGACATAATAAGAACTTTTATTATTTTTTAAACGGAAATAACACAAGCAGGACAGCTTAGTATACTGTGTGTGAGCTTTTACAAATGTTGGGGTGTCTGCCTGTTCAGGTATTTCACCTGTTGAGGTTAGAGAAGTGAAATTTCACACCAACCCACGAAAAATAACTGTAAAACCATCAATCCATTAGATATTAATTTAAAAATTATTTTTTCCTATCTTACCGAATGGGATATTAATCCTAATTAATAATATACGATTAATAATATATGTAGGGACTTCAGTGGATTATAATTACAAAAGGTCATTAAAATATTTTTATTTTATTGTAACTAAGCCGTTGATGCGTTACGATTTCTTCATGATTTTTTTCTGTCTTTGCATATAATAATATTTGTACAGTATAATAATAAAAATTATGTGTTTAGTTTTTTTATTTGATCAATGGATTTAACTTAAAATAGTGTAACGTATATTTCACTAATATCGAGTTATATCTTAGAAATTCGAGCTCCTAGGCATAAACTAATGGCATATTTGAATTCAGGGCATCAAATTCATATGAAATCATCTCCAAATACTCCTGCGCCGAAACACCTGTTGGCCTGTGTAATATATCTTAGGTTAGCAGTTCTTGTGTAGTCCTCGTTTGAAATATTTACAGGGAATACCCCCTGAAGTTCCACATGATTCACAAAAGACGCTGAAATTACAACAATCCCATAACAAAATAATTGAGGGTAATTTATAAATTAATTGCATGTAATCTGCCACACCAAGGAAACCCTTAATTGCGTGATCCGTCACACCACCGACGAACGGAAGGAAACACCTATTTTTATTCAAACAATAAATAGTTTTGACTGTTGCTATGAATTATATTTTGCATTAGGTGTTGTTAAAATTTTGGATGAAGCATTCGTGATATTGGGGAATAGTTTTCTAATGAAAAACGAGAAGCCACGAATTGCTTTATATTGTAAGTGTATATAAATTGTTTCACCAAGTTGTAAATAATAATTCAGACATGTATTATTCTTGTTGTATAGAGCATGTAGATCCAAATAAAATCCCAATGTACAGGTCTACTGTACTGAGGAAACGAGTATAAAAATCATATTATAAAATCAATTAACCCAAATAAATAAAACAATACGAAATCGCAAACGTCTACTTCTAACATTGTCCGTAATGTTTAAAAAAAGTACCTCGGTTGTGAACAAATTATGGAACTAAGACAACTTTATTGATGTGTGTATTTTGTCTACCGTTCAGTTTGTTTCCAAGTGTTATCATGTCTTCCACGCGAAATTATAAACCGAATATAATCCTCAACAATTCTTAAATTAATTAAAAGTTAGTTAAATTCTCAAAACATCCGGAAAGATACAAGGCATACCGATATTTAAACAGTGGTTAGCTGATGGCTCACATTCTTACATCATTTATTTAGTTGATAGATACCTAAATCTAAATTTTGTTATTGATATATTACATATACATTTTACACAATTACTTCTCCATACATTTAACGCATACATTCACTCTATTCGTCATCCTCGAAGGTCTCCATAGAACATTGAACTACTTGCCTCTTCACGATACCCTTACTATTGGCACGGCAGCGTACGAGTCAGTGCTCCATCTGTATGCAGAGAGATCCCCCGATCTTGCAGAGGTCAAGTGCGGTCCGAATCTGTAATCGGGTCAGCTGCAGTTTCCCAGTGTACCCTCAGCCGCGAAAACCACGGCCTTGGTCTCTTTGCAGGACAGAGATGTCTACTGTATGCTAAGTATTGGCCTTCCGGGGTTGAAAACCAATTAGGTGATTGAGGGAGGGGGGGCTGTATCGGAAAAAGACCCGGAATCCCCAGTTTCCGCTAAATTGTTGTGTTATCCACGTTATTTGATACTTATAAATGAGCTATAAGGTGGTTTGCCTTCGAAAGCATAAGAGAACATAGTCCGCACCCGGAACCCAAGATCCACAAAACTGAAGCATACGATCGGCCCTTCCCGGCTACCTCCGCTACCCTCTTGAATTCAAACGTCTTCTATTCCAACACCTACTCACCATCCAGAGAGACGATCGTTAGTCCGGGAATGATTCATCATTCCCTTCATTCATTATATTATATTTTCATACCTTTATTTTTGTATTTAATATTTTCATTTCACTGTTTACTATATATGTACATAGTATATGTATGACGTTTGTTCTGACATGCTGTCAGCTTGTATTTAACGTTTTTTATTTTATTTTTTATTAATTTAATGGTTTTTCTTTAAGTCATATTGAATTGTACGTCTTTTGCATATTGTTTTTTTTTTTGGTTTGGTTTCTTATAGGTGGATCTATTTATGACTGTGTTTACTAAATGGTGTTGAATAATATTTTATTTTATTCCAAAAACATTATTATTAATATTCCTGTAGAGGTTTAAACTTTATTTTACATTGTTTTTTTCTCCCCATATCCCTTTGTTACAAAATTATAAAATATATTTAGATTCTGCCAATGAATCTATTTACATTGTACAGTCTATTTATATAAACTGTAGTTGCCAACATTTTAAATAATTTGCTTTACTAAACTTATTAATATTTTTCAATGCAATGTTCATTGAACATGTTCTGGTACTACGCGAAGGTACAAAAGTCATGGGGCTCACCTGAATCATAAAAACTTAAAACTAACTTAGATCCAACAAACAAATTCTTAACCTATTTTTCCAGGAATGTATGTTGCCATCGATGCGAGAAGGGTGGTTGGGTCGCAGTGTTAAACGCTGGGTTTCTTAAGTGCTTCAACGAGTAAAAAACTGTGTCTCCGGTGGTTGAACGCACCCTCCGACGGCAAACCAAGCATCGGGTGCAGGTCGGCGTTCTTTAAGCTCTCGAGAGAGGCATGTCTTACCACTTTTCTGATACCGTGATACCGTTCTAATTGTTGGAGGCATTTAGCTGTATCACTTGCCAGTCAAGTGAGGATATAGCGGGGTCCCGTACAGCAGAGCTGGCCGAAGGACACATTTATATATCGTCGAGACGCAAAGATGATGAACCGAAAGACGGTAAGGTAATGAACGAAAAATGTGTTGCCTACGGAATCAGACGAAGAGTCACTTTAGTGAAAGCAAGAATTTTAAAACCATAAAATTACAGTACATTGCACTGAACCGTGTTTTGCTTCAGTTTTCGTTTGACATTATTGTCCAAAAGCAGGCAGTTTAGATAGCAATTCGTATTGCTAATTCAAAATATACTATAGGAATAAATAGGATTTTACAAAAGATCTTGAACATAAAAACTGCTCGTTTCGAAAATGGAATTTGAAGCCTCTACTGTGCCCAGTAATCCTTTAGTGGTCATGTTGCTGTCTTTATACTTTGCACAAGGTTTTAGCCAAAATAAAAAGAAAACACTTCACACTGTGAAACTCTTTATTCTCCATTCAGTTTTTCTCACTATAACCTCCTCACTCACTCATCTCAATCGATATATTTAATCATTGATAAATCGATATTTTTACTAATAGTTATTAATTTTATTGCTATTCTACTGTTACCCTACATTACTCCTCTCCCAGTAACATGAAGGATGTTACGATATTAATTACACAAAACTATATTAATCACTAGAGGCACATTTCCATTTGATTACTGTAGGTAACGCTGGGGAAACCTGACTCTTCTACCAGTTCTTGTTGTTACCTCATCTCTGGACGCTGAAGCTGGAAGATCCTGACTAGTCATTAAGGGCTGTGGCTTCATAGGCATTGTCAATAATCTTGGTTGTTGATCCATCCTACATGTTGGGTCATCAGGGTCCAAAATGTAAGCAGGCTTCAACCGATCTAATGAAATATTCACCTGTTTTCCTTTGATCTGAAGGGTGAAGTACTTTTCTTGCCTTGATATTATAAGGTATGGTCCTTCATAAGCTGGCTCAAAGGGCTTCTTTACTCTATCTACTCTTACAAAAACATGGGTGCACACTTTGAGATCTTTGTGTATAAATACACTTCTTGAATTCTTCTTTTCTGACTTTATTGGTTTAAGAGCATTCATCTGATCTTGTAACCGAGAGAGAAAAGTGCCGTGTTCCATGCGAGGTGTCTTCTCTTCAAAAAATTCACTTGGCAGTCGAAGAGGTTTTCCTTATACCATGTGAGCAACCGAATGATTGCCATCATCTCGGAGCGCCGCACGTAAGCCAAGCAAGACTGTAGGCAAGGTTTCTGTCCACTTCGGAGAATTGTGAGTTTTAATAGCAGCTTTTAGAGTCCTATGTAGGCGCTCGACTTTGCCATTACATTGTGGATGGTATGGCGAACTCCTCTGAAGCTTTATACCGCAAACGCTAGCCAGGTTTCTAAATAACTCCGATTCAAATTGTCGGCCTTGGTCAGTAATAACTTTAACAGGTGCGCCAAATCTGCAAATCCAATATTTGTAGAACGCTTGAGCCACCGACTCAGCTGTTATGGTCCGCAATGGTATGACTTCCATCCAAGATGTAAACCGATCAATCGCAGTGAGGCAGTATATCTTGTCGTCAGATGGTGGAAGAGGGCCGATTATATCCAAATGTATTACACTGAATCGATCGTCTGGCTCTTCAAATTTTCCTATTGGTGTTTTTGTATGACGTATTACCTTGTTGCTCTGGCAACCAATACAAGCCTGAGCCCATTCCTTAATATCTTTGTTAATACCGGGCCATATAAATTTTGCTGTTACTTGTCGGACTGTGGACTTAATCCCTGGATGAGACAACGAGTGTACACTGTTGAAAACTTGTTGTCTATATTGTTTAGGAATATAGGGTCTAATTGTTGAAGTTGAAATGTCACACCAAAGAACTTGTCCATTCGGAAGGGGGTGTTGTTTCAAAATTAAGGAAGTATTAGATTCACGTAGCAGTTTAAGGTCTTGATCATCTTTTTGACTAGCTGCAATTTTGTCATAATCTATAACAGTCATGGCATCCAGTCGTGATAATGTATCAGCCACACTATTGTCGTTTCCACTGACGTGTCTGATCTTGGTTGAAAACTGGGATATATACTGTAGATGACGCTGCTGTCTCGGAGATGCTTTCTCATTTTTCTATTTAAACGCAAAAATTAAGGGTTTGTGATCGGTATAAATAGTAATGTCACTTCCTTCGATCATATGTCTAAAATGTTTTATAGATAGATAAATACTCAATAGCTCTCTATCATAAGTGCTATAATTTCTCTGAGCTGGGTTGAGCTTTTTTGAAAAAAAAGCTATAGGCTTCCAGCATTGATTTTCGAACTGTTGCAGTACAGAGCTAATTGCAAAATCCGAAGCATCCGTAAATAATGCCATAGGAAGATTTGCATTAGGTATGGCAAGCAAAGCTGCGTCTGCTAGGTCTTCCTTACACTGTTCAAACTGTTTAACGGCTTCTTCTGACCAATCTATTTTTGTGCGATCGTTCTTCTTTGCTCCTTTTAAATATTCGTTCAGCATAGCTTGAGTCTTACTGGCATCTTTCAGGTATGGCCTATAAAAATTTACCATTCCAAGAAATGCACGGAGTTTATGTACAGTCTCTGGAAGTTTTATGTCCATGATCGACTTAACTTTTCCTGGGTCAGGTTTTGTACCTTGTGCTGTAATCTGATAGCCTGAGAATGTGATCTCAGCAACACCGAATATAGACTTAGACATGTTTACACGCAAGCCGAACCTGTGCAGCCTCTCTAGTACCGCCTTAAGATGATCTCTATGCTCTTCTTCAGATTGTGAAGCTATCAACACATCGTCTAAAAAAGAAAAACAGAAAGGTAAATCTTGAAGCACCTGATTGATAAATCTTTGAAATGTAGAAGGAGCGTTACGTAGCCCAAATGGCATGAAATTAAACTGGAACAAGCCAAACGGCGTTATTATTGACGTTTTTTCTTTATCTTCATCTGCTATTGGTATATGCTAATAAGCTTGAATCAAGTCGATTTTTGTGAAAATTCGCTTACCTTCGAGAACAGAACTCACATCGTCTATTCTAGGGATAGGGTAGCGATCAGGAACTGTGATGGCGTTTAATCGCCTATAATCTCCACATATGCGCCAGGTTCCATTTTTCTTGGCTACTAAATGCAACGGACTGGCCCATTGTGACTTAGATGGTGATATAATACCTTCGTTAATCAGTATCTGAAATTCTTGTTTTGCGATCCTCATCGCCTCTGGTCCTAGTCTCCTAGATTTTGAGAACACTGGAGTGCTTTCCCTTGTATTTATATAATGTCTGACTTCATGTTTCACAGGTGGTGGAAAATATGCCGGTTTTGTAATTTCCGGATACATGGACAATAGTCGGAAAAATTTATTATTGCTCTGCAAAGTGCTGACAGTATCTGCAACTGAAACTGCTGCAATTTCTCCATGTACGGACATCTTTGTATTAATATCTATTAGTTTTTTATTTTTCAGATCAATTAATAAGCCAAATTTATGGAGAAAGTCCGCGCCAAGTATACCTTTTGTTGTTTGAGCTATAACAAATGGCCATTGAAATTGTCGTTTAAGCCCAAGGTCAATCTCGAGGAGTTGTGAACCGTATGTGAAAATTTCTGTCCCGTTTGCTGCAAATAATTTAAAATCAGAACCCTTTTCTTTCCTGTTTTTTTTGGCGGGAATGACTGACACATCAGCTCCACTATCCACCAAAAAGGTCTGTTTGCTGTTTCGATCCGTGATGAACAGTCTGTATGTGCGGCCAAAAGGAATTTCAGCAACAGTTGTGGTCGCTACATCTGCTGCTTGTAGTTTCCCTGCTTTTCAGATTTTCCGTGGTCTGTTTCCCACTGGCATGGAGTTTTACATTTATCTGATCGACATTTTGGTCCAAATCTAAAATGAAAATAGCAATATTTTCCACCATCTCTATACCTACCTCGGCTTTGACTCCTCCTTCGATTTCGGTGAGGTGCTGTACTGGTATCTCGAGACCTACCGAGACGTTTGATCTCTTGATCCATAGCCTCTAACTTAGCAATCAATTGAGGAAACGAAAAAGGGTCTGGAGCGTTGGGTTTTGATTCACGAACCTCTTCCATCATATTCTGTGGTCGGATCTCCCAAATTCGGTCTCCAATATCCGCCAGTTTATCTAAATCTCCGTCAGTAATAGTTAAAATGCTTCTGATTTGACTCGGAAGCTTATCAAGCCAGAGAGTTTTAATCAATTTATCAGAAACTTCCGACGTAGCTAGCCCTTTCATTTTTCTAAGAAGCTGACTTGGTTTCATGTCACCAATGTCCAAGCCACTGATTAATTTGCGGATCTGACCATCTTCACTTTCTCTATAAATATTGAGTAATCTTTCTTTGGCTTTTGTATACTTGTCTTTTTCCTCCGATTTTACTAAGTCCCAAATATTTTCAACTGTTTTTAAATCCAACTGAGCTATCAAGTAATTAAATTTTGTCTCTTCCCGGGTTACATTTGAAAGCTCAAACTGGGCCTCGGCTTGGCAAAACCATATTTCGGGCCTTTCCACCCAGAACGGGGGCAATTTTATAGCTACCCTGTCTACATGTAAATTGGGTTTGTTCACTATTTTCTTACCTTTGCCGTCATCATCACCATTTTCGCTTCCGTTCTGCGACATCGTGAACGTCGGGGTCACCAATTGTTGCTGTCTTTATACTTTGCACAAGGTTTTAGCCAAAATAAAAAGAAAACACTTCACACTGTGAAACTCTTTATTCTCCATTCAGTTTTTCTCACTATAACCTCCTCACTCACTCATCTCAATCGATATATTTAATCATTGATAAATCGATATTTTTACTAATAGTTATTAATTTTATTGCTATTCTATTGTTACCCTACAGTCACATATGAATCCTTGTTTATACTCTCGAGTAATTAATTCATCAATATTCCCAGCAATGGAACAAGTGTTTGAGCCAAAGCACAGCCACTATCTTATACCGAACAAATGTCTTCTACATTCGCAATCAAAGTTATTTCTTGTAGCCCTTCGAAAACCGCTAAACAATTTTTTTCCCCCAACATTCTTGTAGCAACATACAATAGTAAATGAAATGCAAAAACGTTTGGGGTGCACCATTGACTAAAGGGTTAGTCAATATAAGCATTGATATAAATCATATGAACTAAATAATCAAATAAAGCATTTAATTGGTTATTTATAAAAAAAAAATGTTGTCAATTAAAAGGTTTTGATAACTACCTAATAAACGTTCAAGAGAAATATATATCGTTAACGTTACGCTAGTTATTTTACTTACCTGAACGTGCGTCTTCACTTGTAGTGTGTATCCGACAGTTGATCTTGAAAACTGGCGGATAAGACACAATAGTGTGCACATAGCACAGCACTAATTATGCTATCTTATACCAATGCATTCATAAAAAAGAAGCTTGAAATCAGTAATGAATAATTCAAACCGTAAACAAAAGCATCAATCCACCGAGATAGGTTAATCCGTGGTGCTTGACTTTATTGCAATTATAAAATGTAATTAGTGAGTCCTTTTAGGTGAAAACAAGTGAACTAGAATCATAAAACTCTTTATGGCTGGATGGATGTACTTTGCCAACTTGCGCACGAGTGTACTAAGGGCGTTACATAACCACCAGCTGTTATATAAAATTGCTGAGAAAGGTTTATTCTTGTTATCGTTTCGGTTTTACGCTTTTGTGTTGTCTCCAAGGATCTGGTTCTAATCAAGGACTGAAGCTCTAGATAAAAAAAACAAAAAAACGCACCCCTCGCCAGAAGAAAAAAAGGGATAATTATCAATAATTACTAGCGAAAGAAAAAATACACAAGCAGGATGGGGGCTTGAAACCGTGGCCTTCCCAATATCTATTCGTGGGCTCGGTTTGTGGAACTCCTTGTTCGAGTCCGTTCTTTGCCTGTTAATTATTAATAATGCTGTGACTAAAATTGGCAACATCAACGATAAGTTTAATATAAACGATGTAGAGGTGTTATTATCTAAACCACGAGTAAATTTGACTAAATTGGAACTGCACAGACTCCGAAGGGCGATAGCTGAGACTGCTACATAGGGGACTTGGGATAACTTATCGAAATGGATTGTATTTTTAATGTCTCATATCATATCACCATTTACTACTAATTTCCGAACCCGAAATTTGATGTAGGTATAATTTTAAAGGTATATTTGACAACAGCAACAGGTCAGAGGCCGCTCTTATGAATAGGGTTTGACCTTTACTTACCTCTGCTTAGTATTTGAAGGTTATGACTATATCATTAGGCTATTTGATTTGTATATCATAAATAAATATAAATTAAAACGTATTAAGTTTTTAATATACAGGAATGTTTTCTCTTTGTTGTTCTTGTAAAATCTCTTTATTTGTATTTTACGCCATCAATTTTTCGCTTTCAGAATTTTGTGTGCTTAAGCTTTTACAATTATATTAATTGTTTATGGGAAGACAAATTTATTGAGCTATCATTAACTGAAATTCTGTATCGTCAATTGAAACAACTAACAGAGAGTGAGAAGACATATTTGTTGCATATTTCATTAAATACTTTAAAACAGATTGAATACATTATATTAATTTTCTTGTAATTAGTTTTTTCTCTAAGGATAAACAGATAATTTAAATATAGAGGGGGGATAAAAAAAAACCAACGTCAGCTGGTATAGTAAGTAGTAAACGGTTAATGGGTATTTTTCTGTAAGTTTTATCTTATCTAATAATACATTTTATGTTTAGTTAGCTGCTGTAAATATTTATTTATGGCATGGTGTTGTAATGGTATAACAAAAATATGTGGTTTTGACCTTTTGTGGACATATCGTTTTAGAGAATTCTTTTGGTAATCTCCTATTTGATGAGTTACATGTTAGTGAAAAAAAAAAGGGAAAAAAAACTCACTGGTTTATACGTGCATCTATTGTCATTCTTCATGACTTACTGTGAGTTTAGTACAATCGTAAATGTTTCCTGCTGTTCTTAAACGACAGTTTTGGAGAACTCGTGTGTTTTATGCCTGGCATTAACTGCAACCCTATACCTAACCCAATCTACCATCCAGTGTTACTGACTAAGAAAATATCACTTTTTTTTAATAATGGTTTATTATATCACCTAGTTTATTAACCATTCATTTAAAAAAAAAAATAATCTCACACAGGGTAATTGAAAAAATATAAAAATACGAAGCTAAGAAAAAAACTACTCACAACAAGGCGCAAGGCGACAAGGGACTGGTTTAAACAACATGGCGGGGGAATGTAAACAATGTTCAAAGGCTTGAAGCATATTTATTAATTGATTATATCTGTTCAGTTGGTAACACTGTTCAGTAGAGCAGGTTGGGTATAGCATTTATTCCTGGCATAAAACACTACAGTACCCACTTCGTTTTATTTGTATTAAATGTTTATTACTATTATTTTTTTCGCAATTTATCTATTTTATATTATTTTTCATGTGGTGCTTTCGAACGCCCCCTCCCCTGAAAAATCTAATCCACCGTTTCTAATGTGCCCCTTAGACACGGAAAAAATATCAGAGCTATACACTATGAATATTAGGATATATTTTAATACTTTCAAAATTGTTTGCAAGGCTTCACCGAATCGTGACGAATGTGCGTCGAAGGAACCAAATTGGATAATTATGACAAGATTAATATGCGACCGCCTAAAGGATAAGGTCACACAATGATCACTCGTTATCTACACGCTGTTAACTCTTTCATTATGTAGCTCACAAATTTACAAAAAAAAACTAATAACACTTTGAAGTGGCAACGACTATTATATGAGTGATTAAACCTTGGCCTCTCGTTGCGGAGAGACTAGGATGTGTTTAAAAATTGATTTAGTTGCTACAATTTAAACAATTATCCAGAAACTCACAATCATACATTAATGGAAAATGAATTAATAAAAAAAAAACTTGGCGTACTCACGGAAACCAATGCTTTTAACTCGGACGGCAGAGAACCAGTGAATCAGGTGTCTAGTAACGGTACTGGCGGGTTTGCCCCCTCACAGGAAACTGTACAAAGGAAAAAAAAATTATTCGCATAAGACATAAACTACCAATTGAGTGCTTCGAGTCGTCCAACCTTGCAGTGCATCAAGAAAAAACAAAGGAACCGAATCGACCAAATAAACAATGTAGTGTCTAGTCGATCCAAAGATCAGTAGCCTAGCCACTTTTTTCCCTCATAATTTTTAAGATTTCACCTACTAAATTTTTACTTTAAATGAAACCGAACGTCTTGCTGTGCGTCGGCAACAGGTGTGGTTAGCACTAGGGGGTTATCTCTTAACCTTTAATTCAGTTTTATTAACCGGATTCGCTATTTTTTGTATTCAAATAGCTAATATTTAATATCAGGAGCTGAGTCAACCCCGACCAGACCAATTCCCCCCACCAAAAAAAAAAACCTTAAGTATTGCTAATATTTTATTACGTCTTATAGGTCTCGTGGACCTCCCCCCCTTGTGCGTTTTTCGCTATCTTGAAAAAACCGCTAAGAAAGAGGACATTTTTCAATTTCTTCCTCAATAACTCCCTTTCAGTGCATTTTGAGCAAAACCATTTTATTATCAATTTTAAATAGCATTAAATTTCGTGGACGTTTTATGTATAACATAACCGAAAATTCTGAACAGTATGAGCATGAGTTACATACAGGACCGCGAAAATCTGCAAAAATGTCAAAAACCCAAAAAAGGTAGATGTAGATATGTCAACCTCTGTTCAAATTAGTATTCCTGAATGTAATATATTTATATATAATATATATATTAGTAATCTTCATATCCCCTTGTTATTATAAATTATGGAAATCAATATATATTCTACATAAACGAATCAGCTTACAGAAGGTCATTCATTATATGTCCTGTAGCTACATTTTATACAATTTTTAATAATTTTACAATGCGATTTGTGATTGTTACAAAAGTATAATGCACATTATTCATTCATTGTATAAACATGTTTAAAAGTGATGGGGCTCACCTCATGAATCATAGACTTAAAACTAACTTATATCTAACAACGAAATCTTAACCTAATTTTCCCCGACAGTCTGTTGTCATCGATGCGGGAAGGACGGTGGGGTCATAGTGTTAAACATTGGGTTTGTTAGGTGCTTTTTTTTTTTTTTTCTCTTAGCTCTCAAACTTATAAAAATAGGATGTGGGAAAAATAAAGGAAAATAATTTTGGGCTAATGTGTGCCTTTCACTAAGGGGAGTATGTTTGAAGGATGTATGAGATGCCCCCATTTGAAGGATGTATGAGAAGGATGATATAGGGTGTGGAATGCCTAAAGGAGGCGGGTGGAATTAGGAAGGTAGTGAGAGACTACTGAATAAGGTGCTGCAACGAGTCAAAAAACTTGATGTAATAAATTCCTTTAAAATTTCCGGGAATAAACATTTTTCGTTAAAGAGAAGCAAATATTTTTAACGCAATCATAAATATTTAAATTTAAACATAATACAATATGAAAAATACGTCTTAAATTTCATTTTAACGATACATACAAAATCTTAAGTTAATAATCCAACAATTTTCGTTGTTTTGCCCCAGATGTGGCTGATGTTCATCACCTCGACCAATAGGCAGGCAGAGTGGATCGTCTAGCCCGTTTTCTGAATTCAACTTTGGTGCATCAGAAACCTCTGCAGGCTTCGAATCCACAATGAATCATCAAAGTCTTGCAGCCGCATTTGTAGCCACAAGCCTCCTTGAATTGGCACCAAATCACGTCCGGCAAAGCCATTAGAGTTGCTTCTTTATCCATTGGCACAGAAGTTGGTTATTTTCAACACCCCATCCACAGTTGAACTTGGAGATATATGTTTTTTCTATATGCATGATACTGAACTGAGTTGGAGGTAGTGGCGCAAAATCGGATTTTGTGTTTGTGTTGCAGGTTTAGCAAAGCGCAGAAATCGTAACTGATCTATACAGAGGTGCACTAGTCACCTCCATAAAGGGCCACAAGAAAAGTTGCAGGGGCTTCCGTGATCTCTTTGTCTGCTGCCGGTTCTTTGAAAAATTTATTGCGAAGCAATGACAAGAAGCGTGATTTGTTTTCTTCATTCGATAACCATTTCTTCTTTGGGATCTGTGGAAAGAGAACTTCTGTATAACATTGTATCCTGAAATGACGAACTATTTCAGTGCTTTTTTTATTTTCTTCAGTGGGTTAATCATCGAAGACTGCCAGGGAATTTTCAAACGACGTCGCTGTACGTAGATGACATATATATATAAAAATAGCAGAAAAACATTCTCCCTAATTTCATTGAACTCTGTTCAGGAGGTAGTCTCTATTTACTACATTCACCTTGCACTTTTCTGAGATTTATGTGTCACATGTGTCCCACCTAACCTCTTCATTGTTTTTTTATGAGGGTTTGCTCAATAGTCATACTCGACCAAAACTTACCGTAGGTCGAATTCAACGTGGAAGAAGACAAGTAAGACGATCCAATGCCTATTGGACGAATTAATGAACTGCACGCGTCAACCACACATGGGCCAAAACAACGAAAACCGTCGGATTTTCAAATTAAGATTTTGTTTAGATCATTAAAATAAAATTTAAGGCGTTAAAATAAAATTATCAAATTGTATTACGTTGAAATATAAGTCCACCGGAGACACATTAAGTTTTTTGACTCGTTGCAGCACCTGAAAAACCCAGTGTTTAACACTATGACCCCACCACCCCTCCCGCATCGATGGCAACAGACTGTCGGGGAAAAATTAGGTTAAGAATTAGTATGTAAGTTAGTTTTAAGGTTGATCAAAAAGGTGAGCCCCATCACCTTTATTAGTCAGTTTAGTCCAGTCACGTATAATGTATATCATTATACTTGTTTATTTATTATATAATTTTTATAAAATAATAAAACCTGTATATAATGTAGCGATGCTACAGGAAATACAAAAATAATTTGTAAATAGATTCGCCTGAGGATCTATAATCATATATAATTATCTGTAAATTTAAAGGGGCTATGAAAGAAAGAAAAAAAAAATTAAATTAATAATTCTCAGCGTCCGTTGGGACTAAATACAAATATGCATGCATTAAAAGTTATTCAGGCGAAACCAACGTCATATCTAAATTTTTGCGCTTTTTTTACATTTTCACCGATTTTTTCACGGTCCTGTAGCTCATTTACCTGTTCCGAATTTTACATGTTAGGTATAAAACTTGCAGGAAATTTAATGCTCTTTAAAATTGATAATAACATCGTTTTTCCCAAATCGCACCGAAAGGTAATTGCTCAGGATAAAGTCAAAAAAGTACCTTTTTCTTAGTGTTTTTTTCAAGATGGCGGAAAACCCACAAGCTGAGAGGTCAAATAGTTATATTCTCTATTCCCTATTCTAGTTATCCATGCTGTTCTATTCCCTGGCCTATTAGAGTACATGGGACGACTTATTATTTACTGAAAACCGTTTTATTAACATATTCAAACAAATTGTAACTAGCTAAAATATCAGAAAAAAAACACTACTGAAAACGGATAGAACGACATTCTATTGTTGACTCTCAAAACGTAATATTTTGGAACATCTTTGAATTCATTTTTTTTTTTCGTGCGTTACTTTATTTTATGTGCCTCTGAAAAAAATCAGAACTTAGACATAGCTTCTGAAATTTGAGCCCATTTGTCTTTACAAATATAATTTTTCTCTTGTTGATGAATATACATTAAAATTTTAGTACAATCGTATCATTTTAACTCCTTACTAGCGTACAACTAGATGTGAAAATTGATCAATTCCCTTACCATTCAACAACATGGTTGGTTATCTGATTTAAAATTACGAAAAATAATAATAATACCCGAACAAATATGTTCTAAAATCTATTCTATCGAGGTTGGCAAGAAACTAATTTCGGTTTTATAGTGTGAAATAAAACTTAATTTTTTCTATACAAAAAATGAACTTTAATATGTCAAATATCTTCCATTCTATTCGATGACCTTTCGCTATCTTTCTGGTAACTTCATGATCCTGCGCTCGTAGAACTCCTGGCCATTATCAGCAAAAAAAACTCAACCAAGTGTGATTTGAGGTCATCGTTATGACTGAAATTTTTACCATTTAAGAAGTTTTGTAAACTTCGAAATAATGTTAATGATTCGACGATAATTCGAGATAATGATAATCCAATGGTGCAAGGTGGGGGCTGCATGGGGGATGCGATATCACTTCCCAAACAAGCTCCAGTAATTTCGTACGTGTTGCTAAAGATTTGAGGCCTCGCATTGTCGTGGCGGAACCCAAATATCCAGTTCTTATTAGTCCAAGATGTCTTATATGATTTTAAATTGTTGTGTGTGATAAATTTAATTGTTTTGCAATCTCTCGCATAGCTATATGACGATTCGATTCAAATATGACTTTCATTTTGTCATTATCAACTTCAGAAGGTCGACCAGAACGTTGGTCATCTTTCAGTGAAAAATGTCCAGAACTTAATTTTTTAAACCAATTCTGATAAGTGAGTTCTGTTAAACAATCAACACCATAAACTCCACATATCATTTTGCGAGTCTCAGCCGCTTTCTTGCCTTTATGAAAATAAAAAAGTAAAATGTGCCGAAAATGCTTATTTTTGCTCTCCATGTTAAAACTGACCGTAAACCGACAGTTGTAAACAAAATTTCATGGAATTTCTTTCTATAACAACCTAAAAGTATCGACTACTAAATCTCAATAAAAAAAAAATTCTAACATTGACAAAAGAATAACACTATCTACTCGTGCAAACCGAAATCACTTTCTTGCCGACCCAATATATTATAAATAGGTAATGTGTCCCAGTATAGTTGCTCTAGACAATTTTTGAAACATTAAATAGCTCAATCAAAAATGCACTCTCGTATCAAACCGTATCGTTTTATTTTTGTCTCTCCTCTTAACTTTCTGAAAATGTGCAGAGCTGGTAATCAAACTAAACGCCTCAATTATTTTCGAGCAATCTAAACGTTAGAAAATATGGTCCCCTTGTAATTTTAAATAATCTCTCTATTTATTAGATTAGTAAAATGTTGTAGTTTGTTTCATTGTTGTATTATTTATCTTGCTTATTGTAAATAAGGTCGTGACTATAAGTGGGTATTTTTACTTTGGTTATTATAATTCTGGCCTTGTATAGGCAACTTATAAAAATTAAAATTGTATCAAAACTTAGTCATTTATTACAATCTAATAAATGTTTAGTAAACTTACGAAGATTCTTCAGCCATTCCAGTAATAAATTTATCCTTAACTATCGATCCGAATTCTTTATTTTCTTTATATACATATTTCAAAGTTCGTTCTGTTAATAATCGCAGAAAGTACATTTCGCTATGATGAGAATAGGAGATACGCAAAGAAAGATTCAAGAGCATACAAAGCGTACTTGAAGACGACATATCCTTGACGTTGATAATCCTTACTTAACAATTGAACTCTTTCATTCAGCAACTCTTACGCCATCTGAACTTCATAACCATTCGTCCGTGAAATTATAAAACCAAGGATAGACGACTTTTCCTAAAATGCTATCAGTACCATTCGGTATTAATAACACTAACACAAAAAAAACATTATGCAATGGTAACAATGATGAAAAAAAAAAAAAGAATGTTTTCATTTAGAATCCCCGCTTCCGTTTCCCTCTCACGATAATTATCAAGGTGACAGTGAAGTTTGAAATCTTGACGATTTCTTATTGCTTGTATTAATTTATTCGAAGCGGACATTTATTCAGCTCTTGTTTTTTTTCTTCTTTCAAACATGGGATTTATTTTTTGGTCATTTTCAAACAATACTAAATGAGGGCGAACCACATTGGAAATGCTGTTTTATTAAAGTGGTTACAGCTGAAAGAGTTATTACTAGCAAAACGTAGTTTAAAAGGAAAATCTTCATTCATTCGTCCATTGAGTGAAATCATCATTACTGATTGTGAAAAAAAACAAGAATGAACAAAATCTAACTGAAACATAAACTATTACAAAAGGTTACCTCAAGCTATACCAGCTTGGATCCATAAAATAACTTTTCTACACTAACTGGGAATACAAACACAATTTGAACGCTCATTTATCGAATTTATGAATTAAAGTCATGTTTACCCCCCCCTCAGTTAAAAATCTACAAGACAAAAACAAATTTTAAAGGTATCCAAAAAAAAAGAGCTAATTTCAATAGCTATTATTTAGACAATATAATAAATTTTTGTTTCCTTATTCACTTACATTTTAGATATAGAAAATTATCTATTTGTCAAAAGCCGATTTCCATCGAATGAAAATGATCGTGTAAATAAAACAAATTTGTGCAACTTACTACCTATTGATTGATTTGTTAGGTTTTATTGAATGATTTTTTATTAGCATACACATTCATCACACACATACAACAGTTTCTTTATTGATAGATTATTGTACGTGGGAATTTATTTAGCTGAAATTTTGTTTTTTAATTGTACTTACTTAATCTGATTTTATATTTTTTTGTATTTGTAGTCCACTAAGCCCCCAAAATATTATACCATATTCCTAAACTGCACTTCAAGATCTTAAATTGTAAACTCAAGTAATAAACTAAGTAATAGCGCTTAATAGTTTTTTAAGACATAGGTATATTTTCTTCATGACTTCTCAATATCAAATCGGACTTCATGTAAAATTTCCTATTTCTGAATTGAAGTTGGGATCCGCAAAGACCAGGACAGACACATTGGTAAAAGCATAAGGGTTTCTGGTATTGACAACAAAAAAACCAAATGAAATCCTATTAATATATATTAATAATTAACAATGCACAATTTAATTCATATCTAAGACTTTTAGAATCAAAACCCCCTAAATCCAGTAAGAATTTTTTTTCATGAAATCAAAAAAAAAATTTTAATTAAAAATAGATTACAATATAAAGCTGGTTATTGACGATTTTGTAATGGATACAATGGGTTTTAATACCAATTGTAAATCTTATAGATATAAGACCCTTTGTGAAAAAAGTAAAAAAACAAAATTTTAGGATTTTAGGTTTTGATTTTTAAGGCCTCAATTGATCTAAAACATTATATTGGGTAATAAATAAAATGGCAAGGTTCTAAAGTTACACACTATACTTTATACATGACTGCACTAAATCATACATACATATTATAACTAGGAACTGCAAAAAAATAAATCAATAAATTGTTTGATAACTGGTCATGAGGTTATGATAGTTAAACCCCATCTATTGACTTCATTTTAAGCGTGTTATTTTTGCGGTTTGAAATCCTTATATCATTATTTTTAGCTGTAGATCTGAAATATTTTTTTTAATTGCTTAGGGTAGGAAGGGCTGGTAGCATCCTTTTCTGGCCGTAGTGGGGATATAGTACTTTTGTTCTGATGTTATAGTTATGTTAGTTACAAACTTTGTAATTTTTCATAAGAAAATACCTGTTTGTACTTGGTACAAAGCACTTCCGTCGACTTTGTTGCTTGAACTTGGCCGTGGCCTTGTCAGAAGAACGGAATGCTTGAAAACAAACTTGTAGAAGGCTCAAGGCCGCTCAAGTCCCATTAACACATGTGCTTCACATGAGAGAGTATCATGTCGATGGATTTTTAAAAATTTATTTTACTATTTATCCTCATTATATTATTTATTATTTTTTACAAGTATGTCACGCTGCTTTAATAATAATAACTGGCCATCATTAAATCAACATATGACGCTTATATATTCTCGGATTTTCTCCCAGTAGTGTGTCTGGAATCCCGCCATATTAAAACTAACCTATTCATTATCAGTGCCAGTATAATTGTGATAGCGTAGAACCGAATTCAGAGCTTGTATAGAATGTACCGATGTTACAGGACATATAAAATGTGAATAGATTCGCCTGAGAATGTATAATGAATAATAACTTTGTCATTTTCAATTATTCTCCCATGAGAATTGCAAATACACAATATTAATGTGTACATGTTAAAGTAAATTTATATGAATAAGAATGAAAATATTGTCTGACGTGCACCAACGATCTTTGTCGATATGTGGCTCTAACAATAATTAAACAGTATCTAATTTATGTATACATTATTAAACTTACTTAGATGATTTTGAAAAAAAAGATGTAAGGTTTTTCAAAAGCAAAGTTGGAGGAGGGAGCATCGATGTTCATTTATACTCAATAAATTGACCATATTATAATTTTTAAATTTATTTACAGTAATGGTACCAATCCAATTCGGTACATACGTAATGAGCAGTTTTAAACATCTCATCTTAGACAACTACTTTCTCAGGTTTGTTGTTATATTATTTTTATAGCGTATTTATTTTCCAATATTTCATTAAATTCCTATTTTCGTAAAATTGTTTCTACAATATATCTCGTTCCCAAATTGTAGTCCTGGTGATGCCTGAACGGACGAAACGTTGACTGTTAAATGATATAAGAGCCAATAAAAGAATATTATGGAGAGACTAATGCTTGAACAGCACAAAGTGCAATTGCTCACAATTTTGTCATCAAATTTTTTTTTTTTGTTTAAAGGCAAGATATTGTTTATAAATATACACGGTAGTTCCATTTGACGCACCAGTGAGTCTAAAAATATAACCAGCCCTTTAAAATACAACTTAGTAATGAAATAAAAAAATATTTTTTTATCATTTGAGTAGGCTATCAAATTAAATTATTCAATAATTTCCCCCTAGTTAATAAGTTGGGGACTTACAGAAACTATGCTATCAGACTTTCTGTTATGAAATGGTAAATAGTGAAATAGTGCACAAGGAAAATACCTAGCCTGGCAGATTAGTGGATAATTGAAATTTGCATAAAATAATCGATTCCATTACCGTTGTAATTCTTGCCTTATCGGTTGCCAAGCACTTCAAAAAAGTATTTCTTCAATATTGCAAGCCTTATAAATCAGACATCATTTTTTAGTATTATTCTATCTCCTGAGGTTGAACAAACAGTTTCTATCTCCTAATATAAGTCAAATAATAATTTTCAAATTCACATGCAACTTTGGTCGGTTGCGTAGACGCTTGATTGACATAACCACTAAACACTTAAGCGGAGCACAAACCACACAGGGAAAATAGATTTGTTTTATCTACTTTGATAAGATGATTCTGTCATAAAAATTTATAATTATCACCACTTTACCTGTGCCGTCGTATATCATAACTTTACATATTCTTTTGCCGATTGACGTAATTCATCTGTGGATTCTTGCGGTTTCTCTGATGCGGGCGAAACCATATCTATGAATTTATATCATCCTTATACAGAAAAAATACAAAAAAAAAAAAAATGACGTACTTTCTTGATTCGGATCTCTCTTGATTTTTTTTTTTTTTTCTTCATATCCCCTCTATGTAATCTATTTAAAATTGCTTCACTATATTTCCTGTAGCTTGGCTACATTTTATACAAATTCTGTTTTCTGCTAATAGTGATCTGCATTGTACATTATACATTAATGGACTGAATTTATTAAAAGTGATGTGGCTCGCCTTATTTATCATAGTCGGATCTCCATCACAAACCATCTCATTTTATGAGCTCCCATTGAAGATATTTCGGCCTTCATTATCAAGGCTAAATGTCAAAAATCCTGCCTTGTTCGACATAAATGGTAGGTAGTACTCTTATAGTCGAAAAAACTACAAAAAGAACGTGATCTGAGGGTGATGACAAAGGGGTTGGTAAAATGAATATTTATCAGGTAGAATAACAAGAGCTTTAAACAATAAGATGACATAACAACTGGACGTATATTATGGTAAAATTCTATATAAGGAAGATAATAGATCAGCTTGAATGGAAATCGTTGAAACAAAAATTCCACAAAACGAATTATAACGAACACGTAAAATAAGTTAATACTCAAAAATGAGTCGCCATCACTGACAAGCTTCTGCTATTTAATAGACGGACTTGAAAATAACTTGTTACAAAACATTATTAATAAAATAATTGACCAGAAAAAGTGTGGTCAGTTCTTTATCCTGGTTACGTTCCCCCGATGGAATTTAAAGCAATGACTTCAAACCCACAGCAAACACTGAACTTCGTAACCACCTCAGAAAGCAAAGAACTAAACATAACAATGTTTATAAGTCAAATAAGAGACAAAGGACAGACAGACACACAGGTGAAACAGGTTTCTGATACTGAAATAAAGGAGAAAAAAACAAAACATAAATAGAAAACGACAGAAGGAAATATTTATCAAATAAAAAGAAGACAAACACACTATATAATAACAATATTTCTTTGTTTATCATGCGTTTAATGATATTGAAAATCATATTTATAAATGATTTTAAGAATTTGTCATATATTTTAAAAGGAATATTGTAAAGCTGTTGACGTGTGCTGATTATGTGCTCTTTAAAATACAGGCTATTATGATTGCTATTGACAAATATGATAGTTAAAATATATTTATATATACATAATAGTTGAAAGAAAAAGTTTTAGGTGTCTAGCCACAAAATTATAGTGTATTAAACGCAAAATCATAATTAATGAGGATTTTTCTTTTAAATAAAAAATTACAATTTTCAGTGCTTTGTGGTTTCCCTTTTTCAAAAGCACTTTACTGCTGAGTCCGAACGGAGAAGATATACTTTCATTCAGGTCCAGAATACAAATGTATGACCTGTATATTTTAATTTTTTTTTTCTGGGCATATATCCTTTCAACCTTTTTCGTAATCATTTTTGCTATGTGTCCTTTTGCTACGATGAATATATTGATATTGTAGTTAAGATATGTTTATTTGAGCTTAATGTATATGACCTACTATTGTTTTAAAAATTTGCCTCCACATTGTGATTGGTTTTTATTTTTTGTGTGTTTGTTTTAAGCACTCGAAAATGGTAGTGTGAGCTGCCAAAAGTGGCCGACAAAACGTCACTACTTGTAGGTAGACTCCGGAAACTTACTATTTCTTTTAACCCTTTGAGGAACGTCCAACAACCAATATTGCATCATAAATTACAGTTTTCCCTTAGGGGAATTAGATATTTATATAGTAAAAAAAACATTTTATTTTATTTTTTTAACTTGATAGTATTACTAATCTACAAAGTTATACTTAAGTCAATCTGGACATACGGAATAGAGCTATGGGGGACAGAAAAAAAAAAGTCGAAAATCAGGCGTATCCATCCTTTCAATCAAACGTCCTGAGAACAATAGTTAATGCCCATTATTACGTCAGCAACAAAAACCTTCATAACGAACTAAATATACCTTACATTCTTGAACTCATCCCTTCAAAGTTCATAAAATTTCACCGAAACCTATCCAACCAACCTAATCCCGTAGCACAGTCATCGCACTGCACCACTCATCCCTATAATCCTCCTCGGAGACTAAAGCGGCAGTCGCCTCGTTACTTCCTATAAATACGTGTCAGTGGGAATCCTGGCAATGGTCAGTTTCTCCAGTCATGTCCTGAGAGACTGAGAAGGCTCTTCGTCAGCCTCCACTGGCTCGTATCCAGTGACTCTGCTGTGGAGGAGCGTGGAGGTCTTTCGTAGACTTCCTCTTTCGCATGCGAATCCAAAACCATGTGGATTTGGGAGGTCTCTGGGCTGTTTGTAAATACTGTATGAATTAAACTTGTAAATATGGTACGAATGAGAACATTGATCACAATCACTTATTGCCCAATAAGGCAGATTGTAATTTTATCACAATAAAGAAGTTTCTATAGCTTAATAGCATCGTCCATCCTTATTTTATTCTCCATTCTGACCTTGACGCAATAACATAAATTAATATTTTCAAGGACGTGAATAACTTTAGTAGTTGATCGTCCTCAAGTAAACAACAATCCCAATCCCCTCATCCTATATTGAGTTATGCTTATTTAATCAAGATAGGAAATACCGCAATTACTGAGTTTTCACCATTATTGATAAAGGGCAGACTATCTCTCTCTACTTGTTTGACAGTAAAACCTTTTCTTTCCGATTCCCGGCTAATCAAAATAGCAATTCTAAGCAGTAGCCCCTTATAATAATTATGAAGTTTGGCTGAGTTTTATTATCGATGCCTCTTTTTCTTTTTTTTTAAATGTAATTGATACTTATCAAGCTACTGTCTTTTACGGACTATATTGTCATAGGTAACCCATTTTTCATAGCCTGTTACAATCCTGTTTAAAAAAGGCTCAATTTTTACCCTTGAGAACAGACTTGTGGCGATTGACATGCGATCTTCTTTATTCCCTTCAATGAGATTGTGAGGTACCCACACTCCTAACTTGCTGACTTTCCCTAATTTCTCCAGGTGGTGGTTAACAGTTGATTGTGATGTATTAAACCTTTCTGCTATACCTCTTGTTGGTTGACGCGGATTTTGCTCCAATATTGCCTTAAAAGGTTGTCGTCAAAGTCGGAAGGACGTCCCACCCTCGGTTCATCTTTTAAGGTCGTATCTCCAGAACGGAATTTATTAGTCCTTCACCATATACACTGCATATTTTTTCAGCTGTCGCCCTAGCACTATTGCCTTGTTTAAATTCCCAAAGCATTACATGACGAATATGTACTTTTTGACTCTCCATTTCAGAGGTTAAAAAAACAGTTTAACGTAACGTGTTTCACACAAAACAGTTGACAAAAGATAGAATGAAGCCTCGTCTATATAGTGAAAACAAAAACTTGTTGTCATGGTAACTCATAGCGGGTAGATACGAATAATAGATTCTACTTAGCTGCATCGGAAGTTACTTATGACTCGACCTGATATTTAAGGACAGGCGCTCCTGACCGTGTGTCTTGGTCATGGGTCACGAATTTAATATCACAAAAAGTACTTATAAAGAGACAGAAATGTTTTGTTTTTTTTAACCAAGATTGTTTAATTTACAAAACATAACCAATATATTTAAACCAAAAATCCATTGCTCAGAGTCTAAGAGTGACAAGAAAAATGTGTATTTAGTGTTACATTTCATGACAGCATGATCAGATCTAGCTGAAGTTCGAACTTAATCATTTTTTGACTTTGAGGGTTAGCTTTGATGACTTTGAAGAGTTTCAAGGGACTTAAAAGTAGTAAAAAAACAACTCGTACAAGAGTACTTCTTCATTTTCCATTTCTTTTATAAATAATTCAAAAAATGGAATTCAGTTTCAACATCAAAGCATCCTCAAGCTCCATTGAGACAAATTTATAATTCTTTTTTTATAAATTGCTTGTTGCTTCATGGACCAGGTAAATCTCCTAGTTATTCAGGTCAAATTGAAAAATGAATAGGGAACATGTTGTAATTAAAATTGTTAACCTTTTCTTTGTCAGTAGCCAGGCTCAACCCTTCATATTGATGGCCAATGGGAAAAACTGGATAGAAGTGGATGAAGCCATAAAAACTAAATTTTACAGGGGGGGGGATTTTTCCCCCTGATAAATCGTTAAATGAACTCTAATTCTTCCAAACAAAAATATACTTCATTTATTTTTAGTCAATTTAATTAAAACTTGTCAAATTTATTAGCATTTGTATTGAAGCATTTAAATGAGACTCCGGTTACGAACAATTTACTTAGCTAGTTATTCATTAGCATATTTTTCTTCTGCAGGGAGTTTTTAATTCCACAAAACTTCAAAATATGCTGATTATTGTTTGGTTAAAATACATTAACTGGAAGTATGGAGAGAAAAAAATGGAAAAAGGTAATAATAGTTCCAAGCGTCTTTTAATTGGTTTTTTTTTTATGTTTATGCGACTGTGTTTTAGATATGGAGTAACCAATTTACTTACATATAAATTAGTAATAAATAAACGCAAAGTAATGATTTTTTTTTTTAGGTAAATATTGTTTTATTAACGAAGTAGTAAAGTACAGACTTATAATAAATTTTTCGTAGAGATTGATACTAATAAAAGGAAAATTGTAATAATTTTCAACAGAAAGACAGACTAATGATGATTACCCATTAACTTAACTGAAAGTAGAGCACCTCTCTTCAAGCAATCAACTGTTTTTGGAAAAGGGAGACCATAAAACTGTTGTCTTATTTTTTTGATCATTAAAAGGAAAATTCTCATATGTGAAATTATGTATTTGTTTTTCATATGGAAAGGATCTACAATTAAAATGGTGATAAAAAAACAATTGCAATTTCATTGCAGGGTGATAGGGAATTAACGGCTATAACAAGTCCCCTGGAATGTCTTGAAATTGCATTCATGTTATCATCTGCAATTGTTTCTGTTTAATAGATGGAAATACTTGATATGCGCGGAAGCTTAACAAAACAACTTGGCATTAATTTTATTTTTTCCTCAAATTTAGATTATTTCAAGAATGGCAAAAAGCTAAATATGTTTAAAAATTCTAACATCTCTTTAGATTTATTTATGATCACCTCTTTAGTGGATTAAAACTATCAGCAGTATGTTATGGAAAACTAAAAAGCTATATGGGCCAAGGACTATAGAAGTGTGTGAATTCATTATTAATACTACTTTATAAAATGTACCAGTTATTAACTAAAAAAAACCAAGATATTTGTGCTGTCAATTGCTTTTTATAAAACAAACGGGGCTCCATTCCCCTGTATATTTCATTCTAACGATTGGTACTACTGTGATACAATTAAACAAATACTTATATTCATGAATGGCATGTTCAAACTGGAACCAAATGTTATTAGTAACTTGGAAAAACAAATTTGAATGGAAAAAAAAAATGTGAATTATTCGGAAGCTAAAAAAATAAATAAATAAAACTCTGCTTGTAGTAGTTTTCTCGAATGCGTGAAAAATGTATTTTCTATTAAAACAAAGACCAAATTTGATCGTGGAGCAGCGAATAACATTAATAAAGTTTAGTGATAACCTTCTTATAAATAAGCAAGCAATTTTTTAATACAGCAATAATATGAAGAATGTATGTGTCTTTAATTCATCTTAAGAACAATCATAAATTTTATTTATTACTTTGTGTTGAAATTTCATTTCATTATAACTTTTTATTTTTGTGACAAAGTGAATACTTTTTTCTTCTAATTTTCATTTACCTCAAATGTTCTTTCTGATCTAATTAAGTCAACTATTTTGCATATTTAATTAATTATATTTAAAAAATTTATAAATTGATTTAAAAAAAAAAGAAAGAATGTGTGGCTACTGAATAGTTTGATAAAAATATATATATTAATACGCCTGTCAACTTAAATACTTACTTGAATATGAAGGTTTGTTGAGGCTTTACTTGAATTGATTGATAATTAGTTTCTGATGGTACTGTAATTATAGGAAATTATCAGCCTACTGAAATGCCAATTTTTAAATTCCTCCTGAATATATTGTCATCAAATTTTAATAAAAATTAGTAAGATATATAAAGGCTTCATTAATTTGCATGATGTATTCTGGAGTTAAAGAATTAAGGGTATAAAGTTAGATGTTATAGGCATAAGAAATTCTGTTCCTATACAATTATTGGTTTCAGCACAGGAATTATTAACAGTTGGCAATAAGTGCTGACTTGATTGAGCTGCAATGGTATTTTTTATCTTAGGGTTGGTTGGCCATCACAGTCAATTTCAGAAATTAATTTTGATAGATTAAATTGGTCACTGGATAAATGTAATACGATCCGTTAATTAACCAATTGTTTTGATAATAATTTCTGTCTTGACACTACACTAGGAAGAGATCACAAATGTCTATGCCTTAATGTAATAGAACTCACAATTATGAATAGTTTTAGTGTCCTGTTAGTGATATCATCCTGCCCTGAGTACAACATACATTCATATTAATGCTTTAAACAATACAGATTATATAATATTATTGTTTTATTATATTTTTTCAATAAAAATTATTCCCTAGCTTCAAAGAAAAGCTTCCAATTCCAACAAACTGAAATTCTTTCAACACTAATATTTTTAATTAAATGTTTATATTTTTACCACCAACCTGAGATGCCAGGGCATAAACATAGGAAATTTGCCGGAAACCATTTTCAATTTGATTTTTGATTAAAATGGCCGAAGGTAACAAAAATGATTTCATTTTTTGTCCTGTCTGCACTTATATATTCAAAAAGGAGTACTATAATAATTATATCAATAAAAATTATTTGTTAATTTAAGTAACTATATTAATCATATTGGAAAATAAATCTATTGTAGTTCGAAACAATGCCTCACTTAAACATTATCAAATATTGATAAGAAATGTATATTTCTGTCAGATTTAGGCATTTATCTCTGGGTTCCTGGATATTGATTGTATCATTTCAAGTGCCTCCGATATAAAACTAATAAATATACTTTAAATACATACCCTACTAGTCGAAAGATGAGTTCAACGGCTTAGATAGGAGAGGATCTGTGCGGCCTCTTGAAGAAGTGGACAGTCCTCAAAAAGAGTGGTGGCAAACTGGTGAGGAAAATGGAAACAAGCAATGGTCCAAGCACCCACATCCCCTCCAGCTCCCCCCCCCCTCCTTGGACATCCATCAGACCTGCCTCTACTTAAGGATTCCTTTTAATGAAACATTACTTATTACAGCACTTCACTCATAATTACATATTTTGCAGGGGCAATACATTACTGTATATATACATACGCATCGGTGGCTTCTTCATCACCATTTTTTTTAATATATTATGTATATTTTAACTAAACATATTTTTATACTTGTATCATACCAACTATAACTCTTTTTTTTATATATTTGGTATGAAGTGAAAATTATTTTGTTTTTTTCAAATAAACAATTTTAAGGATTTACAGTTTTAACTTTGTGTTCCTTTCTCCAATATTACTCAAGCTTAGCAAATAGTACTAGAAACATAGCCAAGCACCAGTAATCCCACCATTTTTATTTTTATCAACTAAAATTTGTTATCAATCAATATGTTATAAATCAATTGATGTTTTTTTAAGCATCTATAAATGATGTAGAAATTGATGAAACAATAATAAGAAATGTTATGGTACTCGGCATAAATTTCTTAAATACTTATGAAATGAAAGCAAAAAAAAAACTACTTAGCATTTTTATTCACATTTTAAATGTGAAATCATTTTGGATGATTGAAAAATGCTTTGTCAATGGATAAAAAAAAAATTATGGATAACTAACATAATGAAATGGGATACTAAATATGTGATTTTAATTGCTTTCTTCAAAAAATTTTTTTGTGTTAACCTTAACAAGCTTTTAAGCTGAGGTTTAATAAAGCTTAAAAGTTTAATTGAGAAATGGAACCAACTTTTTTTCAAGTTTTTACTTTTTTTTTTCACAAGATTACCCCAATTATACCTTAGCAACCACCTGTACGTCACGATTCAATATGTTGTGGAATATACCATTACAAATTTAGATCGACTGTGTCATTTTTACAAAGTTTGTTTGGACATTTTAAAAAATAGTTTAAAGATTTATTCAATGTTTACAAAATTATTTACAAATGTATTGTACACAAATCATTTTTTTTTTTTTTAATTGCTATTTCTTGCTTTGATTTGTAAGGGACCTATTCTTCAACTTCATTGCTTGATATGCTTTCATCACCTTTTCTCTTTCTTCTGTTAGCTGTTTGATCTCTGACATAGATTTATCTGTATTTGAGAACATGCTCTTCAATAGCAGGTCCTTACACCCGGGCTAAAATAAAACATTAATAGACTAATGAAATATTCAATTAAGGAAAGAGAAAATTTAATCGCTCGTTGTCAATTATAATAAATTAAATGCTAAAGATTCAAGTTTTATAAAGAAAAAATTGGATATACTACACATCTAAAAAAATAAATCTATTGAGGAACTCCTCCAGAAGAGGTAGGGGTGAATGAAGGTTGGATTTAGGATTTTTATCTCTCAACCTTAATTCAGTTTTCTAGACCAGATTCTCTTCTTCTTTATTCAAGTAGATAATTATTTTTCCACAAGGCTGAACGTACCCAGAACAGATCCCACACACAGAAAAAATTGTTAGGAGAGCCAGAAAGCGAACCCAAGTCTCTGCAACGAGAATTCAGCCACGACTAAGGTACTTGGACATATAACATTACACATCTACAAATGTTGTTTTACAAGTATGTAAAAATTTAGATCGACTGTGTCATTTTTACAAAGTTTGTTTGGACATTTTAAAAAATAGTTTAACAATTTATTCAATGTTAACAAAATTATTTACAAATGAATTTTACACAAATCACTTTTTTTTTTTTTTATTATTATTATTTCTAGCTTTGATTCATAAGGAACCTATTCTCAACTTTATTGCTTGATATGCTTTCATCAAAAATTCTTTATTAAAGTAGCAACTTATTTTTCCGCAAGGCTTAACATACCCAGAACAGACCCCCCCCCCCAAAAGAAAAAATCGTTAGGGAAGCTAGAAAGCAAACCCAAGTCTTTGCAACAAGAATTCAGTCACGACTAAGGTACTTGGACATACAACATAAGACTTCTATGAAGATTTTTTTAAAAGTAAGCAGTGTTTGATTCTTTCCTAGTATTTGGTAAAATTACACATTTAGGGTGGCTTGGCACTGCAGGTAATGATGTCTCAGCCATTAAACCAAGGATGGCAAAATCCGACCATATTTTCTATGCACTCCGAACACTTTTTAGAAGTAAATCAATCAAACTCAAGATCTATAAGATCTTCAACCGACCAGAAGTTGCATATGGCTCTGAGACCTTGACTATCTCCTCCTTATAATGACCGCACTCATTGTCCACGAAAGGAAGATCTTTCACTACATCTATGGAAGAGTCAATTAAAAGATGCATAAACCAGGAACAGAGTGATCTCAATATAGAGCCTCATATTTTTGTTTAATCGGATTGAACATGGTGGGAGGGCAGGATATGCACCCAGGATAAAATACCAAAAATAATGGAAAATCAGCTCTATGGTACTAGAAGACCAGCAGATCTGGAATTGGGTGGCCCAAGATATGAATACTATCTTCTAAAAAATGCAACAACATATTCAAATTAAAAAGTAATAGGAATAAATACCTTTTCAACATTACAGCCTTTAGGTCTTCTACGTAGCTGAGGAGGATGGTGGGCTACTTCTCCGAATTGGATAAAATCTTTCTTTTTTTCAATAACATCTTCTTTCAATTTGATTTTACTTAATTTCTTTGTTTCCAATTTTAATTTTCTTCTTAATTTCATTCGCTCTTTTTTATCGAGGAGATAACTAGTTTGACCTTCAAAATAATTAAATAAAATTTTTAAAAACAAGGAATTTATTGTGAATTATTAATAGTAATAATTTTAATAAATTAACTGCAAATATTGTCATTTTCACAAATTAAATATACTGAGGGAGGTAAAATGACAATAAAACGTTCGATAAGAAAAATTTTTGATTTCTAAGATAAGAAATAGCATAATATCAATTATTCTAATTGCTGATCTTGAATCCCAACAATTTGTTCCACAGCCCAGCGACTGACCTCCCAATCACACCGCATTGTCACCTCTCTTACATATGAAGGAGGAAGCAGAGTTAGAAAAACTGGCCATTGTCACAAGAGGCCATGACACTCCTTGATCTCCAAGAATTATAGAGGTTTGTGGAGTTAGAAAACATAGGGAGAGGCACAAAGTAATAGTAAATAAGCCAGTCAGGGAGCGATTAATGGAAGGATAGGTAAATGGAGAGGTTTGGTTAAGGGAAACTTGAGAAGTGAAGAAATCAAAAATCAAAATGATTTGAAATGCAAATAAAATGAAATTGAATTAGATTACACCATTTACATTTTTTCTTTTTCTTGGCATCTGAACTCCTATCTGAAGTATTGATAGTTTTGTATGGTTGAACATTATCAATTTTTCCCGTTTGATCCCTTTTAACTGATACATCATGTTTCGCTTCAATTTGAGCCTACAAAAGAAATAAAACATCGTGTAAAATAACATAAAAATAAAATAAAATAAATCTTATACTTTGTAATCAGATGTTAATTACCTCATTAATTATCTCATCTGTTGCTCTATTAATCCTCCAGAAATAACTTTGGTCGGATTCACCTGGTTTCTGCTTCAGGCTTGGCCAAGGTTTCTCATTTTTGTTTGATTCTAAAGTAAATGACATGATTAATAATCAATCATTACCATTATTGATTTAAATTTATAAAATCAAAACTGCTATTCTTTTCATAATTTTTTTACTTTAAGAACTTTTTTTCAATTGAATAATAATTATGTTCCACCCTAAATGGGGAATAATAAATAATGATTAATGATCTCACTAATAACATATTCAAATAGACACAGCCCAAAGCGCATAATATCTTACGTTTGACACATTGCATTAGTCGAAGGGTCCAGGAAGGTTCTTTGCCTAGGTAGGCAATACCCTAGAAATTACATAAGGGGCAGTGGAGGCCGAGCAGAACTAGAGTAACAGTCCCCTCTCTTGACATAAGGGGAATGGAGAGCTAGCACTAATTTTAAAATTACTTGCAGGTTAATGAAGTTAATAAATAAGTCCCAATGAATCAGCATAAAACTGAAATGGAAATATGTTTAAATCAGTCAATTAACAATTTACTATTTGCAGGTGGTAATTTCGGCATCAGATTGAGAGGACTTTACTTACATAGAGGCACGAAAGTCATAATATATTCAATAAGTAATGGTTAATAAAAAAAAAGGAAGGGTGATGAAATACATTACAATTTTGTTTAGTTACCTTTTAATTGAACAGATCCATTTGTCATGTTATTTTTCCTTTTCCGTTTCTTTTTTAATTTACCAGTCTTTACAAGATCTCGTAATCGATTCAATTCTAAGACAGATTTAGGAATTTCCTGTATATCTGGATTTGAAGGGGGGCGATTAATTAGCAACTTAAGCCTGAAAGAACAAAATGTTAATTTTATTACATGATGATCTTAATTATATATAATAAAATAAAACTACAATATGAATTGTTGAAATTTTACTAACACGCATAGTTTAAAATATAAGCTAAGGGATAGTAAAACACAGAACTCCTTCAATGTAAAGAAGTTTCTGTAAAACTGTACAAAAAAATCATCTTCAGCTCTACTGCTAGTTTCATCAATGAAAAACCAAGCCTATCAAGTTTCTTAATCCTTAAGGATTACATGATATATTACATACTTTTCCTAAAAATTAAGGAACCCCCAAATATTTTAAATATAAACTAATAACTTTTATAAAATAATATCTTTCACACATTCTAAATCATGATAAAAGGTACTTAGAAAGTGTTAGGAGAATCATTAATCATTTTAATGTGCGATTAATTTTTTTATTTTATTTTTTAAACAGTAGCACTACTTTTCTATCAAACGATATCAAATGAATTGAGGGAGGCATCGCTATGAAAGAGGTGGACTAAATCTATCATAGTTAGCGCAATTCTCTTAAAAAGTTTAGATCAAGAAAAATATTTTATTTTGAATTTCAATTTGGTTCTACTATTTTAGCACAGACAACATTTTCTATTCAATTTTCCTCTATTGTTATTTAATCTGTTTGTATCTTAGACATTGCTAGCTTCTAACCAAACAACATTTCAATAAATTGAAGTATAGATTTAGTTAATCATCATAACAAAATTAACAGTGGAAAATATAACGAAGTAAGGAAGGGCAGAGTTCAACAAAACGCATCAACAGTGATGAGGTTAAAATTAAAGGTTTTGTTATGGCTGCAAAAACGATTTTAATAACCTATTATCTCGCTGCTACTTAATTTACAGTGTCATGTATGTAATGTTTTAAGGTTTAATACATATCGTGGAGTTTTGGATATCAGAAATATTATTGCCCGAAGTCTGTATCGTGTAGACAATCCCCACAGTCCGAGTTTGTAGGACCATTTACCAATAGTTATTATATTTTGCAATAGGGGTGAAATATATTTTTTAATCATAATACTAGTTAATGTATATAGTTTTCGTTTGATTTAGAGCAGAGCTGATGTTGAATATCTTCTACTTACATCTGACCGAGGAATGCCCATAGTTATTGACCGTTAGCCCATATCCATTGATGTTACAATAAATATGAACATTAATAATTGTTTAAGAAACTCGGGAAGCCTACACCTTGACTTCTTAACAGTCCCCCTTAGCTTAATCGGTCCTTCGTTTGGTTTATATATATCATTAACTATTACATATATAAAAGTTATTTTATAATTGATAAAACAAAATTTTAAGTAGCAAAAGTAAAAAAATCTTCTAGATGAAAACCTAACAACTCTTTTTCATTAACCCAAGTCGATTTCCCGACAAACTTTTGAACTCATTTATATATTCATGGATATCAATTAACTCACAATGCAAACAATTTGTGACATGTTAAAGGGCTGAAACTGTAACGCAACTGATCCTTGAATTAAGAGTGAGCACTCACACAACAGATAAATTTAAGTTAGAGTAGACCTTACTTTTCTTGTTGCACCATTCGTTGTTTTTCAGGGTCTTTGACACCTCTGTGTTTCTTTCCTGGTATTTTTCTGCCCATTTCGTTCAATTTTACTTCCTATAATGAAAAATATTTCACTCGAAGAGATTTCACAAAACACATACACAACCCACTGACTGCACGTGACTTCTACCCGTTATAACACTACTGTACCCTCCTCACACAGGTTATGTTGTCATCTTAACATGATAAGGAGCATAAGTTTGGTTGGGAGAAGATTCCTTCAGAAGTAATTATTGAAAAGCTGCGCTATTGTCATTAAAGTTGGTAAAAACCATTTATACTACAACTGTTCAATACTGTTTTTAAGTTTCAGGTCTTCCTTTAGAGCTGCCTCTTATAATAGCTATGGACAGGACTCCACAAACAGAGATGAACCAGTCAAATTTTCTATGACTAAAGCGAAAAGTTGGAAAGCATCCTACACCCGCTCAGGGGATGAGGACGAAAATGATATGGCTTGGTTTCAACCATATGTGGTTTCGGCCAGTATGGCAATCTTTCTAATATATTTTTGTGTTCTTAGAGAAGAAAATGACATAGATGAACTACTGGTCTCTCCATTGTATGATAGAATTGAAGGATTAGAGGAGGCTCAGCTTAAGGTGGTGTTAGCATACAAAAATGAGCATAATAAAGATACTCAAGCTATTAAGTCCAGATTAAAACAATTGCAAGATATGAAGAAAGAAAATCTTACAAAGGATGATGTTTAATGATCTCTTTAACTTCCTGATGGAAATTTTACATGTAATGCTTGAATCATTTAGTTTAATATAATTAAGCATGTATTTTTAGCCGATGATTGATCATCTTGTCAACCAACTTAATAATTTGTTTAGTATGCCTTAAATTGTCTAAGCTGTTACATAATTGACCGTACATCACAATAACTGTAAATACAAATATGAATTAGTTTATTTAACTGTTATGTGTTTTCAGAAATAAAATTGTTACATTAGTTTAACCTTTTACCTTTCCGTTTCCAATTGGAAAAAAAAAATACTTGCGATATTCAAATGTATTGTGGTAAGAGGATGTCTTAATCTGGTTCAATATTTAACCCGTAATTGAAGAGCTTAGTAGATGAAGATATGAGGCTAATAAGAGAAAAATTGTTAGTTAGCTCTTTTATTCTGTTATTAGACACAATTAGCATTTTTTCTGAAAATATCTAAGCGAAAAGGAGGAAAACATGCTATGTTTAAAGGAGAGAATTACTTGTTCATCCACTAAGCTCTTTAATTAAGACATATGAGCGTATTCTATTTTTTGTTCAGCTGCTTTCACATTGGTAAAAATATAGTTCATTTCTTTTTATCTACCGAGTTATAGTTATATTATTAATAAGGGAAATCGAGGAATATTGTTAGTTAGCTCTTTTATTCTGTAATTAGACACAATTAGCATTTTTTCTGAAAATATCTAAGCAAAAAGGAGGAAAACATGCTATGTTTAAAGGAGAGAATTACTTGTTCATCCACTAAGCTCTTTAATCAAGACATACTAGTGTATTCTATTTTTTGTTCAGCTGCTTTCACATTGGTAAAAATATAGTTCATTTCTTTTTATCTACCGAGTTATAGTTATATTATTAATAAGGGAAATCGAGGAATATTGTTAGTTAGCTCTTTTATTCTGTAATTAGACACAATTAGCATTTTTTCTGAAAATATCTAAGCAAAAAGGAGGAAAACATGCTATGTTTAAAGGAGAGAATTACTTGTTCATCCACTAAGCTCTTTAATCAAGACATACTAGTGTATTCCTTTTTATCTACAGAGTCAAAGGGCTGTAAAAATGATTTTAATGAACTAAAAATGACAGCCCACCTAAGTCCCAACACTATTTAGCATTAATGGTCCATTAAATATTACTATTATATTATGCCTCTAAATGGTCAATTAATATAAATGACCATCATAATCAGTTTTATAATATAAAACCTCTATAGCATAGTTAATAGCTTATAGATGTTTATGATCACCTACTTTAATAGAGATTTATTTTTAATGCCCAATAATTAATTAATTGCCAACATAAATTATGTTTTATGGAAGCTGCTAAATTTGTTTATGTCTTCCTTATAACAAGAGGCCTTATATGAAATTTCATCTCTGCTGCATAAACACAAGACTCAAATGACAATGAAAAACTAACACTGATCAAAACCAAATTTTTATTATATTTTACTGTAGCTGCTGCTTGGTCGGTGATGTCAGGGTTTGGGTTGATAAATTGAACATCACTTTGTCAATAATAATAACCTGATTAGAACCAACTCAGACAATCATTTAATTAAGTTATGGGTTACTTAGCAAACTGCATAGGAGGCAGCACAATATATTAAGGCAAGTACAACTAAGACCAGTTAACTCTTGATAAAGAACAGCAAAGATACCAACCAAACTTTACATGTTATCTTAATTGACTATAATGGATGAATAAGCCAAAGGACTCGGAACAATGACTCTTTTATGAAAGGTTCATGATTGTTATTGTAAATAAAGGCTTATGAAAAGAAAACGAATCTTTAGACTTAAACTAATTTATTTATATTTAGCATATAATAATGATACTACATTTTAATTTAAAAGTATAAATAACCTTAGAACAAAATTGAGATTTGTAATACATATATAAACAACCTACTAGTTGAGTGAAAATACCACAACCGTAAAATTAACCATGGTAGAAATATAAGATGCAGAACACTACAGGTCGGAACAAGATAAAAATGATACAAAATTATGTTATGAAACATTTAAATAAAAAAAGTAATTCTAGACAATAACAGAAAGCTCCTAAATTTGTAAATTTTTATTTGATTGATTTCACAATAAATCAGACACAGGCTAAACCTAAACATTCAGTCTAACCTGACACCAGGCGTAATAAGGTACACTCAAAAACACAATTTACATTAAAAAAAATAATGTCCATATAACTGGAATCAACAACTTCGAAGCATAACTTGATCCAGACACGGCAGTGAAGACGCTCTGATGCCAAAATGGAAAGAAATGGAAACTCTGAAAAACAGAGGGTGGCTTAGGCCCTCTCTCCACGAATCCGTCTTGCGAGCTGGATATCTTTCGGCATAATAGTGACTCGTTTGGCATGGATAGCGCAAAGATTGGTGTCTTCAAACAAGCCCACTAAATAAGCTTCACTGGCTTCCTAAAACAAAAGATACAAATCATAATCAGTCACATGTTCATCAAGTCGAACTTAAAATGTTTAGGTCAGTGAGTTATCCACAACAGAACCTGATATTTAGACTTAGTAGTTGGGGGGTCTGAATGATATAAGCAACTGATTAGAATAAAGATGGATGAGCTGGTATATACTATATTTCTAATTAATATTAGATTCCAAATCACCTTTTAGCTAATTGGACAAAGAACCTTCATATATTAATGACTCCATGTGATATTTTATAGTTAAAACAAATATTACATTAATAACATGGTAGTCTTAGCCCAATCAACAACATGCATGTAAAATAAAAGTACTCATAACCATGCCATTAAGGTAGGGGGCATGGGACACTCATAACCTTAGAAAAATGAGGCATCTCTTATAAATAGCCAATTTACACATGTAGAAAGACAAAAGTAATGTCTTTACATAAAAAAACAACACAATTTTGAAGAATGTGAAATTACACAGTGTAACTAGCACATGTGACTACTTGAAAAATTTTGACAACTATTTAAAATTAATATTTTACACAGTACATGTCCATTGATTACTAAACAGTAACAATAAAAACAACGAACAACACTATTCAACATTAAAAAGTACACAGGTAACCTTATTTGTGTAACAAAAAGGCCCATCTCAGAATCATAACAATTAAGCATAACTAAAAAAAAACACAAATTTTACCTGTAAAGCACCGATGGCTGCACTTTGGAAACGCAAATCTGTTTTGAAATCTTGTGCAATTTCACGAACTAATCGTTGAAAGGGCAGTTTTCTGATCAGCAACTCAGTAGATTTCTGGTATCTTCTGATTTCCCTGAGAGCAACTGTACCTGGCCTGAATTGTAAAACCACAGTGTGTTAGTTACAGCCCATAGAACAATGACACACTAATTATAATTAAAAAACAACACAAACCTGTAACGATGTGGCTTCTTGACTCCACCGGTGGACGGAGCACTCTTACGAGCGGCTTTTGTTGCCAATTGCTTTCGTGGAGCTTTACCTCCAGTTGACTTACGGGCTGTTTGCTTTGTACGAGCCATTTTTAGTTGTTACTGTAAATAAACAAATCAAGTATTAATTAGCTAAACCTTAAAATAATTCTTAATTAGAGAATTGAAACAAGTAACTGAGCTATGAAAAAGTGACATTGGACTAGCATAGGCCCAGCTCAAATAGTTTACAACAATGGCAGTATTGTGAAGTAGAAACATTATGTCCTGCCAACCCTCAAGCTAATTACAATCCATAAGAAAGTACCCAACGTTAAAAAACTTATTTAACTGCACTTAAATACTATAAAAGATTCACTTGATAACAGTTCTGTACACATGCAATGCTAAAAACCGATACTTACAAACAAACTACAAAAACCTAAACACGACCTATGCGAGATGATGACAATAGACGCTCTGGCGCTACCAAGGCTGTTGGTAGAAACTGCCGCTTCCAGCAATCTGATTGGTCAAAATAACGATCGCTCCTATTGGGTGGAATCCTGGTTGTATTTTAACGGTATTGGTCAAAATAAAACTGAATGCTATTGGTTGAAAAAGTCGTTAGCTGCAATTTGAATTAAGTACAGCTTACATCTTAGTTAACAGAAATATTAAATATGCAAGTATATCGATTATTCCTTAACAACTGTTTTGTTGTAATTAGCTGTTAAATTTAATTTTATAGGCAAAAATATGTTGCATTAATGTTTGTAACGAAATACATACAATTGATTCTAAGAGTAGTTTTATTTTTTGCTGGTCCCAAGCAATAATAACTCTAAAATAAAAAAACCCTTAGGTGATCAGATATGTTATTAGCTCTTCCTGCCTATGATTTGTATGAAGTTGAAAGCTACTGCATTGTATTGAAAGATAAATTTATAACGTTTTGGTAACCCCAATTTTTTTTTCCATTTTTGCTGAATTGAATTCAACAAATTAAAAAAAATTGTTGTTATTTTTGAAATACTTTGTCAGAATGTGTTGATTAAGAGGTAAAAGTTAGGGGACTTCCCCAAGGAACTAAAATGAGTCATGTTATGTTTTATGATTTCAAGGCATTATGCAATACCCAAAATGTTTCTACCAAATGGACAAACTTTGAAATTCAATTTCTCAAATGAAATTCAAAACCGAGTTAGAAAAATAATTGGCGTTTTAGGTGCTGCTGGAAGTAATCACCCAAGGAACTGAATACTATCCAGCATTGGCGCATGCTCTGTAATCTTCTTTAAAATGATCAAAGATTTAATGTTTTTACAATGGTTATTTCTTAAAGGAAAATATTGTAATTTAAATAATTTCAAGGTGGCTATACTCTTTGCTTATCGACTTTAGCTATCTATGGACTCTTGTTTTGAATGTTTTTATTGAAAATTATGAAATCCTTCGTTCCATTCACAGGTCTAGGTCTGAATGTTATAATCCAAGTAATTAATTAGTTTACTTAAATTAATTAATGATCATAATTACTCTCTTGAATTAATAAAATTTATGGTTGGATCATCAGGTATCTTCTAAACTAATATTTAATGAACTATGTCCACAGATAATGAAACAAATGTTTGTAAACATAACATGTAATTGAAAACAGTAATTACACCAAGCTCGCATTAAAATTAATCTTTAACTGTTTTAAAAATAAACCAAAAAGTTGAAAATTGAAAAAAGGTTAAAATTACAAATGAAAATTTACCAGTCAGTAAAATTCAAACTATAAAATATTATGTTTTCAAAATGTAATGGAAACAGATGTTTTACCTACTTGAAAAAGCATCCTATTGAGGAAAATTGCACCGATTAAAAATGAAAACAGGAAGTTACTACTCGATAATTAAAAATATCAATCTACTTATGTGGGACAATTTATTTTTCTAAAAAATGAGGAGTAGGTTCAACTGTAATTTGCAATTTGTAACTATCAAATTTTTTCTATTTGCCTGGGGTTTGTAAAATTGCCATAGAAGCATTGAAAATTTTCAATTCAACTTCTTTCAGATCATATTTTATGATGATTATGTTGAGCTATTCACACTCGGGCAAAGTCGAAATCAGACAGAGGGCATAGGGTAGCTCAGTTTGGTCCTGGATTTTAGTTTAGATCCAGCCAGTATATTTTTCTTAATTAATTATTAATAAAATCAATTATTGATTCCATTAATAATTTGTTTCTAAAATATTTGAGTAAAATTATATTCAGTAATCAGCAATCATTTCAAGTTTTCGACATGTAATTGAGTTTTATCACTGGACCACACATATTGTTCATAAAGGTAAACATACATTTGACATGTGCATACGCTCTTGATAAACCGAGAAAATATTCTACTACTTTGCAAAATATTTTATTTATTTTTTAAACTACTGGTTAAGAAACCATGACCAGTGTTCTAAAGACAGCAAAATAATGGTAAAAATAGTACTTACGGTCAGGTAATCAATGGGCTAACATGAAATAATCTAAAGGATGTAATGTCTAGAGTAATGTTATTGATATCTATAATAAGTATGGAAGAAGGGACAGATTCATTTAAAATTGTGAATTTGTCTTCATGGCAATACCACTTGTTAAAAAAACAAAAATTACACTAGTAAGATTAATGCAGTTAGGCTGGATTAAGCTTACCACCAATCTATGGTTAATATAATATTTTTTAAGAAGTTCCTATATAGAGCTAAACCACTTCATCTGAATGCCTCAATTGATCTTGATTTTTTACATATCCCATATTTTTAATGGAATACTAATAATACAAAATAGTTTGCTAGGAATAGTTGGCAGAGAAAAAAAATCAGCTAAAAAGCAATAAGTTTTTATTATATATACATATAACTCTTAAATATATACAAACATACACACTTAAAAAAAATAACTGTCATTCATGCATATATATTTTTTAATAAGTCAGTATTAAATACAACTTTATCATCTGTAAAAAGATATTTCACACACGATTTATAAATAACCAAATGTACTCGAATCTTGAGATTGATCACAAAATAGATTCAGTTTTTTTTTTTTACTTTATACACAATTTTTATTATTTATATTATAAAGACAGAGTTAAAATTAACTTCAGTATTTCTTCCCAGTTCTAAGAGTCCTGAATATTGTGTTTGGGGAAGCTTGAGCTTGAACCTCATCTTCTCCTGATAGCTGCAAAATAATTTAATAGTAAAATTACAACCTCCATTTTTTACTAGACCTAAACACTATTTATACAATATACTTCAGTTAATATTATAAATTAATATTTTGTTTTAATATCTAAAAAATAAAGAAATTGTTTTTTTAAATTGTTATATGTTGTAAATGGTGAAATAGAAATCACATGACAAGAATTAGTCAGAATACGATGTCTTGTCAAAGGCTTGAGTCATGTATTCTTAAAACTTGAGCCCTAATGGGTTTGAGCTGGTCACTCAAAAGGCTTGAGTCGTATAGAGTTAAAGCTTAAAACCTGAAGGGCTGACGGTCTGAGGAGTACTAACAGTGACACAAGATAATTGGTTATTATAGTCACACAAGAGACAAACCTCTGTCTGTTCAGATATTGTCTTATATCAAGACGATTAAAAGCTTAACCGGAATTTAGTCTGAGACTGATTGGCGAGCTTACTAAATTTACAATGGTTTGTAATGAAATGGTAAAACTTAGACATCATTTTCACATTATTGTATTGGAGCTTGTACGAAAAGACAAAAAAAAAAAAAAATCGTTAGTAGGACACTTAAATACATATAAATAAGACTGACGGAGGATACTGCTATAGGTAGTATTAGATAGCACTGCCAGGGTTGGCGAAAGTCTGTACCTTTTAATCTTTGTTTCAGTTTTCTCTATTGGATTTGCTAAGGACTTTTTCAAGTAGCTGCTCATTTTCCCTTAACAGGCCGACCAGACAATGGGAATAGATCTTATGTAGTTAGTAGTCAGGCACTATACCTCAAAGAAGAAAATATACTTCTCATAAAAACCATCCAAAGGTCAGGAAATAGGAGGGTTATTAGGGAGAGGAGCACTATGTATGTACAACATAGCCATGTGTGTACCAGCGCATATACAAAATTTCACGTAGGTCACCGAATCATGAAGAATTAAATGGATTCAAGAGCAGTCTAATATGAATATTAGAATTAAAAAACAAACTAAAATAGTACAAATTTCTCCAGGGTACGATTCATACGGAATAGCAATAAGTGATTCATTTGTTACAAGAGCTTCTGATATTTTGTGATAAATACTTACATTATCGTCTGGCTCAGCAAGTGTATCTTCTGATCTTTTTTCATACAACTTTCTTCTAGCTGGCAATCCAGCATTAAGTGTTTTAGCATCTAAACATTTACAAAAATTATTTATAAGCATATATTAAATAATAACAATAACCATTTACCAAGGGGTTCGCAACTAGATTTTTACATTTGAAAAAAAATTGAAAATTTATAGTTAATATTCATGTCAAAATACGAGAAAAAATAATTTAAGGTAAATCTCGCAGAGAAATTTATTACAAGGTGGTGTGATTTCTATATACAATAGTGTTTGGCAATTTTTGTCTTTGTTTAAACCTATTTTTCCTGATTATTGAATGTCACTATAGGAAATATATATGGTTAGCCTTATGCATGTATGTTGCTTGATTTGGCCATTTTCCACAATTCTATAGGCACGAGAATCATCACAAGAAAGGCTAGTGGTAGGTGGCTATAGAAACGATATATAAATATATAGATAAATGTTTTCAACTAACCATCAAAGTAATAAGACCTTTCTAAATTTTTTAATAGCCTTTTCTTCTTCCTGAAAAATAAAATAAAATATAATGATTAAAGATTCAATCCATCGTAAAAATCATTTATTGAATAAAAGTTAGAAGGGACACTGTTCAATTAAAAACAATTGCGCCCAAAAAAACTTATGGTGGTGTGATTTCAGCTTTTCTCAACCTTTTTGTTGTTGTGACAGCTTGAAATTATATTGATGTTGCACTACTGTAATAAAAAAATTTTTTTTGTTGATTTTTATTATTTTCCCAAATATTACATACTTTCTCTGTAGGGAAATTACATTAATTTCTGAAACGATTGTTCACACAATTAAAAGATTCCCTATGAATATAATAAAAGACAAATATATCAGTATATTAACAGTAATGAGAAGAAAACCTCATCTAGGTTTAATCAAATTGTTTCCAGTGAATGACAGTAGGAAGCTACATATTTCCAAGATAAATAAATATTCAGTTTTCCCCATAGTAGCTATGTAATTTATCAGCTTTTCCTAATTTTTAAATTAATAAATTAGGCAAATCCTTTAGGATATCAGTATTCCCCTATTTTCCTAACATATCTGTGATACAAGATAACATAACATAAAATTAAATTATAGTGGAATATTAAATGAGATAGAGAGAATAGTGGAAGAAAACAATTTTAATGATACATAGATATTTAATTAATCTATATAGATAAGCAAGTTTGTTTGTACGTGTGTTCACTAGGGTACAATTTTTGTTGGCATATTGCTCTGCTTTAAATGAAATAAAGACCCTGATATTTCTTCAGCTTACTCTGACATAACAGCAATTACTGTTTATAAGATATTTTACTATTTGAAATTTTGGATTAAAATATCTCGACTACTATCACCATTAGAAATGTAGTGTATTAGATGGCAGTACTCACAATGTTATTCTTTTCTAAATGATATGTACAAACCGATAATGTGGATTACCGCTTGAAAATTTGCAGTGAAGAACATAATGAAAAAAACACAAAATCTTAGTCAACTATGCCAGGCCACAATGGGTAAATCTGTTTGTTAATGATATAATAATATTTAGTTTAGAAGTTGTTGATTTTGGATATATTTCGTTAATGAAAATTATTTTTGTTTATGTATATTTTTGTTAAAGAAATTGTTGTTGGTATATGCCTTCAACTCTTAGACAATACACCAAAGGCAATTTATTAATTTTTCATTTTTTTTATATAATTAAACATTACAAAGTTAAAAACAGCATGTTGAAGGCATAAAACAATAACCTTTTCAAGGTCAACTACGAAGATTATAGTAATACTCAATTATTTCTCATTGCTTCGAATAAAATTAAACCTACAAATGATTTTAATTTTACAAGAAATTTGGTATAATGCAGGTAGATTAGCAGTTATAAAACATCATGCAATAGAATCAACTTAAGTTTTCCCCATTTTGACTAGATAACACTGAAAATGTATAACTACATCTCTATTTAAGCCCTTTCTAAACAATTTCATAAAAGCATTTACTCAGTATAAATAAATTTCTGAATAGTAATTGATATAATATACCTTAATAAATAAATAAAATCAGTGATTAAACGTGACTGGTAATAATTATGTCACAATAGTTAGCTAGAACAGAAACAAAATGAAATGGAGTTGGATATAAATTCTGTGTGGATAGCTGCTGAATTGAAATTAATGTTTAATAGGTTTATAATTATAAGGATATAATTGATAGGTAGGTCACAATGAACTCACAGTATGAAGTTATGACATATTAAAATTTAGTGTTAAATAGGTTGAATTGTGGCCGGACGTGTAGAAGAAACTGTTAATTATTATGAGAACATGTAACAAGCACAATTAAAAATATATAACTATATTGCTTAGTGCCTGACAACTACTTATGTAGACCCAGGTCTAATCAGCCTCATGAGTGAAAATGAATGAGTGTCTAATTTAGGAGAAGGGAATAAGGATAAAGACTTGTTAGTTCCCCAGTGACACCTATCAACCTCTGTCGGTCTTACCTTATCAGGTGTTGTATATAGATTTAATTTTTTTTCGTTTTACATTTACCAGTGGAGGTAGAAAACTAAAGTTTGCTTGCCAATTGCCAAATCCCTGGTGAAGAAAGGCTAATTTAAATTCCCCCTTAAATTTAAATAATAATTAAATATCCTCTAACCACACCAGCAAAGGCAGTATATATAATAAAATATATACAGTATAGTATATAATAAAATACCTCAATACAAAAAAATTATTAGCTTACTTTTTGACAGTTGTTTTTGATTTTGTCTGTCGCAATAAAAATACTGGGTCATCACCATCCGAGAACGAATGTAAGTTTTCGGCACTCCTGCTCTTCTACAATATATTGACATAATTAACAGGGAATAAAACACACATAAAAGAAAAGCTAAATTAATATAAATTACTTCAGTAACAATCAAAACATTTTGTTTTTAAAAATTCCCTACACAGCAACACTTTTTTTTTTTGTATTTGCCATTATTTTATATAAATTATAATGCTAGTTGTAGAGTATATGTAGTAATGGCAACATAATAAACAAAGCTAAGAAAAATTATGGAATAAACTACTGACCGTATTAGGCGTTTTAAGTCCAATCAAAGAGTCATCCTAAAAAAAAAATTATTTGTTAAAAACTTGTAAACATTTATATCTGGCTGTGATGACCATCTAATAATTTATATTTGGATTTAATAATAATTGAGATAAAAATATTACCGATGTAATATAAGGTAACATTCAGTTAAAGGTAGAAAATTCTTTAGACAGTAAGATGTAGTGTAAAATGAAAGCATGATTTTATTTGATGAGGAAATCAGTGTAATAAAATAATCCCCCTCTTCCCATAGTAAGTTCAACACCATCAGCGGTGGGGGGGGGGGGAGGGGGGAGTAGAGGTGAAAAATAAAATCTCGAAAATGACTTACATTAACGCCAAAACTATAGTTTTCATGGTCGCTAAGCTGATTTTAAAAAAGTCTGAAGAGGGAAAATCTGACATTACAAATTATGTTTTGTCAAGACATTTTCATACAGCAACTAAAACATTACTCAACTTGGCTTGCCTGCATCAGTATGAGATAGCCATACAGATGTCAACATATTTCACACAGATTAAATACGAGAAAAGATCTACAACATCGAAGAGCTGAGTGTCACAGACAAGATGCCACTTCTTAATAAAGACAAAAAAAAACTCAAGAATAAGGCAACAGAACCACATGATATCATTTAACCTGATGCTTCTAGGATCACTCAGGAAAAAATTTCTCTTTCCATAGCCTCTTCAGGAAATGGGGCTAGATTATTGGAAAGAGGAAGGACAACTCATTCCGCACTTAAGTTGCCACTTCACATCGCCTCCTATCCAATCTGCCGCATAAGCAACGCAGGTGTTCGAGATATGTAAATTAGTCATTTGGGATGGGGATACTTTGGTCAAACTCTGCCTTGCACAGCAACTGCACAATGCATTTTGAAAATTTATTTGTTCCTTAAACTGTCCGTTAACATATAGATGTCTTTACGCCAAGTCCTCAAGGGGTTAGGGTTAAGTAGTGAACTTAAACTTATATATGTTGCAACGAAAATAGTTCTATTGTGTCAAGACTTCTAAGTGTGTTTGAAAGCTAGTTCAAAAGAAAAAAAACAATCAATGATCTCTTCGAAATAAATTAATTTAAATTTTTGAAGAAGCAGTACAACTAAACAGAGAAATCTGGAATTTATGGTATTTTCAATGACATGGATCGTCTTCACAATACAATTAGCATAATAAAATAAATAAAGAATTTACTATAAATAATGTAGCTAAAAATATAAATATGATACATACCTCAATGGACGACTGCTGATTTAATTCTTCCAGTTCTTTTGTCTTTTTTCCAAGATCCTTTACCAATTTCCAAAAAAACAAAAAACAGAATAAGTGCTATAAATTTTTAATGACTTTAAATACACCAAAACATAGATTAATATTGCATAGAATAGCAGAAATAACTCCTCGATTTCCCACTGTCACCACCACAACTAAAATAATTTAAATTTGTGAAGAAGCAGTACAACTAAACAGAAAAATCACAAAGAAATCTGGAATTTATGGTATTTTCAATGACATGGATTGTCTTCACAATACAATTAGCATAATAAAATAAATAAAGAATATTCTATAAATAATGAAACTAAAAATAGAAATATGACACATACCTCAATGAATTGCTGTTTTAATTCTTCCAGTTCTTTTGTCTTTTTTCCAAGATCCTTTTCCAATTTCTAGAAAAAACAAACAAACAGACTTTTAATGGCTTTAAATATACCAAAACATAGATTAATATTGCATGGAATAGCAGGAATAACTCCTCGATTTCCCACAGTCACCACCATCAAACTAGTGGTGAGAATTTTATTCTTTGTCAGTAGGGCCTGTTCTACCAGTTCAGTGTCATTTAATGAAGAACAACACGAGAAATATTCATAAATGAAAACTGTAAATTTAAAGCAAAAATTCTTTTGTAGCTGCAAGGTCAATTTGCGACCAATGGTAGACCGGTTTTTCTTCCTTTAGCTAGACTGTATTTTAAATGAAACCGCAAAGGGTCTCGCCCGCCATTATTTGACTTCTCCTTTGAGGTTTAGGCTATATGCTGTCAGTTGTTAAACTTAGTTCTAGCTTTACAAATGATCAAGTTTTATATCATTCTTCTCATTATGGACTAGGGTTACAATTGCGGGAAGACAAAGAAGTTTTAATTATTTTATCAATTAAAACGCACAACCAGAAAAAATACCAAGAATTAGATGTTCTTCATCGAGCAGAAAATGATCCTTGCTAGCATTGTTAAGCGTGTAGATAATAAAAAATGTCATTCGGAAAAAAACTTTTTTATCATACAAATAAGTATTATATCTGAAGAGTTTAGCTAACTTACCGAAACTAGATTTTCATAAAGTCTCCTTTCGTTATCATTTTCCATTAAATTTTCTTCCATGAATTCTAGGTCTAATTCCAAAGTACTAATCTTGCCATCCTGAAAAAAATTAATATTCTATTTTAATTGATATTAAGACATAAAATGCTAAGTATTAACATGATATTAATAATTAAACTTCTACAAGAATTAATGAGTTTGAAGATGAGTTAATTAAAAATATAGAAAACAGACTCAACTGTGAATAAATTCATTACTCATTTCTCACTATTTTTGATAAAAAATTCTTGATTTTATTAGTTAAACTATCCATGTCACTTAAAACTACATTTTCAACAAATATATAAAAATTGTAATTAAAGAAAGCTTTAATATAAAAAAAAAAATCTATCAAAATAAGCAATTTCAATTATTTATAAAAATAACTTCATATTTTTGAATTATTTCTGATCTGGGACTTGAAAAAAGTTGAGTGATAGTATTTCGAGATGTTTTGGAATGTACCTTTAAAATTTCAGATTTATTGAATAATTTTTATGACCACTATCGTGGAACAGACAGCGCCAGATGAAAGATGATCACCCTGTACCAAATGAAAAAAGTACTCTATGATGAAAAAAATATATAGAAGAGTGATCAAATAAATATAACTTCATAATCATTTTAGTTGAGTTTAAATAAATAATAGAAAAACTGCCTGTGAATAATAGAATTCAAGATTGAAGATCTCAAATTCAAGGCATTAAATACCATTTAATAGGTACATCCGAGCGACTTTTTCACAGCTCAATGGAGAGTTTTGTTTACATTCTAGTAAAATTATGTCTCATGAAAATAAATAACAAGTTTTTGAAGTATTTAAATAATTGATAATTATTTAGTTTATATAATTAATTACTCATAACTCTTCATTATTATCATATAAACTTATAAAATGAATATTAAAATGTAATAAAAAACTTTCTAAACAATGATTTCTTTTTTTTAATCTAGATTAACTAAACTTTGGCTATATCTATACAATAAATGAAAAAAAATATTAACTCACTTTAATAGCTAACTCTTCAACTTTATTAACCAATGTTTGATTAAGTTGTTTTATTTCCTCCTGAAGTGTTTCAACTTCTTCTTTAGCATCGTCCAACATGTCTTCTAATTTCTATGAAAATAATTTCTATTTTTACTGAAGTGTAGATCAATAAATATAAAATGTAATTTTATAAAGTAGGGGAAAACTGGCTACTATAGCACATTTTGAGGGCTGTATGTAATGTGACGAAGAATCTGTGAGCAGACAGACAATCATTGGGGCTCTACTATAATGTAGAAAATTGTGAGATAATCTATTCAGTGAAAGTGCTTTCTTCAGAATTTATTCTTATAAAATGTTTACCAAGATTCAGAAATACTTGCCCGCAGCTTTGTTTTTGGAGTATGATACAATTTTTTCCAAAAGGGAGGAAGTTTTTTTATTCAAAAGTCTAAGAACTTTCTAAATGAACTACTTACATACAAGGTAGAGATAAAACTGAAAAAAAAAAATCTTTTTTTAACCTTAAAATTACTATTTTTTTAGGAATTTTATGTCCTAATGACAGTTGATTTAGAAAGAACATTACAATTTTTGTAGTACTTTAATTAATTTTTTTCTAGGGCTAACCATTGTCGAGACATATGCTCCTAAAGACCCTTTTCCCACAAAGTAATTTTTTCTGAATGAAACTACATATATTGTAATTGTCTTTAATTTGTTTTTTATACCAACATAACGAATATAAATATGTTTACTTTCTCATAAAAAAGACAATTTATTTTAGCGATGATTTATCTAAAATCCATGGTTTTTTACATTTTTGTTACAATACAAATACACAACCCTTACCAGTATTATATAACAGTAAAGATTAAAACAAAAAAATCAAAATCAATAATCACTGAAAATACGATTAATAGATCTAAATATAATTATCATTTCTTCATAATGAAATGTTGTTACACAACCGCAAGAAAATGACAGATATCAGTTGTAAAGGCATTTCTAAATAAAATTACTGAAATAAGGTGGAGCTGAGGGTCATAATAAAATATTCTTGAATTAAGCAACAAATAGCTCTTGCTTGCAAAGAATGAATGAAACTTTTCCTGATATAGGACCAATGCATATGTAAGGCAATACCTGCAGTCATAATCGTAACCTCAAGCACTGATAATTAGCGACACATTTTTAACATAAATGTTATGCTATCATAAGAGGAATCCTTGCCTTGCGGCTCACATATGAAGTAGTAGGCAAGCGTTGTCATAATTTCATTTAACTGCTCATTAGTATGAAAGTTATAGGGTTGACATTCCTAGAAGGATAGTCATTTTTTCTTTTACTTTCAACAATGATAGCTCCCCGAGAATGAAAATTAATCATCTAGCAATTTGAGATACAAAATCTAATCAGAATAGGCTTTGATCTAGGATTATTGAAAAAAAATCCATCACAGAAATATATAACAGTGTAAAATGTACATAAAAAAAACAAAACAATAGAACACAACATATTCTTAATTATTGCTTACATCATTAGTCGATTCTAATAATTTATTTTTCTCTAGAAGCTGATCATAATCATCTTTCAATAAACGATATTGTTTCTTTGACCTGAAAAAAAACATAATAAAAATGACAGTTTTTTTTTTTTAATTTATATTTATACAAATATGGCATTCAACTTTCTATGTTGAATATTTAAGATTAAGATTGCCATGCAGGTAAAATGAAAATTAGTATATCTAGTCATAAAAAGTAAGAAAATAATAAGTTTTTCTTGAATTTATTGATGGCTATTGACTAGCACAACTGAAGAAGGAAGTTTTGGTTTAAGCAGTACCAGAGTATACATTTCAAAATTTCTGGTTTCATAGGGCCCTAAGTACTCTTTCTGAACATCTCCGACAAAGCAACAGAAATGTTGCAGTTATATAAATGTACGTAATTATTGCGCTCAATGCCTCTTAAGATTATTCTCTTGAACACCCCGAGGGGTAGGCATGCCAAACTATTACTCGTTAGATAAAACACTACTCCCGCCACTACTTACTTACCCTGGAGAAGCTCGGGAGATGGAAAAGGAAAATGAAGATCTTGTTGGCCTCATATAAGACTTCATAAAACATGCCTTACTTACAAAAAAAAAAGAGTTGGACATATGCAATTTCTGCATTTGAACTTTTGGGAAATGATCCCAGACTCTGATGAGTGGATGATTGAGACATTCCCTAACAGGTAGCGTTGGTCAATTCGAAAGAAAAAGCCTTGGAGTGTAGGAAAATTGTAGAAGAATCCAGGGAATAGAAATTAGCACGGGTTGTGACAGTGGGCTCGATTTGAAAAAATAGGAAAGAATATACTAACAAACTAGATGCTACTATGAGCATCTAGGTGGCACTACTCTTCCACTCGTTGCAAATATTTCCTTCGAACCATACTCTAGGACACCATTAAGACTAAAAAATCCCCTTTCTTTCCTGAACCTTTTCCAATTCAAATTAACTATCAAATTATGTGACACCAATCCTGTCAATAAAATCTGCATTAATAACAATGGGGATTGACCCCTCCCTCTATAACTCCCGACTTTTAAAATCAGACTTTACATTTATACAGCATTATTATTCTCGCCTTAATTTAATTTATTCTCATTTCCTCTCAGTAATAATTCTTAACTTTTATTTTATACTCCTCCATTTTAATCACAGCCACTTAGTGCATAGCTCCAATTTTATATTAGGCTAGTTACAGGAGACAAATAAATTTATAGAATCCTTTTTTTGTCACAGAGACAAATTTGTTCCTTTATCTTATTTTATTCTAAACTTCACGAGATCAATGAAGTTTCAGGAGCAGTAGTAATTTGGAATCCTGCCATACGTCTGAATTTAGAATATATACAAATATTTTGTCACAAAATGATTTTCAGGAAATCAACTGATTATTCAACAACAATCACAACTGAGAAGCTTTTATCTCAAAAAATAAATAAATAATAATAACAAAGAAAACAGTTTTTTGAAACTTACTTCAAAGTGGCAGCTTTACTATCCATATACTTTTCATAAAGTTCATCCATTTGCTTCGTTAAAGTTTCGTATTGCTATAAAATGAAATTTAAATAATTTAAAGTTGCACAATTAGAAAATTTGTATTTTTGGGCCAGATTACAAAAGGATTTCCAAAAGGGTTTAATTTTAACTCAATCACAAATAATACTTACTTTTTGTTGTTCCTGGAAAGATTGAGACACTTCTAATTCTTTACTTTTCTGTTCATCAGTGTGACTATCAAGCTGAACCCTATATAAAATAATAATAATAACAAGAACAACAAAAGATTTTTCGCAATAAATAAATTTGTGTTTATAATACAAACAAATGAAAGTTTTAGTTTCATTCCTCAAGTTTCAATGAGAAAGATTCAGAATTCCAATAAAAATTATGTAGTAGTTAAAAAATAAAATAATTTCTTATCCTATTCTGAAGGGAATTAAATAAAAATAAACGCCCTGCTTAATAATCTGTATCTCGTATGGGGACTTTAATGAACTAAAGTTATTAAAATTGTGTTCTCAACTTTAACTTAGTTAAAGCACATAATAATTCATGTAGTGTTAGGCTTGATGCTCAAATGAAGCTAAAAATAAAAGCTACTACATACTGATAAACTTCTTCCATATTGGCTAATTTCTCTTCTGCTACCTTTCTTCTACTTCTTTCAATTTCCAATTCTTTTAATAATTTCACATTACAATCCTGAAATACATAAAAAAAAAAAAATCATCTAACAGCCATTAGTTAAGCAAACAAATTAAAATCTTAAAAATTGTAAAGAAATATTAAACTTTTATTTCAAATTCAGAGCCATAAAATAGGGCACAATTTTTTCAGGCAAATACAAAAAAAGATGATTAGATATTTACATTCAATATATATAATTAAAACTATTCCATCATTAGGGAATTAAGACAATGCAGCTAATTTTAGGCATAGAGCTTCTAGTCACTAAAAAAACCCTTTTTTTTAGCGCTCCTAAGTTTTTTTAAGTGAATAGAAAATTATAAGATAGCAATAAAATTCAAAATCCTTGGAGAAAATAACCTGAATATATATTGTATACATCCGCAGAAATATTATTTCATAGCAAAATTTTATTTTAATTTGAATAAAGAGTTGAAATTTTATCGGGCATATATAATTATATGAGGTTTAAAAAGAGAGAAAGTTTCCATGTTGGGAGGGCTGACACAATCTTTTTTGTACCTCACATGCAAAAGCAGATTCGTTGTTATACCAAAGATTGACAATGCGCTCTAAATCAGTACGTATTGATTCATTCACCACAAGGAGAAACTGTCCTTCTTCAGTGAAGAGACTCGACACTGAAGACACATCTTGCAAGCATTCATCTACTTTTGATGAATTTAAATTAATTAGTGCTGAACTTAATGAATATCTATCGAATCTATTAGAAACATTTTTCAAAGCACACAGATTGGGCATTAAAAATCCTAAGTAACATTAACTCACAAATTCATTTTAACATAAGGGTTGTGGTTAACATTTAAAATCATTAAAGTCATCGTAGTTGTAACCGCACTGTAATATGATCTTGAGGTCGCTATTCCAACTTCATTTATTTTTCCGAATGTGAAGTGATCCTTAAAATAAACTCCCTTCCGACCCCTCCCCTTCAAAGCATTTTTCATAAGCCATTAAACAATAATTTTTCCAAATTCAATGGAGGAGCCTTTGTGGCACAAACAAACCTAGTTATACTTTTATGTAATTTCCAAGCCAGAATAGAGTGGCTCTACTACTGGGCTATGACCTTTCGCCCGTTTGAAGAGGTAAAAATGATTTAAGCAATATGAAATTTTAACAGTTTAATCTACCACTTCTCGAAATATGATGATTTCTATTTGGTTAAAATATAATAATGAGAAGTAAAAGATGAAAGAAATTAAAAAGAATTATGCCAACTTTTACAATGTCTTAAGTCACCCACCCAGCAGCTCTGAAGCTACTTGATTTAAAGGTCTCATATGTTTTCCCATGGCTAAGGGCAGGCACATTAAAAACTGTGATGATAAAAAGTTTTTCAAAGATATATATATTGTAATGTTATTTTGAAGACTAAATTTATTTAGTATATTAAAGTAAGACTATTAAGTTTGATTAGTTGGATAAAGTTAGATTAACCATTAAAAACATTATAATTGATACATGTGCAGAAGGTCGTGGCGTAGGGGAAATGACATTGAGGCCACACGCGAACAAAGAAGGGAAATCCGTTAAGTAGATGGACAAAGAATGACGGCACCTTTAGGGTTCAAGAGCTACCAAAGAAAGGAAACAGCTATATAATGAAGAGTTAAAAGAAACTATTAATCAATTCTTTTCTGGTAGTGGATCCGATCGTTGAAGTAGACAGACAAGGCATGAATGAGGGATTGAGGCACGAGATGTGAGAAGTTTCTGTCTAGGATTACAGAAGATGGAGCAGTATGGGTTAAAGAAGATCACAGAAATGGATGGAAGCATTGTATCTCATCAAGAATTTGCATATTACAAAAAGACAACTGTTAGTATCAAAACTAGTTATTTTTTTCTGCAGATAGAAACAGTTAGTGACCACAATCCATGTTTTCCAAATGTAGTTTTAGATTATAAGGGTTAATAATGTTAAAAGATAGCCATTAAAATTAAATGTATGAGTGTTCAGTAGCTCCAAATCCAACCTGGGATTTTGATAAGAATAAAGAAATTGAAGTAAATTCATAAATAAAATCAATGTTTAATAAATTTTGTTTAATTATTAACCATGAAAGCAGATATTATTTATTGTTTATAACAAAGATGCTACAAGGTGTCACCGCGTGTAGATACTAGTTTTGATAGCTTGATATAATTCATGCAGCAAAGCTGTTCAGGTGAAAAATATATTAACTTTACAACCCACAGAGGTTAAAGTAAAGTAAATAAAATTGTGGTTTTTAATATCAGGTAAAATTAATTATTATCCTTTATTTAATATCTATATAATATTCTAGTCTATTTTTGTAGGTTTTCTAACAGCAATGGTTTAGTTTTTATAATTTATTTTATTTGCTGAGAAGGTGAGCAAAATATATCAATATTTCCAGAAGATTTAAGTTGTGATAATAGTTCAGTCTGATTTAGAAAGTAAAATAATTTGGCAAACAATTACAAACCAATGTTGAAGCATAATAAAGAATTATATAGAATAGAATTATGTAGTGCTGAATTGAATAATTGAATTTTTTTTGTTAAATATACAAAATTTGTAAACTTTTTTTTAAATTTATTTATTCATGGCATCAGCAGTGTCAGACAGGAACACGTGTTCTCTTTTGGAAGAAAAGTTATTAATTGTTTGCCTTCAGTAAATACTGCAAAACTCGCTAATTTCAAATAAATTGAAGTAATGCTTGGTGGTTAATAGATAAGAACCAAAATTGTTGTTTATACCTGCAAAGGTAGTCGTGATCCAGAAGCCTGGTTTGACAGTAGCTCTGAAAGAAAAAAATTAAATAATTAGGTACAAAGGATCTTTGCTTTAATTTTATTCACTGAACAAATGCACAACTAAATAAATACAACAATGAACAGAAACAAAGAAAAAAAAGTTTGAAATGTTATTAGATCAATAGATTTGTCTCTTCGTAAGATATTTATACATTAACATTCTCAAATGCATATTTACAACAATAAATAAAATTTCAATATTATATTGGTTAAAAGATGCATGCTATCTCAACCTTTAATTTAACAGCAATTTAACTCTTTAAACAAATAATATAAATAAAGAATATTACAGGGGAAAGTCCAGAGGTGTGATACTTCTGCACTAATAATGAAATTTGTAAGAAAAAGGTTATCTCAGGATGCCCAGGGGGGGGGAGGGTCCCTTAAAATATTTAGTTTAGGAGTCTTATCCATTTATTGACAGATTTAAACATGAAGTTATACTTCTCTCCCCATTAAATTTTGGGAACATAGCTTTATATCACCCCCACACAATCTCATTGATTCGCAATCTTGATGCCTTCACAAAAAGTGGAAATCACAACCTCAAGTTTTTACCTCTTATCCCCCATTATTCCCTAGTTATTGCCATATTCACACAAAATTTAACTTTAATCGTAATTAGTAACTTAGGAAAACAATGAAGATATCAGGACTTGATTCTAAAAATACCTGTTTTTCCATTTATTATTGCATCAATACTAATGTCTACAATTAGTTTTTAGTGAATTATTAATATATTACACACTGGAAATGCAGTAAATTCTGGCCAGGCCAATTGCCTATTGCACTTGGATAAATAATAATTTGTATTTCAGATTTAATTTTTGTTCAAATAATTTATTAATATTTAAAAAAAAATTACCATTCCAGTTAACTCCCCGTCCAGGATCAAGGTGTGAAAAAGTTGAAGAGAATCTCATTAATTTTTTTTGCCGAACAGGTATTTGGAGGCTTGCTTTGATTTCAGTAGCAACAGCTGAAGATTTTAAACTGGCTTCGGTTTCATCCATTAAGTTTTTGGATGGTGTAACTGATACAATCATTATAAGATTGGTGTCACCTGAAGTAAAAGATCTACCCATGATCTGAGTAAGTTTCGATTCTCGGTAAGGTACAACTTGTTTAACTTCACGTAATTGGTTATCACTAAACAAAAAAAAATTCATGTCAAAATCCAACCTTTTGGGTAGAAAAGCTAATAAGTTATGGTTAATCTACCTTCAGGCTCTTCACAGCATTTGGCCGCAATTAACAAATAAAAATATATTATAAAAAAATTTAATTTGAAGTTACATACAGTGAGCTTCATACTTTGTGTGATTAATTAATATAAATAAGTTATGCTCAGGACAAATAATTGTACCCCCTCCAAAAATAAAACATCAAGAGCCAATACAAATGATAAAAAGAACTTTCCTCTTAAAACTTTGATCTTGAGAATGACAAGACATGAAATCAAAAGCAAGCAGAATATCACACTAAATCCAGTCGAGCTCAATTTAGTTAGTAATGTTTATACCCCTTTCTAATAAATTTAGTACAATAAAAATACTTTACATTAACAAACAAAACTTACCGTATAATTTTCAGACACCTGTTTAAAACTAAAAAAGATGAGTTGATACTCTGAGACTCTTTCATTCTGGATCCATAATGTCTTGTTTTTGTAAAACGCTCGGTTCCAGCTAAATCGCATACTGAAAAACTAAACAATGATGTAACATAAATTAAAGTCACTTTTTTTTAAAATGGATTATTATTATTAACAATCAATAGATGGCTATCATAAAAAATCCCAATCATACCTGGATGCAAAATTAATACCCTCCCTTCCTCTTGATCGGCAGACAATTTTAATTGTAAACACAGAGTGAGATCGAGATGAGCGATCGTTGAGAGCTGTATAACTAACACTTCGATTATGACACCCAAAGAAATATAAAAGATAAGTTTCCTCCAATGTAGTGACAGGGATATACTTCAGTCCTAGAAAAACAAATTTTCACTTAACAAAAACAATAATGAAATTCTTGAAGCTCTGATATGTTATTTATAAAAACATAAAACTTCTTTATGTTATTTATGGCAAAACTTGTGTTTCTACACTAGACGTTCCTCAGGAAACGCCTCAAAGGCTCACATCCAAAAGCAGTAACATCCGCTTAAACAGGGGACACAGACCTAATATATTAGGTAGGCAACAAGATAAGCCAGAGTTCAGTATTTGTACGCTGTTATTGCCCTGTAGCATAGCTTTATCAAGTTGATAATAATGCATCATTTCAAAATCTTTTATATAATGTTGTGATATTTTAATATGATGATTTTTAATGTTGTTTGTTTAAATAAACTCGGAAAAAGCAAGCGTTGAAACCGTAATAACGATCCGTGATTCATGCTTATGAAAGTATGAACGTTTTATTGTCGTCATATTAATTATTAATATTTATAATAAAAATAATATCATAACTAATGTAAACATTTATTTTATAAACTACGTAAATTAAGCAAAGTATAAATATCCGAAACAACTGGCATTAAATAACCAGTTGAAAGATCAGTAAGGCAGCGGATAGATGCAGATATATGATCCGCCAGAGAGTTCGAAAACACTCACTTTTTTCATCAGGACCCGGCAGAGCAGGTAGCGGACCTACGCTAAGGCCTATTAGTGCATCAGAGAGAAGCGGCCCCAGACTTTCACCCGGTGCGACAACAAAGGAAGACGTATGGAACTACGCGCTGCAGTTTTAGAACAAGTATGCTAATCCGAACCACACGAAGATTATCCACAAAGCACTGGCCAGTATTAATATAACGTTACGGATAATTAAAGGTACCATTTTAATGTTAGATTTAATAGTATTCTTTTATTACGGACGTAGTTTATTTGTATATCAATTTTTATATATTCAATGTGTGTAAATAAAACCATTATTCCTTTGGCCAGAAGTTTCCTATAATTTTATTAACAGAACCTTGAGATAACGTTAAAGTTAAATATAAAGTTTTTAAATTATATGAAAAAATATATAATTAAAATATATAGAAATAATAAATATTAGAATAATATATTATATACACATATACTTTTCAGATGCACTTCTCTTTGCCGAGCTACAGATCTATAACTAGTGTGAAGCCAGTTTTTCACATTGATAAATATCCTTAAGAGATATCTGTGTAAACTGCACTAGAAAATAATCATTGAAGTTTTAGATTGATTAAAAGTGCATGTCATGAGCTTATTATGTAGAGAGCGATTTGGGTAGAACTTGCATAAGCAATCCACAGGTCTTTAATATTTGTATTTATCAGTTAATGCTTCATTTGTATTTAGTATAATTGAATTGCTCAATTAGAAAAGGGGTCACCTCCACTTTTTCAGGAGAAAAATAAACACTATTTGGTTCTATTTTTTTCTTTTGAGGAGAGATAAAACTTACTTGAAATTGTCATGAATTCGAAATGGAGCTGAAATATTATCTAAAAACTTGTTTTTTCTTTTCTGAAAATGACCCATTTTCAAAATAATCATAGGTTTTTCAAGAAACAATATTTACAATAAAACCATTTTTATTTTAATAAAAATTTAATGTTTAAGAGACTTAGAAGAACACAAAAACATAAACAGGAATTCAAATAACAAAAACAAAATTAATAAATTAAAATTTTTCAGGAGCTCCTTCACTAGACATGGTGGGCCGGTTGTAAATTGCCTGGTAAAAAGTTCGATGTATATCTGGAATATATTGTTGCAATTTTTTCTTTACAGGCGGGATTGCTTGATGGGTCTGGGATGTTTAAAGCTGTATCTCGGGATAATTTTCACATGGAACTTATGCGTGGAAGTTAAAGGGATGTGAAACCACCAAAAAGCCGACTATGAAAAAAATGGAGTTGACTGACCCCTTTTCAAAATGACTGTTGTGTCAACCTCTTTATTATGAATAATTAGAAGCTCCTCTCTTCTCGGCCCAGAAAATATCCATCTATATTTCCATATTGTAATAATAAAAAACCTTAAGGCGTCAGTTAAGAGAGGGGAATGTGATCCAGTCTGCCTCTCTCCGGTTCACACTTGCCTTTGGGATCCGGACGGTTTTCGCCTACCCTTAGATACCAAGTGTGAATTCGTGGTCATCCAAGACCACATAAACTACCTATAAACCTACCCTGTTCCTCTTCTCCTGAACATAGTGCTTTGTTGGGGCACACCTTCTAAAATCTTATGGAGTCTGATTAATACGAATAAAGCTGCCCGCCGACTAGGCCACCAGCAAAGGCTAAAGACCACAGGTCCACCCATATAATAATAATAATACAGACTTATAAAAATCCATATTCTTGCTGACATAGAGGATTTGTTTTTTGGGGGTTGATTCTGTAGAAAAACTGAATGACAATAGTATGAAATTGGGACAAAAACTAAATATATGATGATTAGATAGACTTAGAGATAGATTAAAGATAAGACTCCCAGTTGAACCTGGACGGTCAACTTATCAAAATGACTTAAGTATCCTGGAGTAGAAATAAGCACATGTGGGAAGCTTAATAATGAAATATGCAACAGGCTGAAGGTAACTATAAAACTAATTAAATATTGAATATAAGATTTCTGAGGAAAAAGAAAGTAATATTTAAAATCATATATGACCCGTTAATCACATATTATAGGCTATAACAACGAAAGTTGAAAGCAGAATACAAGCCCAAGAAATGCTACATTCAAGGGAAGTGGCAGGAAAGATGAAAAGTAGTACAGACAATCTGACTGATCCTTGACGGCAGGTCTTAAGTGCAAACTCCAAACAGTTAAGGGTAGAAAACTAAAATGGTTTGGAATAGTACACAGAAAGAGCAGAAGAAGGTACCTCAGGCAGGGACTGAAGCAAGAGTGGAGGCCACTCTAGGGCCTAGAGGTACAAGATCTAAAAAGTATGTTATTACTTAACAAAAGAAGCATGGTCCGTTGTCCTGTAAATAGGCCAGACGAAAAAGTAAGGCCACGCATTGTGACCCCTCAACGCATTGTTATGGAGGATAGAAGGAAGCTATGAATAAAAAGATATCTGGAATTATATTTTGAAGAATACAATAATAATCAAATTGATAAATAGTGTAAATAAATTATTGTAAGTAAAAACTTATTTCAATTTGAAGAAGATGCATTTGAAATATTGTTTGAGCTTTTTGATGCCTGAGGTACCTTTTGTTTTTATAAATATAGGGCAAAATGTAATAACATGGAAAGAAATAATAATAGTTTAGAAGAAAGCCATAAAAATTATAATCTTACCTTTTATGTAAGCTTGTTTATCAAGATCTGTAGCTAGAGAAAGTGGAATCCTTACATTTTTAGGTTCTTCTAATAAGTCATAAATTTTTTCATTGTAAATTTCAGCAAATGAGACCCATATAGAAAAAACATTATCCTGATCTAGTAAAACTTCTAAATTTTCCATTTTGTTTTTTAATTTTTTAAGATCTTCCATGTCTGGAATAATTAAATTAATAGGTATTTAATAGAATTTCAAACAAGTCTTTTAAACAGGGTGTTTTATATAACACAAAGTTAATAAATATAATTAAGTCTTGGTAGTACAATCGACAGTTATAAGTAACCACCAGGAACTGTAAAGGATAACTAAGCAATTCTCTAGGAAAAACCGTCAGGAGTACTTCAAGGAGCTCCTGGAGAAAGGATGAAATGATGGTTGGAGAAGCTTGGCAACCAATATTAGTCCTCCAAGTTGTAGGACGTAATAGATGTAATAACATCCTTGAAAATTAGGAAACCTCTTGAAATGGACAACATAGATTCAGAGCTGACCACTGCACTGCTGATGTACTTTAATTCATCTTAATAAATATGGAAGTATGAGATGCCTACTTCTCGGAAAAGAGGAATCATCTAACAACCCAAGAAGAGTGACAAAACCTAATGCTAGAAGGCGAGTCATCATACTGCTCATCATAAATTTCATAAAGACCTAGTATAATGTGTTTATTATCTTCATTTACCACAGCGGAAATGTAAAAATAAAACAAAATCCTTACCAACATAGGTACGATACAAGGCTGTTTACTGTCAACCATGCCCTTCATTATGACGACCATGAGAAGGGAATGTAGATACTTGGTAACAGAAGACAAGGAATAGAGTGGGACCTGGTTAAAAGGTTAGAGGAACTGAATTACGCTGACAATGTATGTCAGTAGAACATTGTTTTGCAGGGAATATTAAATGATGAAGGAATAGATACGGAAGTCACTGCTTGTATGAAAGGAGCGAGAAGTCTTCACCTCATCTGGAAGGAAACTAGTGAGCTAATGAAGACCATAATCATAATATTTAAGACCAATGTCCTACCATGGACAACATAGAGGAGTACAACCAAATAAAAAGGAAACTATATTAATAAGCATAAATACTACTGTATAAAAATCTGACAGATACGTTTTTGGCTAGAATCCAAGGAAGCAGTATTGTTATATATAGAAGCCATCTTATCAAATCGCATATCAAGTTGATTAGGTAGGGATTGATTATTAAAAATATTTGTTTATTTCTTGTTAGGTTGCTGATACTTAACCCCTAAAATGTAGTCAAATACCATGTATTACAAACAAAATTTTATTTATCAATATTTAATAGTCAGGCTCTTAGAACTAAAAAAAAGGTACTTGTTTGTTATAACGGACACATTGACCAGGAAGTTACCGCAAGTTTATAGGCCCCGTTATTTGGAGTGTACACCATCCTCAACTAAATAGTTGGTTCACTTTAATTTAATTACACATTGAGTATACAAAATTACAATTCACAGGTATAGTTTAGCAAAAAATAAAAATTGAACGCGGAGGCTAGCTTCATTAGCAAAGATTGATAAAACTTGCTTTTGTTATAAAGTTAAAATTGCATGCAATTTGAAGATACAGCTAAGTATAACAGTACACAGTATAGTAGCATACAAATACAGTATAGCTGTAAACAAGTGCCTCACCAAAAAAAAAAATTGATACTTACGTATATCATTTTTTGAAAATATATCCTTTGCCTGAAAGAGAGAAAAAAATAAATTAAATAGTAGCAACTAACTTAATTGGGAAACGTGTTCCTAGTCCTATAAACACGAGCCTCCCACAAGCCAGGCCAACCTTTCCAAGACATAATTTGTTTAATTAATTGGAATACCCTCAAAATGACTTAATTGGGTACACACTATATTACATTAATATTTTACAACAAATAAGATATATTTTTAAAAATGTAATTGAAAAATTGATGCCTGGCTGAAGTAATTAATACATAATACACAAAGTAATCACTCACCGTTTTAGCCCACATAATAAGACTATCTTTTTTATTTAATTTTTCTATTAATTCATTTTCACTTAGCCTAATGATTGAACTAGATCGTTCAGGGCAATAGAAAAAAAAATCATCAATAGCATTATCAAGTGTGCTAAATGTGCTAGCAATTATTCTAGGTATAAGGCCTGGATGTTTCTTCGTCCCTAAAAATCAGAGTAAATTTTCATTTAAAAAATAATTTAATAAATTCAATAACAATACAATTTAAATTATATATATATTTTGCAAACCTTGAATAGTAAACGTTTTCCCCGAACTAGAAGTTCCATAGGTAAACAGGAATGCATTTTTTCCATTGAAGAAATCATGGAGACTAGCAGTAGCAGTTTTAGAAAAGACTTCTTCTTGAGTTGTGTCAGGCTTGAAAATGTGAGTGAATTTATACCTGGAGGGAAAAAAATAAACAATAGAATTTGGTCTGCAAATGATAGTTTAAATTATATTAATAGCATTCGACTGAATATGCAATATCAAAATTTGTTTTATTAGAGGTATTTATCCTTGATGCCATGAAGAATTATCAAATACCTTGACGTCTTGTGAAAAAAAACACCTTTAAAAACTAAAGGATCCAATTTTCTTCTTTGGGTTTAATCGTTTTTGAAAGTCTGTTGCAAGCTGTCTTGTGAAAAAACACCTTTAAAACTAGAAGTTACTATTTTCTTCTTGGGGTTTAATTGTTTGTGAAAGTCTGTTGCAAGCTGTCTTGAGAAAAAACACCTTTAAAAACTAGAAGTTACTATTTTCTTCTTGGGGTTTAATTGTTTGTGAAAGTCTGTTGCAAGCTGTCTTGAGAAAAAACACCTTTAAAAACTAGAAGTTACTATTTTCTTCTTTGGGTATAATCGTTTTTGAAAGTCTGTTGCAAGCTGTCTTGTGAAAAAACACCTTTAAAAACTAAAAGTTACAATTTTCTTCTTGGGGTTTAATTGTTTGTGAAAGTCTAGTTGCAAGCTAACTCGTAATAGCTACACCTTGACTCGATCGAATAACTGTTAATGCTGAGAGATACACAGGAGGTAGTGAAAATAGAACTATGAAGAGGTATTTATAACAAATTATTTACACACTAGAAAGATGTTTTGTTCTGAAAGAAAGATACTCACCTGGTAACAGTCTTTTTCTTTTTTATGGCAATAGAATTATCATCCTCGACAAATGATGAAACCTCATCCTAAAAGCATAAAGTGAGAAATTATTATTTCCATCGCCAGTCACCGACTGGTGACATATTTCCACAAAACATTTCTATTGACTACTTGCCATTGAAACTTCACTCTCCACATCAGGCTTTATCCTAAGGTACACTTGAATTGCATCATCTGATCTCTCCTCAACAGAAAAACTAAATCTTTTCGGAATTCTGCTACCTACCACTTTGTCAACGATAACATGCTCAGCAGGCTTTATATAGGATAACTCATCCATCATAGCAGTTGTAACCAAGAAACAGGTCTAGCAGGAATCAGATCGTGGAAACTGATAATCACATAATACGTATTATTCTATCAAAGTCTGCCAAAAAACATCAGTCTACCCCATCACGAATCAAAACAATTATGATTTCAGAAAGGCGCGAAAAATCAAGTTCTGATTGGCTGATGAATCAAAAGAGGTACACTCCTTTATCTCGGGCGCCATCATTGTTATCAGACAGCTGTCTTTCAACAGTTCAGTTTTTTAGGGATTTGTTTTTTCCAAAATACCAGAAATAATTTATTGTTTTTCTTATTTTCTCACCAGCCTGACTGTCCTAGCGATTCGAGCCTCTTGTTGAAGTATTTTCAAATGCATAAAACTTGATCAAAGGTTTTTCTTTTTTCACGGAAAGGCCTTAATAAAGACCACGCGAATATCATTACTTTCGGTTCTTTTCTTGTTTTTCCTTTCCTTCCATTTTTCCCTCATTATCTCTGCGTGCTTTTGTTTTCTTTCTTCTGTCCACGCGACTTCCTTTTTCGATTTTTTCTTTCCTACAAGAACCTTGATTTCCTTCAGTCTTTTCCTATATCTTTCTCCGTCCTGACAATCCTGGTCCGTCATTCCTAGTCTTTCAGTTTCTTCCTTCATCTGCTTGGTTCCCCTTGAGCTTTTGTATCCTCGGAGTTTCTGGAATATTTCCTTGTTTAGTTCGAGGTGGTATTGTTATTAAATTCTTAGTAATAAAAAACAAAATTTTCCGTCATATTGAGTAGGGTGTCAACTTAAAGATTCCGTTGCCCTGGTTAATAATGTACAATTTTTTTTTTGCAATAATATTGTTTTATTTTTGAATTGCAATTACAGTCATTAAAATCGTGCCGGCGATTTTAATTCCAACCGTGTTTTATATATGGAGGTGATATATTTTGTAAGTTAATTTTTCTACCCTCCTTCAAATGCATCTGAATATGCAGCAAGAGGAGAAATTCTGTAAATATTGTTCATTATATTGTAAAATTGTTAAATAAAAGGGGTTTTGAAAAAAAAATAAGTTAATTTCGTTGATTGTCCTTTAGCACTGAAAATAATACCCTTACGCGGTAAATTACGTGTCTTAATTAATTACTTGGTAATTAAAAATAATTTTCCTGTAAGTTTTGTACGTTGTCAAATTAAATATCTCCTTGTCCTGATTAATATTTAACGTTCTTTTTTTATTTTTAAACTGTAACAACACAACCAATTTTTTTATTTGTTTCAGCAGCAGGATATTTCGCATGGTAGTTCTCATGATGATAACAATAAAAGTAATCATATACAAAGTAACAAGAGTCATTAATCAGTTAGTTAATGAAAAGATATTTGTGTAGGGTAACAAATTAAAAATATGTACAATATCCTGGGGATTTAGTGGGCTACTACTACAACAATAAAACATAAAATAACAATAATGACTACTGTTTTTTCCAAATAAAACAACTGGCTCTGGTTACAAATCCCCATGTCAATTTACAAATAAATAGAGTATGTTAGAGAAATTCCTTTTTAATACACACTGAGTGTCAAAAGTACTCGGAATTTACTTAAATTAAAGAGTTAATATTTTTGTAAAAATATTATGCGATAGTGGTAAAAAAATATTTATTAAATGGAAAAACAATTAAAAGTCCGAATTACTTTTGACACTCAGTGTATGCTAATAAAAATGATTCAATGGGAACTATATTAGTAAGATCATCAAAACCCTTATTTGTGTGATAATGCACACTAAACTTTCTTTTTTAATTTAGCCTATAAAGTATTTATAGTGATATAATATTGACAATTGGTTTCCCAAATCACAAGTTGGGATTCCCAACCATGCCATTATACCAATAATCTTGATTTAACCTAATCTAAATAAATACACAGCACTATTAAATATATGAAAGCAAATAAGTTAGATTTAAGTAAGTAATTTAACATTTCAGTTCGATAGACTGCTCATGAAGGTGACATTAAAATATAATGAGACTGTCATTATCACGGATCATCTAACATAAAATAAGTAATAGTTTTGCTTATAATGGAGTAAAAAAGTAACCGAGATTATCGATTACGAAAAGGATGGCTTAGAAACTCTTGATTATCAACTGCCAGTACTAGTTTTCTTTAGGATTCCCAAGATTATCAGGAATTATTAAGTAACCGAGTACTGCTAAGCAACACGGAAATATTTTTAAGAATTCAACAAGTGATTTTTAATAAATTATTGAATTTTCATTTCTGCACCTACAAATTATGATTTTTTTTTTTAAATTCCAAATAAGAGCTTTTAAAAACATTGAAAATAAGTGCTATTATAACCTACAGTTAATGCTCGGATGACTTTATGCTAGTGACAGGCAGCTCCAGAGAGGCTTAAGCACTCTCGGAGGTAAGATATACCCTTTAGCCTACATTTTTATATTTATTGCACTTCTCTAAATAAATAAATTATTATTAGCAATGGTTCAACTATTTCAATGATTTGATTTTTAACTAAATCCAAATTTAATGAATTAACACATGATGCAAAATAATAGACTACTACTGTAACCTATTCTTAGGTAATCGGTCATGGCATAATATTTGAGCCAAATCGTAATAGGTCTCCTAGACCGGTAAGATAGTAGTCCACAGGTAATAGGAAAGTACTATGATAGCTAAGTAAAATAACTACTTATATACATAACTCAGTAAGATATAATTGGCATTAACTAAACAAAATGTCTTCTATGCAAAATAAAGGATATCAAATAATTATGTACATAAATATCAATTTATTTGACTCAATGTAAACAAAATCTAGGTGAACGTTATGAATAAAATAATATATTAACATGAATATATCTTTGTTTAAAAAGTAATTTAAGTGAATAATAGGGGGGTTCAAATTCTTATAAGCAAGTAAAAAAAATCCTAAATAATAAAAATTTCATTACAGCAGGAAATGTAAAAATATAATTAATTAAAAGATACTTACTGCCCTGATATATAAGTTAATATCAGAATTAGTCTTTTTATTTGAATGGCAAAATATTGCTATAAATGTAACACACTGAAACCAACTATTTTTAAGAGAATACAATCATTTCATTGAAAAAAATAAATATGAATTATTCCGTAATTATAGTAGAGTATATAGGGTATGGATGAGACATTGTACATCTTATTCAACCAAGATAAAAAATTTCATATAATAACAACAATAAAAAGAAGAAAATAAATAATTCTAATACATCGCAGTTTTATAATCTTATTAAAACACAGAAATAACAAAAATATCTTACTTATACAAATCTTAACATTAATGATAATAAATAAATCTTTGACATGAATAGTAGAAAATTAACAAATCTATCATCATTTATAAATATAAACATTATAAAATAAACTGGTACAATTTGAGTCTACATAACTACTGAACTGTTCCCAACAGAACAAGTAACCAACATGGAAAACTTAAAAAAAAACTCAATTTTCAAATTATTTCATATAGAAAACATATTCTTGGAATGATGATTTAATTTTTTAAATTGTTCATTGGTACCCGTTTTAAAATGAAACAATAAATTTAATAGCCGGAGAGTAACATTTCTATTATTATTATAAACATCAAACTTGGCTATAAATTAATTTAATGCTGGTATTTAGAATACTTATAGCATCATTAACTTCCTTGCGTTTACAGACCTTGTGCATGATTTAAAATTGCTGTTTATTCGAGGCTAATCAAAAGACATAAAAGGTAACCTTGGTTCCAGAGTTATCAGGGAATGTGATGAAACATTTTTGTCGCAGTTCATTGAAGGAAACAAATAATAACAAAAGATAAATATGAATGAATTACAATATATAAAATTATTTCAGACAATTGGTTCAAATAATATGTGGAATAGATTTAGAGCCACAGACAAATGATGTCACAGAAATAAAAAATGTAAGAAAAAAACATATAACTAATACAATAATTCAATCTTTAATGAGGGTCTATAGACGGGAGATAGCAAGATATACTCACAAAAAAAAAAGCATTCTTTATTTAATCAACTTTACTACAGTTCTTTGATGAAATGATAAACACACATAGGGATTATTTTGTTTACGTGATTAAAACATATAGAAGTATGTTCGAAAAGTCATGGATGGGAACCTACGAACATTTGTCAGATTAAAGCCCTGAACAATTGTCTAAAAAATTCAACATTTCATATTGCTGCATACATATGGCTGATAGTCCTAAAAATGACTAGCTTCAATCTTGATTATTATTTTATTTTTGTGCGTGTAATATCATAACTATCTTTGTCAAGTATTATGTTAAAATAAAACAGCCTTTAAATTTTAGATTACAATTTAATTTAGTCAACATAGAGAAAAAAGAAGGGCACCTTAAATAAATTGTATGTAGTCTACTTTAAAAAAGTATGAAAATTTTTACCACATTTCAAGAATATATCTGTCTATACAGCGTAAATATATTTCTATATAAAATTTTTTAAACAATGATAAAAATAATAAAAACATAATTTTTTTTTTTTCTTCTGAAGAATAATTTTGTAAATTAGAAGGAACACAATATTTAAATCCTCATTCCATATTAAGGATCGCAACTAGCCTAAGTGAAAACACTTCGGTTTTGTAGTTCTGGAATATTGTAAACAGTATCTAATTAAAGCCTATACTTTAATTCTAAAATAATTTAACGATAATAACTTAAACAATTTTTAGGCAAGTTTATGTTCTTACTTTTTGAATTGATAAAAGTACTTAATATAAAAAGTATCAATTAATCAGATTGGATAATACTTATAAATATTAGATAAATAAATATGTGATTACAAACTTGCCTAATTTGGTAACGCTATAAAACCTGTTCAAGCTAAAATGCACACAACACGATCACACTAGAGCAATACAATTGAAAAATAAGTCCTTTTTATTTTAAAAATCACCAACCGCCTTGCCAATAGTAGGCCTAAAATATGTCTTCGAATCACCGCTTACACTATAATATAATCAGAAAAAATTATGCCCTTAACTTACGTTACTTCAATTTCAAATGTTTATAACTATGCCAATAGAAAATACTCATCTCAAGACGATAATCTCACATATTTCATACTTAAATCTCATTCATCCCTCTGCATTCTAACTTATTCCCTCCTTATGTCATAAGTTGTGATGAAATAAAAAAAAAATTTCAAGCATTGATTTCTTGTTAAATACATTTCGAATTCTTTTTGGTCTATCCTCATTTAATCTGGAGGTTTCCATTATTAAATAAATAATAAAAAAAAAAATGTAGATATACATACATATACAAATATATGTATATATACAAATTAAAACAAGTCTCTATTAAATAAAAAATATAACTTAACAAACTATGAAAGTATAAAAATGATATTTGCGTTTACAAAAAATGTCATATTAGAGACTTAAAAATAGTGATTGTTCATATATTGTAAACCTATACGATCTACCCTAGTAAACTAAAATTGATTTCAGTCTTAAACCACCCTAAGCGTGCAGCGCAGTCGTCGTAGGGGTGGAGTGTGCGACTATGGGGGTCTGGCAGTACGGGCAATCTTTCTGGCCGGGGGCACAAGTGCTGCACAGTACGTAGTGGTTACAGGGTCCCAGCGTCACTGTTCTGTTCCTCTCTTCGCAGACCATGCATAATGTCCCAGTCTGCTGATTAAGTTCCTGAAAGAAAATCAGAAATTAGCTATTAAATATCAGCCAGAACAAAGCGATAACCTGACCTTTAGAAATGGACAGATAATCTTGATCAGCAAGTGCTGGGATTGAGATGAATTATTGAACTCTACCCGACCTACAATTGGGCTGTATACTCTTCGCCTACTCACATGACGGGCTAATTGAATGGATGGCGATATGACAAGATGATGGGCCACAAATAGTTGCCATGCTACACCATACAAATGATAAAAAATTAAACAACAGCCTTGAAAGCGTAAAAGTTAAATTATATTCCCTAATATTGCATAACATAAATAAAAATGAAGAAATGATTAACAAATGTACACTAAGAAACCCACCCCCTCCATACTTCCTAAATAAAGCCAGTCGTAGAGTGAAGTTTGTAGATAAAGCAAACCTGTATAAGTCTGAATTAATATAAATTATATCAAAAGTTTTTTCACTACATCAATTGGGTGAGCAGCGATGAGATTAGTGTATTATTATTTTTTCATTTTAGTAAAAGAGATGGCCCATTTCGGACTTGGTGCAATTCAGCACTGTTAATATGTTTTACGTATTGATTGGTATTATTGTTGCTTTTAATAATAGATTTTGTTAGTATCCATATGCACAGTCGAGGTTTTTGTCATGTAAGTTTTCATTAACTGAAGATGACAGCTTAGAGCTGTCGAAAACGTTATTGGCGAATAAATACCATATTATGGTATTTGGAGGGAGGATTTATTATTCTTTGCCCATAACACATGGTTAATTGAATGGATGGCGATATTACAAGAGAGCATTTAGCTCTTGACCTACCTTTAACAAATATTAAACACCTGTAAAATATATATACTGTTAGCTAATGTAATATTTTATAACATCATTTTTATCTGAAATAATTTTTTTTTTTTTTTTTAGGTATATCCCAACGCAAAAGGATTATATTGCACTAGCGCTTCCTTATATCTGTGGCATTATGGCACAGTATTTAGTATGGCCGAAAAACCATATTTTCTGTTTTGGGTTGACACGTCATGCTTAAGTGGTTCTTTAATTTGGCAAAAGTCGATACGTGGAAAGAGACGATAATCTCAAGACGATACTCTGCAAAAAAACAATTAATAAATATTTTGAACTTCTATTTCTAATTAGCATTTAAATAGGAGAATACATAAAAATAAATAAGAAATGTAAAAATTAGTTTCTTCTAAACTTTAAACTAAGAAGAAAGTATTTGTTAAGCAGTACACCACTTAACAGATACTACCAAAATTCTAAATTTTTAAAGGAGGTTAATAAGATTAAGATGAACTTAATTAGACATAGGCATTTTAATAGCATACCCATACAAGTTAAATGTTTTACTTAAAAATACTTCCTTAAGAAAACAGAGAATATGTTTTTACACAAGATAAGTAAAAATATAGTGTTTAGACCCTTAAATCAATTTTGTTGCAAAAAAATTAATTTGAATAAATTTAAATTAGATGTATCTGCAAATAAATATTGATCCCCAAGGCATACCTAAATTTATTAGTTTCTATCTGATACCAATCGCTTGCCATAGGGCCCCAGGCTAGTTTATGACTGGGATTTTCTTGCAATTTATTTTTTTGATAAAACAATTTTTGAAATGAGTTTAATAAAGAAAAAAAAAAGGCCTGCCTGAAGACATCAGCCTTGTCTGTGATGGTAAAGGTATTTTTTTAACACCATATAATTACAAAATAATTAATAATTACATTGTTGACTTGTTCTAAATCGTTTCTGAGCTGAGCCTGTATTGACTTCAACGTAGTGAGGGGGAGCGATTTCAGTTCTGATACCCTCCTGAGACCGTGTAGGTAAGGGGATCCTTGTAGCAAGTCTACTTCCTTTTGCAGAGCTTTCGCCTGACTCATTGCCTAAACAAAAGAGAACTAAATGAAAATAGGTATTTTGACAAACAGTTAAAGGAAGAAACCAATAAATCCTCAGCAACAGAAGACAGTATATACTATCACCTCCAGCAAAAAAAAAAAAAAATATCTTACTTTTGACAATTAAATTGATATAAGACAACAACTTTGTTTTCACAAATTTTTCAATCTAACTTTAAAATAGAAGCTGTTTTAAGAAAGTGACGCAATGTTATTACCTCATCTCTTTGCTGTTCTGCGATATTGGCTTTTCTATTTGCGTCGTCTATCTCTCTTTGTAATACCTCACAGACACTTAATGCTTTAGATACTTTTTCCTCACAAGTTGCCAGCTTATTTCTGTTTGTGGCAATTTCTTCCCTTAATCTTGCAACCTTGGACAAAATTAATATTGATTACAGCTACTGCATTGAAAAAAAATAAAACCTGACACTCCATTGATAAGTATCTGCACCATTTTTTGTTTCATCATTTATAGACTAAATTGAATTTTTTTGAAATAAATTAAAACAAAATAAAATTTAACAATTAGCAGATATATATTGGGTAACCCCACTGTTTTACATTGAAAAAATTATGTTTTCAGATGCTGTTGATTTAATAACGAACAGCTTAGTTGGTATGAACTCCTGACCAAAATTCTGAGGGTTTAACTAACCCCAGCCATGTTAGAATCTTTTTTTATTGATTAATAATAATGAAATTGAATGATGCCGAGAGTGAAGAAACAGCATCCAGAGATCATGCCGAGTTTCATAAATAATCATTAAATGATTGTAAAAAACTACTCAGCAATTTTCAACAAAAATACTCACCTGTTACAGAACCTTGCCACTTTAACAATTTTAAAAAACTTGTAAATATCTATAATGTTAATAAAAGAAGGAGCATTGAAATTTGAACAAACGTCGTATAATATGCGATTTCTATTGTTGGCTCTCAAAACTTTATTTTTTCGAATATCTTTGATTTTGATTTTTGTGTTACCGTATTTAATGTGTCCTCAACCATAGGAGAAAAATTAGGACTTTGGTTATTAAACAGCTTTTAAGATTGGACGTGAAAACTCTTAAAAGTTAATTTAAAAACGGGTCTGAATTTGTTTTTCATACTTCCCATTTAATATTTTCACAAAAACTCTAAAAAATTAGAGATATTAAGGAATATAACTTAAAAATTTCAGGTAAAAAGAATTATTTACAAGACCATTATAGTTAGAATATATAGAGAGTTGAAAGATGATTGTCTTAAAATCAGACTCCCATATCTGACTTGACAACTGATTGCAGTTGAAAACAATTGATTAATTAAATCTAAGATAAATTAAAGTTCTGTTAAATGGTCACCTCAGATAAGGTTGTCGATCCAAGTGGGCTGACAGAAAAACTAGTCAATGGATTTCTGCTACTCGGTGACATACCATAGTCATAAAGAGTACTATTTGTCAAGCTACCTAGCTTGCTCGATGAACTGCCAACATTGTTTCCAACATGATTTAATAGCGAGCCCTGAAATAAAAACAATTCATATTAGATGCATCTACCACCATATTTGTATTATTCATATAATAAAATAACGTTGTATAGATATTGGGGTACTTATATGTGTTGTATTAAATATCGACGGTCAAAGAAAAAAACTGTTAATTCAAATTTTTTTGAAAAAATATCAGGTAATTGAATATGATAAAGCAGGATCGTAACACTTACGTTTATTTCTATTCTAATTTCTTTGTGCAAAATAAAAATGTGCACATGTAAAGCTAAAGGTTCAAAATTGGGTAAGTCTCATACGAATACAAATAAATTAGATTAATTTACTAAAAAAAGATGACATGATAAGTTTTCGAAAAAGCAGAATAAATTGTGCAGCATTGGGCAATTTATAAGGAACAGTTGAAGTTTAAAAATGCTCTCCTGACATTTGTTTTTTCATGAGAAACCAAGTTTATCCTATGACTATTGATAGGCAGTATATACTTATGTGTAGCATGCAGTGGAACAGGTTATACTAACACTGTCAGGAACTGATAGGAAGGATTAAGTTCAATTGATAAGGGTTGGTGATAGTCAAGTACTATAAGCTCCATAACAGCAGGCAGACACATAGTGCAGAGTACATACTAAACAAATATACAGAATCTAATGTACATCATATGCTTAACACTGAGTAGGTAACTAATCTAGTATATAGAGTGAAAAGGTTCTACGTATGTCAGCATGTAACATATCACAAATCATTCTAAACCAGTAGAAATTTTCGCACTTAGTTTGCTCGCCATGAGTATCATATAGCTACCCCTTGAGAAACGTAGCCGGGGTAATAACTCAGATATCTCACTCCTCTTTTTTAATTATTTATTTAGGCTTTACTTGCCTATAAGAAGGTATGTATTATTGTATTGTAACAATATTTTCATGAGCAATTGAATTTTATTTTTAAATGAATAGATGGAAAGAAATGCTGTGCAGGAACTTCTCTACTTAGGTCACTAGAGGTAGTCAAGGGATAAATTAAATTGGAAAAACCTACAAGGCTTGCATGTGGGGGCAGGGTCCGAGAAGAAAACCAATTTTGGTATAGCTAGACCACCCATGAGGTAGGACCAGTAGTGAGTGGGAACCGACATAGAAGAAGCCACCCCTACAGCACCAGACAAAAATATATCCACATATTTATAGATCATTGTTTGTAACTGATTCATTATTAACTTTATTTAACATCCTTTTACTCTTTATGGATAAGCAAGTAAAATAACATCAAAGTAAGAGGATCGTGATAATACTTATCCCTTAAAACAGACCACAGAAAGATGCGAGTGCTGGTTGTGTGTTAAGCCTACATTCATTAACAACAATGTCTGCCCACAAATCTTCTGTCTCTAAACAATAGCGTTTATTAAACAAAAACATTTTCAACAGCTCTCAACTGTCATCTTCAGTTGCCAATTGATTGAATGAAAAATTTACATGTTATTTTTATTATGAAGGAAACTGTTAATACTAGGTCATAGAGTAAAGTCGGTAGAAATAACCAAATTCTTTCAACAGTTTATTTCAGAATAAAAATAACATGTTGTAAATTTTTCATACCAACAATCGGCAACTGAAGAAAATTGTATTGCTATTGTGGAGGGATGGAAGATTTGTTATTTGATTTATATCTTTCCCCAACCGCCACTAATCAAATAAAATAAAGTGGTGTCTGATCTACTTATCTTTTAGATGATGATTGAAAGCATGAGCTAAGTTAATGCTAGAGTATACAATAAAATAATGATTTGAAAGCAAACATTATTGCTGATGAATAGACGACGGGAGGTGAAATGGGCCATCTGTTTTCATCTGTGTTTCAGTTTGCACTCTGAATAATGTTAGGCTGTATGCGCTCAATCCGCTTGCGCGATTGATAACAAAATTGTTGGAAATAGAAATTGCAACCCATTCGCTATAAATTAAAAGGTATACAAATACTTCATATACAACAAACAAAATATATAAGTCCATTATATATTCATCCTCCTGAAGCAAACATGCAATGAAAGAAATGGCAACTACCATAATATAACCATTATACTACCACAACCAAACGTGGCACGATTATAATCTGTCAGCCGGTTAACATAAGCATAATAAATGTTAAAACTAAGTGAAATCTTAAATAAGATTTAATAACTTTTGATCACATATACCTCTAACGAATCAGGATGTGAGAACCTGTTAGCTGACAAAAAACCAGACTGTAGATGGTGTAGGGGAGAAGCTCGGGTAGGTGAAAAGCTGCCAAGACAACTTGTGTGGCCACTACCTGGTATGTTGACGGGTGCACTACTTCCAAGCATTCCTTAAACATTTAAATTTTCCCACAAATGTTAAAAGAAATTTTCATAATTACTTTTAAAATTTAGTTGATTGTGAAATATTAATCACCGAAAAAATTTAATTTGAAGCAAACAGAAGATTCACAGTTACACACACACGCGTAAGTACTTTGGGGGGGGATAGTTCTCCTTGGTTTATGTCCCTTGATGAACTGATACTACTATCACCACTCTGCTCTACTAACTATTCAGAGTATGACCAACTGTGACACCTCAGGGTTAAGAAAGTAATCAACTTGTTTTAAATTATGTTCATTTATTCTTTTTTATGAACCCTTTATTTTTAAAAAAAGAAAAAAAGTTTTCAGTCAGGTTAACTAAAATAACTATATAAAAAAAAGCTATATATATTAATTATTTTTCATTAACCATTGATCACACACCACTAAAACACACAGATTAAAATGCAAAGGTCACATCAAGAATATAAAACCTAAAAAAGAACAAAAACCCAAATACCAATTAAAAATAACATCGAACAAATATAACTAAACAAAACGCATACTGATTACAATGAAAATAAATGAGAAACAAACAAAAAAAATATTACAAAGGAGCTCATTTACCCTTTAAGCAACAAGGCACCAATATAAAGTGTTCAAGCTAGAAGTGTATTAAGTGGTTTCAAGGTACTTTACATATTTTTATCTTAATCATCTTAATTAAGGGAAAACTTTATAAAGCTATTGAATATTTAATTGAATAAGAGAGGAGTTCATTGAGAATCAAAAACCAAGTAGTACAAACAAAAATTTGTCAGCAATAAAACTATCAGTTTCATTACAAAAAATTTTTTTTTTACAAGTACCCTAATATATTTTAATTGACAACGAGTAACAGTGTTTAATCCGAGTAGTTACAACCCCCCCAACCACAACCACCTTCTTTATAATGAAGCATTAATGTAAAAGTGATTTTTTAGACTTTTTATTTCAAGGTAGTAGATTCCTTTAATGAAATAATAAAGGTTTTGGTTAAATATCATCAAAGAAATACTTTCAGATAGCAAAATAATGTCAAAAAAAAGTTGATATCCGATTCACGGTATGGCATGACAACGGTGAGGATACAATTCTAGATATAGGTTTATTATAAATTTGAGTATATCATTGCAAGCTTAAAAACAAATAATATAACAATAGCTTTATTGATAAAGGATCATTAACATTTTTAAAAAAATCACCTGAGCTAGCCAATCCGGCTGAAATGGAATTTGATATCGTCGGAGATTCGGTTTCAGCGAAATCTCTGTCCATTGCCATTAAGCCTAAAGGTTCATCCAGGTGTAGTTCATCCAAAGCGTTACCTTCAATAAGAAATGAAAAGCATAACTTCTTGAAGTGGAGTTATTCTGTGGTAAAATCTAACCTTTGGCAATTAAGTTTGTTAAAATTAAATATAGTATACAATCAAATGGACTTATAGCAATACTCTAAAAACTGATTGATCCCAGAATCAGTAGCCTTACCATTATTTTCAAAAAAAAATTTATTTTTAATAACTTTAAGTTTTTAATTAACCAACTTTTTTTTAAAGCAGTAACCGGCTAGATTGTATTTTCTAAAAAATAGATACAGGTCATAGAAAGTGAAAGAGCAATATCTTAAATATGTACTTAATTATTGATAAAAAATGCTCTGTATTTTTTACCAAAACTACTTTATTTTATTATTAAACCATCTAGGCAAATGAAAATAGCTTTTTTCAACAAATAAAAAAAATAGACACAATATCCATTGTTGCCTTTCAAATTTTTTTTTTTTTAAAGATCTTAGAAAATTTTATTTGTTACTATCTTCAATATAACTTAAGCCATGGTAGTTTTTCACACTTCCCATAACTCAATTTAAACCGAACAATTAATCAGTGTACTTCTAAGTGTTGTCAAATACACATTTAAAATTTTAATAGATATTGAATCATTGGGAAAATATAGACAGATGAAAGATGACAGTTCCTGTTAGAAATAGACACTGTTTCTTCAGGATCAACAAAAAAAAAGATAATACTTTTTTAGTAACGGATAACTTCATTTAAATCTCAACTCAACATTTACTTAAAAATATTTTGTCAACATTTACTTAAAAATATTTTGTCAACATTTCAACACAATATAGTTAACGCTTACTTAAGAGTGCTAATAAAGAAAATAAACAAGACAATAGATTATACTCTTTTTAATGTATGTATATTTTACAATAGCAATTGTAAAACTGTTCTAACTGAGCTGAAGATTTTAAGGATATATTTCACAACAGCTCATGTGTTACACGATGATAGATTTAACAAATGTTGCTAATTTCAAAGATTTCTAAAAAGTCCAAGAAGACACTGAGGTGATAAAGACTAGTTATCACCTCAGTGTTGTATCTGTGACTGTAAGTCTTGCGGTAATAACTAGTCTTGTTGATTCTTGATAACGGCAATGTGAGCTGCTTGTGCGTTAAATACGCAGAATTTGAGAGTATCTTTATGTGATATTTCCTTTTAACCAATTATAAATTTATATATATATTTAATACAGTCTGAACCCATGTTAATAGTTATTACATCCTTTTAACTTTTTCACCACCTTAAGCTGATTTACAACATCCACTCAAAAAACTCACAATTGCTTTAAATGGGTTAACTTTTTCATGTCTATAAAAGTCTATATAAGTGATAAAAAAAGTAAGAAAAAACTATAAAAATTGTTAAATAATGTATTCTCTTGTTTAGTTTTGACTTTATATATATATTGAGATGTATCGAAGGATAAAACTTCAAGAAGCTACCAACACGAGCGCTCATAGTGAGCCTGTGTCATAATATATAAATATTTTTTTTTAATGGAAGGATAATTCCCAGTTCTCCTCATTCCAGTAAATCATTACAATCTGATTTAATCAGCTTTTTTTATGAACATCATAAGATTGCTTAACAGTAATATATACATTTCACTGTAATATTTTAGCTGTTAATAAATTGGTAAACAATATACTTTATCTCGCTCTTCTTCCTGAAATCAATTAGTTCTGAAAATTAAACTCTACCTCTAATGATGAAATTACCTTTACTTTCAATGATGTTTACATGAAAATTTTCTGTCAGAAATTATTAACATTCGATCCCAAAACTTCTTATTAGAAACAGTGTGTTTACCCATGACATCTAGACTGTCGTAGTGAAGTGGTCGTATCGAAGATCCATGTGTAGTTTGATTGCTAGACATTCCGAGGGTAGTGAGGTAGAGAGCTTGTTTCTCTTGTCGTTTATCGGCTTCTCCAAACCTTGGGTTGTTGTCAATCGCAACTAGTTGCTCCATTAATAGATCCTAGAATAATAAAAAAATGCATTAAAGTACACAAGAATAAGTAAAGATCTTAGTAGTTGTTAAATTTCATTGAAATAAAATATACTGGACACAAATCGACAATAGCATACCCTATGAATAACGTCGTGCTGTGAATTGTGGTTGAATGATGAATTTAATTGGTTTTCTATCCTATTGTGTGACAGTTGTGCCCCGGGAGCTTTGCTATGTGAACCATTTGAACCAATGCTGCTAGTAGAGGCACACTCGGACATGTCTCCACTGCCATTCTGTAGAATATCATTTTTTATACACATTACCTTTAATTATTCCTCAAGAGTGTTACAAGACTAGATTTTAACTGACAGAGATAATTGAACTGACATTATTAGTGTACCTGCTCAAACCCAATTTCCCCCCCTCCTCCAATCAAAATAATAAGCTTTATTTATATTTTACGACTTATTTCTTAAATTTCTTCGTTGGATGTCTTCTGGTTTTCATTTTCAGGAGATTAGTCTCCAGGAATGTAATGTTTTCTTTCTTTAGATCCCTCCAACATTAAATGAAACTTCTTTAGAGGCTTTTGACCGTTTTGCCAATGCATCTTTCAGAAAAATACCACAGAAAAGAAAACTTGACTGATGATTGTTGAAAAAGAGTGCAATGTGAATTTTATTGAATCATATTGGGAGAAACTACTAGAAAAATTTTTTTTTTCATGTTAAAGGAGTACAAAAAATATTGATAAAAGGGAAAGCCGGGAATCGTTCCATATCTCTGTAGTTAAGTCAGGTGGGGTGTACAATATAGCTACTAGAACATGAAAAGTTTTAATTTTTATGTTCTTTTTAATTGTTAAGTGTCTCACCAACCCTACATTCTCTTCCAATCGACTTAGTGGTCTGTCCTGTTCCAGGAGAATGGTGACTTTTCCACATCCAGAAAATGTTAAAAGCGCGTATTAGCAGTAAATGACCGCGACTGATTATTATATGATTCTCCGTTTTCTATAATACATCTATACAATCTGGTTTCATTTTATTTTTTTTTAACCTGTTAATTGTTTTGATAATTATTTTAACACTTTCCTAAAATAATTATCAAAACAATAAACGGGTTAAAAAAAATAAAATCATCAAAATGGGCTACCGCTTTTTTTGTGGAACAGTGTATATTAAAAGGTTTTTTTTTTTTTAGTGTAGATCGTAAGTCGTCACTTGAGCCTAGCTTAGGAAGGTTGTACATAAAGGAATTTTAAATGTCTCAAAAATAAAACTTTCAAACACTGCACAAAATGTAACAACTACATTAATTATTAACTTACTAATTTGCAGGATTTTGATTTGGTAATATTACTGTATTCCTTAATGAAACCAGTTTATACAGATTAAAGAAAACAAAGAATCATATCATAATCAGTGGGTCATTTACTGCTAATACACGCTTGTAGCATTCTTTTTTTGTTAATCTTTCATTGGAGTGTTTTCTTGTTGTTTTTCCTATTAATAAAAGAGTTTTCTTTCATAGGCTTTTAATATAACATACCTTACATTTTGTAGATAGAAATGTTCTTTGATGGAGATAAATAATAAGTTAAAACCAAATAAGTGAGATTTGAAGTAAGCCACTTTTTTTGTACAGCAATCAAAACAGAAATGAGAGCTTTTTTAAGAGAACTGCTGGTTTATGCTCAAAAAAAGATAGTTTATTAACTCAACGTTATTTATGTTATGGACATTTAATGAAGATATTTGGAAACAAAAAAAAACACATACAGATGATTCACTGCTCTTTTTGTTCCTTTTCCTAACTGTTGGAAGAGCATTTGATAAGATATCTGCTAAATTTGTTCCTAATTCCAACGGGGCTGCCAATTCTCTTGCTATGCTCATCTCCTCTGTAAAAGACACAAATAGGCAGGTTTCATTTTTCAGTATTACTCAGTAGTGAAATTAATTATTAATTTTACAGCATTTATTGGTGGATAAGACATACTTTTTTTTTTTATAATGAATATGTTTTCTACTCGTGTTTCTGTCTATATGTAGGTCCTGGCCTTTACGACCTGAGACCTTCTTGGAGACATGAAAATTTACATGGAAGTCCCATTTGAAGCAAGGAAGATAAGAAAAATGTAGCCATCTTCATAAGCTTGAGTTCATGCCAGTAATTAATTAGTTGGTATTAAAATAAATAAATATTTATCTTTCATATTAATAAGTTGTATCAAATTAAAGATACAGTGTCTTGATTACTAATTAGTAGTATGTAATGGGGCTTTACTTGTATTATGGTTATCAAGGTGGTTTTCGTAACTGTAATGAAACCCTTACTTGTATGATGCATTTCACTTGATTTTAACAGAAACTCCTATATCAATGGTCATCTAGAGAATTGTTATTAATAATAGTGGGATCTATACGACAACACAAATTGACAACTATAAAAATATATATAATATAGGCAAACTACCTCTCAGCAACTTTAATGTTAGGAATCACGAAATGTTCACTTGTCAGCTGTGATGCAATGCTTACAGTCATTTTGAGAGTACGACCAAAGAGGATTTATTTTTGCAAGGGTCTCACTCATGCAGAACTAGCTCCATTGGGAGAGCACCCGACTATATTGGGAGCTCCCTGGTTCGATTCCAGATTTTGCCAGATTGGATCATTAGTGGACTATAATTACAAAAAGACATTAAAATCATGTTTCCAACTATTTGTGAAGGTTCCACCAACAGCAATAAAACACTCTATTGTAGGCTACATCATACCTGACTAAATTTGTTATAATTCCTATGGAAAAAAAGGCGTCTGTCTTATACACCAAAAAATAACTACCATAACTTTTGGACGTTTCAATCTTAATCATAAGAAAGGGTCAAACTCAGGTATACATACGATCTACATGAGCGAAGGCACAGAAAACTCCCCTTGGGCAGTAGCCTGCGGTTGCTACGTCATTGCATTTGGTAGATTTATATATCTCAGGATGAAATTGCTGTTCTGTTCTAGTATGACAGTAACTGCAGTTATCACCATTTTCACAGTTAGCAGGCTCTCCCCATTCATCTCCATGTTTCACGTTTGGACAAGGAGTTGATCTGAAATACAGAAAACAAATATAAATTTTAAATCATAGAAATGCTTAAACTAGATAGAAACTGATATTGTGAACTATAATTAGTGTTTTGATAAAATGATTTTAGTAGTTTACCTATATTTGTATTTCCGAGGACTTCGCCTTTTATCCCTGCTATTGTGATATTGAGGGCAAGCGTAACCTTGTCTACATAATCTTGGTGGTCTTTTGCACTGTTCGGTCTTGTAGCTTGACAATACATATTTGGTATCTAAAAATTACAATATTTAAGTTACAAGAACAGTTTTATTTTTTTTTACAAGTTTTAATTACAATGTCGAAAAATAATTGACACTTTTAAATCAAACCAGTTTTGTTCTTTTAGTTCATTCTCAATTGTGAACTATAAGCAATAAATTATGGTCATTGCCACAACCTACTTACAACAAGGTGGTCTTTTGATGCCACCATTAAACTAGTTTAAAAAATGGATTTAATTCAATCCCAATATTGACTATTTTAGCCTATGAGAGCGATCGAAAATTGGAATTTCTATATGATATGATCGAATATACAAATATTTGTTGAAAAAAAACTGCCAATAATTTAATAGATTAACAAGACAGGAAAAAAATATCCAAATAACTGAAACTAGTCATAACGTGCCACACATAGCTCACGGGAGACCAGCATGTCTGATGCGTAGAGCCCTTGAGATCGAGTCAAGTCATCACATAAAAGCAGCTTAGAATGTCGGGAATACATAAAGCTCGTGTTAATTTTGTGTCTACATGTATGGAATTATGCACATATTTACAAATTTATTCATATAGTTTATTAATAGAATTATATTGATGATTAGTAGATTTCAATTTTAGTATTATTTCAGTTGTCATGGTTCATCAAGAAATTTTAATACAGCTGTACAGGATTGAGACATCTTACATGAAAAATTATTGTACAGGAAGATACACATTTATTCTGGCTATCAGAGCCGTTTTGTGCAGGCTCATTAACAATTCAAAAATAGACAGACAATATCAGCTTCCGTGCTGTGTACCATCGATCAGTCTCCCGGATATGAAGACTAATCTTCAAAACAAACCAGCCTTGAGCCGGGAGGACCTTCACAGTACAAGGTGTATTCTAAACAATCATCCCGTCAATAGGGCCGCGTGTTGATGTTTGGCTGCAAGTCTTCCAGCGATAAAGACCGTTTACCTTATCAAATGGTCATCAATCAGAAAGTTACAGTGCTATAGTTTACTTAAATGACTACTCATTTCTCAATTGAGACAACTATTATTGAATAAAGAGGTTATTATGATTCTTATCATGGATTATGATGTAAAATCATTATTGAACAGTGTAGGGGGAGTACTATTTCTTCATTTTCCAATTTATTTCAGCATGTATAATACTTAAAGATTAACTCCCTACCATTCATTTTTATGATGCAAAGTATAATTATATATGTGATATTATTTATTGTAAAGATCTAATCCGTTAATGTGTCTATCTGTTAATCTATTTTTGCTGCAATTACCTATTTCTTCCATTATGGGTTGTATCCTAAAATTAACTTCTATACATGATACAAAGCAGGTACGAGACAGATAATGGAATCGCCGGCCAGGCTACAGGCTCCCTCAAGCTCACAAGTGATCCAGGGCTCCTACTCCTAAACCCCCCCAACTCCCCTGTCCAAATACCCTGGGTTACTGATCAGGGTGGCTTCAGGGCCGAGGGTGCAGCCAGCCACACACTGCCCCCGGTACCAGTGGCCATCAGGAGGGCGTTAGATTACATTAGGACCCTGCCACCAGAGCCCCAGCAGCAGTCAACTGCTTAGGACAACTCTACCTATGTGTAAATTTGTGTACATGGATGTAACATCCTTTTGAGCAAGGACAAGGCGTAGTGCCATTTCCTGACTACATGATACCACTGACATAGACTTTATTTATAACATAGTAAAAGAAAGGAGTCATATGTTTCAAGCTTAGTGAAAATAATGCAAGGAAAAGGGTTGTGCATAATGAATCAAATAGTTAGAAGATACATAAACAAATTCATTTTATTTTTAAGGCTCACTACTTATTCTTTTAGTTGCAGGTTTTTTTTGTTTCCCTAAATATTCACAGACTACTTTATAAACCGTTTCGTATTCTGTTAATGGCTTCTTCAACCTTTTTGCTACCCTTCTCAATTTCGAATAGCTCGCTGAAACCTTCTCATAAGCACTGTCTAGTCGAGAAATGCGAGCAGCGAACATTTTTTGTTTTGCTGAGTCAGTCAGTTCCCATTGATAACCCAGCAGTATTAATTTCATTAATATCATCAGCTAAGTCCTTGAATTCATCACTAAGAGCATACATTTGCTCTTCCGATTCATCCTGGTTAACTTTGGGAGGCATGTTAATGGAAGAATTTAGCAATAAGCAAGAAGGTACCAATTAAATAAACAAATCTTGTGAGTGGGAAAATGATTATACAAAAGGATCAAAACGGAATGTTTTAAATACAATTACTTTTTACTGAAATCACAACATCCAGACCAACCAGATGGAGGACCAAAAGATGTGGAAGAAGGGGCTAATAATAATAATTCGGAAATCTTCTATCCTGTGCAAAAAAACCAGCTGTGAAAATCAATAAAAAGCCAAACAATATTATACTCTCATTTTCCCAAAAAAGACTAAGGGTTTGAGCTAGAGAAAACCCCAGCAGGTAAATGTACAATGAGAAATATAAAATTGAGGAAATATGACACAAAGTGAAATTATATGGCAAAATGTACAATGTGAAATTAAAGAAAATTACAATTATTTTTGAATGAATCAATGTAAAACACCTGTTGAGTACATAACATTTTTTATCTGAAACTTACTGTATAAAATAAATCTAATGTTAGTTACTAAGATAGTACCAGAGAAAGAAAGTAGATAAGGGGAAAAAACTCATACTATGCACTAGTTATCAGGATTGAAAATATATAAAAAGAAAATTTCAAAACAAAGATTCTTTCACCTATTTATACGTTTTCTTTCTTTGGAACCAAATAATTTCTAATTATTTAAATAGTTACAAGAACTATCAAGAAGTAAATAAAAATATCAACATAAGGGGGCAAGTATTCACGATGGGGTCTTACGTTTAAGTACAAGACAAAGACAACAAATATTGCCTTTTGTTTATGTAAATGAGAAATGATATTAATCAATATTTAACTACAGTTAAACTTTATTGAGAATATTGTTATGTAAAACTGAGTATGAAAATATAAAACTTATTTGAGAATACAATTGATAAACTAAATTGAAAATATTGTTATAAACCGACATCAATTAATTGGTAGGTTTCATGGCCAAGGCGCCAAAACTAAAATTAGATTTGAATACGATTGGCCAAATTTGTTGATTGAAATAATCTTCAATTTATTTTTTGTTAAATATAATCTTGTGCTAAACAAACAAGAAAGTTGGACGAGAAATTGTTGTCGAGAAGAAAGATTCTTCAAAAGGTGCTTTTGAATAAATGACGTCAATGTTATGGTTTGAAATCTTAGCTAAAATAGCGGATAATCTATGACCTTCTATTCTTGAAAGTAGAAGGGGGGCCTGAGTTGATCCATCGGTAATTTGGTGTGTGGTGTAACGAAATATAACAGCTTACCGGTGAATCCAAGTGATAAGAAAAAATTCTTCAATGGTCTTCTAATTACCAAACAATTCGTAAATTGGTTGTAGTTGTTGCATCCCAATGGTAAAGGTGTGAAAAGGCATCGATAATATAGAGATGAATGTTCAATAATCAAAACGGCGAAGTTTTTGTGGCACCTCCTCGTACAACAAATATCATGAGACTGAAAAACGGTAATTTGTTGACGAAACTCGAAATACGATCGGAGCTAATCCGCAGTTTATAAACAAACCCGATGTTGATCGCATCAAATTGCACCTTCTTACTTGATAAGACGACAATAACATTACAACTCCTAATATTATGAACTACATCTCGAGATAAAATAAATATTACAATCTTTGAATTTTTTCCTCTTTTAATAACTTCATTAAAGTAAGAATAATAAGAACAAACACATCTGGCTTTTAATTAATAAAATGAAATTATTGGTTTTTGAATTACGTGAATGAAATAAAAATCAACATTTTTCCTTTTAAATCAGTGTGCGATTATTGTAAATTGTTCAAAGGTTTTTATTGATCCCATGATAATTTAAAACTCGAGAAAAATAGAAGAAAATAACTATCGGAACCCGACACCTGGAAATCAAAATTACTCCACCTTTTACCTGTTTTAGATCTGATTCTAAATAAGTGTGGAAATGTGTGAGTATAGCTAACATCTACAATGAAAGAAACCTTGAAAATACTGAACAATTGCCTATTTTGGCTAAATCTAAGAAGTATACATTGGACATTTGGCGCCCCGCCAGCAATGTCTACATAAATGCCTTGTTAATTGTAGGAGGGACATTTTCTCAGGTTTTTATTTACCTAAGAACTCCTGTGTCCAGGTAGCAGCCTACAGTTGACTGAAGTAACTGACATTATTCTGTCTTTACCCTTCTCACCCAGACTCCTATCCTGTATTCTATAGACTTTACTGCAAACCATGCTATTAATGTGAATTGTTTTTATAACTAATGACCAATCTAGCTCTGGACATTTTTTTTGACGGACCTAACCAACGAGAATGTCAAAAAAAATCGTGAAATTATCACGGAAGATTGACGACGGACCATCTTGGAGTTGAGCACTGAGCATTTTAAGCGAAGATTTGGGGATGAGAGGGATGGCTGCAAAATTTGTTCATCGACTGCACAACAAAAACAAGGTTGCTTGGAAGGAAAAGTTCCGAAATGACACAAATTTGTTTTCCAAGGTCATCACATGTGTCGAATCATGATGCTGTGGATACGATCCTGAAACTGCACAACAATCAAGCCGATGGTAGATTCCAAATTCACTCGTTCATTCCTTAAGTGAGACTAAGCATTAAGAAGATGCTCATTTGTTTTTTCAGGAGTCGTCCATTCACAGTTTGTTCCCCCGGGTCAGACAGTTAACCAGGCTGGAAGTTTTGAAAAAATTGTGCAAAAATTAGCGAAGGAAAAGCCATGATTTAAAGGAGTCAGGGGACTGGTTGTACCATCACAACTCTCCCCCGCTCAGGCAGCTGCCGTGCGCCGATTTTTGACAAAAAAATAGTATGACCACTGAGCCAGAGCCACATCCTCCCTGTGACTTCTTTTCATTCCCCCGAATGAAAAGGGACATGAAAGGAAAGCGTTTTGCGGACGTTGAAGAAGTAAAGACAAATTAAAAGAATGTTTCCTGAATGAAATATTGAAAGTTTGCTCACTGTAATGGAGAATACTTCGGAAAGAGATTAAAGGTTTTTTGTTTGTTTTTGGCACGCCCTTTTGGATATGATTTTTTTTTTTTAAAGGAACGATCAGGCCAGCAAATGACACTAAAATGCAAAATATCATGCTTCTAAAAATACACATTTAAGTAGTGAGAACACAATGTAAATGCCAGTTTTAATGATTTTTAAAAATTTTAAGCCAAGACGGTCCCAACCTATAATACATATTAGTGATCAGTTGATAATTTTAATTCGATACCCTATTCAAAATATCGTTATTTTAACAGTCCAGTAATTAATTATGACACAAAGTAATTTACCATATTGACCACTGTAGGTTAGCCAGGCAACTTTCGGACTATCGCGGATCGAAAGAAATTGATAGGTCAGGATCGTTTCTAAAATCTTTAAATTATGAAATAGGATGGGGAATTTTAATAATGGAGGGGGCAAATAATTAAAATAAAAAACTATTGGGGAAGCGGGAATCTACCCCGTTGACCAAGGTTACAGTTACAGTGCGAATTTTATTGCGACATATTCTTCAAAATATGTGACGATAGCAGTTTTATTCCTTTTTAGTTCTGGATTTACAGGCTTATATTGTATATATTCCTTAGTAAACTGAATATATAGAATAATAATATGCTAATATATAGAAATATTCAGCAGTTTTTCTAAACAGAAATTTGGGTAAGGCTTCAACATTCGCGAAGGTTGCGTTCAAATTTTGAATATCAAGGCAATTAAATCAAGTTTTCTAGCGTGTTCTAGAGTACAACGAACATATAATACAATAATTATTTCAAATTGAAATTCAGTGGCTAGAGAGCTGAAAAGAAAAGAGGTAGTTTTCCTAAGTCTTTATCATTCACGAAGGTTACGTTTCTAAACTGGTCCAAGAGTATTTAAATCAATTACCCCCACAGATAGGTGCACAATAAACAATGTTCGTATACAAAAACTAACAATAAACTTTTCACTTAGTCAAAAATGTTACCAGACTTCTAAAAAAACAAAAAGAATCATGACTTGACGTCTACACTGTCACACTTACAATTTTAAATTAATCGCCCCATTCCTGTTTAACGAATAGGTTAAATTATAAGGAAACGTTTTTGATCTTTTAGTACGGTGCCCCGCTATTTACCCACTTGACTAACAATACAGCCAAATGTCTCCAACATTTCCAGAATGGGATCATGCGAAAAGTGGTCCGACATACCTCTTTCGAGAGGTTGAAGAACGCTGTCCTGCACCCGTTGCTTGGTGTGCCATCGGTGGGCGAGTTCATCCGTCGAAGACACGAGTTTTTTGATTCGTTGCAGCACCTGACAAACCCAGTGTTTAACAATATGACCCCACCATCCCTCCCGCATCGATGGCAACAGACTATCGGGGAAGAATTAGTATGTTAGTTTTAAATTTGATCAAAAAGGTGAGCCCCATCACCTTTATTAGTCAGTTTAGTCCAGTCCCGTATATAGATTCGCCTGAGTATCTATAATTATATGTAAATTTAAAGGGGCTATGAAAAAAAAAAAAAAAGTACAAGTGCTACGATGGTCGAGTTCGGAGGGAGAGGCTCAACTTGCACACAGTAATGAGACCTTAGATGCGCGGTCCTAAAAAGTATTACAAGTTGTAAACAAAATCGCCACAAAATAAGCCAATTAAGTAATAATAAGGTACGTTTCGCTAACTTTTTTCACTACTGAAATGATTAGTGTTCATTAGCCGATATCATCGCAGAGTTCACTTGCGAATGATAGTTGGTTTGGAGGTCACAAGGTCTGCCTTCGGCGTCGCTCTGGGCTGACGAGATGAGTCGCTAATTTATAACTAGATTTATCAAATTACAGCAGCTAGGAAGCAATTTCAGATTTTAAGAAGTTCTGATCAGATTATATTAGAGGCGATAAAGCAGAAAATAAACATGAAATCAGATCGAACGACGATGATACACATTTTTTAACGCTGCTGTCACTTAAGTGCCCTTTTCCCATTGGGAAAAACTACGTATCTTAACAGCTTTAGACCTGAGACTTAAAAAATCTCAAACGTAAGAGAAAGGAAAAACTTTTTTTTTTTTACACATCTCCCTTCCACGTGAAAACGTGATATTTAAGATTAAATATAACTTTAAAATTTCAGGACAATTGTTTCATTTTTGCGCCCACTATGGTCAAACACTAAAGACGATTCTATTGATTGGTAAATAAAACTTTTATGTTCCAGCTGGCCAATGCTTAAATATATAACTCCCAGATTAAAACACTTGAGCATATCACATACCCCTCCACTGCTGCCCCATATGCACCCTTTTTTTTGTAATCCGAAGGTGAGCCCCATCACCTAGTCCTGTATATTGATCTTCAAACTTCAAAAAGAAATGTAATTCTACCCTCCTTCAAATGCGTCTGCAGCAAGAGGAGAAATATTGTTCATATGTTGTAAAAATGTTGAATTAAAAAAAAACCATATGTACTATGCAACATAATAACATAAAGGTGTATGAAAAAACATAATGCAGAGAGCTAGCTATCCAACTACGGAAACATTCTCCACTGGATGACCAATCCAATATTAATTATGATTCTCGATTTTTTTTAATAGCCAATTCAGACTTTTTTTTTCTTGTAAAACACATAGGGGAAATTAGTTAGTTATATAATGTAGTAAGGAATGTTTGTGGATAGTAATGCAAATAAATTTTACCTAAAAACATACTCTTATTTTTATTAACATAACAGGGAACAGAATAGTCAAGGATTGATGACTAATGGGGTAATCATTTTTTTTGTTTATATTTTTAAAAATGCTTCTTTAAGATTTAGTGGCACAGACTTTGCTGGCATTTAACACTTGCTAAGAACCAATATTATATTATTATTGTGAACCAAATATCAAAATGAAAAACCTACCAATTTAGGCTGTGATTTTCATTTTATAAATATAAAGCGTAGAGATTTTTTTTTTATATACTTTCTTGAGTAGATAAAACTATATTTTTTTTTAGATTATAATTAGGCAGTGAAAAAAAGGTGCAGCTGGGCAGAGGTCAGAACATCTTGGTTTTCGATTCTTGGCACTGTCTTGTATTTTCTTTGGCTATCATGTTTCTTTTTCAATACATATTAATTTATATGGAACAGGCGTGAAAATTTAGCATTTTCATGGAATAATTTTATCCAGCAATTTATATTAATTTAATCAATTATTCTTAACAAAATTCAATAAGAGGCATTTCAGGATTTAAAATTTTTGTCCATTGGTTTTATTTTTTCTTTGCAACATATATTTTTAATGAAGACCTACATTACATCTGGCATGTCTATACGTTGGGAGTACTATTAAGTTTAGTTATTCAGGAGTGTCTTAACAAGTTCATTTCTTCCAAACTTTGGGGCTGTACCATCCATGTTTCATCACCATACATACAGGGTTTACACCCTTTAAAGACGTGGAAGATTCTTATCTTTTTTTAATATTTTTGTAATTAACTCATTCTCTTTATTTGATTTTATATTATAATAAAATATATATATAATGTATCATAGGGACTTAATTATATCTAGGAGAAATAGAAAAATACAACAAAAAGTCTAATTTTTAATGGTCCTAAATGTCTTTAATAAATCTTTTTTCTTGTTGATTCATGATATACAACACCTTATAGAAAATGATGACTGCTGTACGTCAATTTCAGTGGTACTGTATAATATAGTTGAGAATGGTAGTATGGCTGTGTGAATTTGTTATAATTCTTAGAAATTTACTTGGTTTTATTTAAAGAAGTTACTAACACAACATCGAATGCATTTTATAAACTTTGTTTTATATTTTACAACCAGTTTAGATGATAAGTAATGAAATGGAAACAGCCAAATGACAACCTTGCCTTCAGCACTTATGGGATTCATATGTGGTATAAAGATTAAGCCTTTAACAAAAATTGCATTTAAGTACTTAACAGTCTGGGACCAGTTCAGTTCATGCTAAGTTAATTTGGACCTACATTTAGTGAATAGTATTGTTTCCATTTTTTTCAATATTTATTTGTGATTTTCATCTGAGAAAAAGAAATTATTTCCTTTGATTAAGAACTTTACAAGCCTTTGAGACATTGAGTAGCCATGAAGATTAGCCCATTGGCAAATAGAAGGCGAACGTATACAAATTACAGCACTTATTAATTAGGCAGATTTGAAAAAAAAAACTGACAACTTAGTAAGACCTATAACCATGAACCATTTCTAGCAGGTCTCGTAAGACTTCTCAATGGAGAGTTTGCAATTTTTGTAAATTGCTTTATTTCCACTTTTCATTCACCTTTGCCATGTGATCAAAGATATTGTATATGTATGTCACTGTGGTATTAATTAACGAACAGTTGTGAATGCCTTCTGCCACATAAAAGCAATCACAATATAACAACTTTATCTAACAGTTTCTATGCAACAGAACTCTTTGACCAATCAGATGAATATATTTTCTTTTGGTAATCACTTAAAAAAAAAATTAAATTAATATCTCATTAAAAATGACACCAGAATTTTGTGTTGTGTATAAGATAACAAAAAAACCTTCAAAATATTAAAAAATACATATCAAGATGAAACAATGTATTAATGCGGTTGTCATATGAGCAACAGTCAAATCCTTACTCTATACTTTAATAACTGTCCTCGAAATCGATAAAAATAAATATAAAAATTAAGAATGGCTGAAGTTTTAAATAGTATATAATACCTTTAGTCCTGTCTTCCATTTGTTACCCTTGCCCAGATGTTAAAAGCTTGAAGCCTTTATTCACTAGATTCTATTTTTAAATGGATTCTTTCAGTCTGTTCAGTTCTTATTTTAGGTCTAGAAACCACCTATTGTTGAAGGCAATAAACTTTCTTTTAAAAAACTAAATATAAAAATAAAAGTTGTAACCGATGATTTGTTAGAGCATAGTGCCTAGAAATGAATCATGGCTACAAATCATACATACATATCATTTATTGATATGTTGGTAAAACAAATTTAAATATTTTCTGCAAATGAAATCCCCCATCCTACTAAACTATCCATTGTTACCTTAGAACTAAAAAAAAGAACCAAAATCTTTTATATTAATGGTCATTTACTAACCATTCAAAAAAGAAACTTTTCATATGCTTAACTAACTTTATGAGCTTATAAATTTATACTTATGGCTGACTGTAAATGTTGGTTGCCTTGTAAAAACTGTTAATAAGCACCCTATCAGAAGTACCCTGAAATTATAATTGAACCCAGTGTAATGACATTAATTATAATCGGTAATAATGATTCGGTTAATCATGACCGCTAGGGAAAATCTACAATAAAACCCTCGTTGGATGCCCGACTGAAAACCAAATGCTAACGGATTTACAAGTAGTGCCCTTCCAATAATGCATTTAATTTTTGGGACTACCATTACCACATATAATCCATCACTTAAAAAACTAAGGCACAGTATAAACAGGGTTGAGTTAGAAGTGATTATATCTGTTAAGCTGGTTTAAGGAACATGGCAGCAGAAAGTACATAATGTTCAAAGGCTTGAAGTACATCAAGTGATTATATCTGTTCAGTTGGTAGCACTACTTATTAAAATATTAGGCTGGGGACAGCATTTGTAACAGTTTCAGATCATACTGAGCATTAAATGCACGAGTACCTAAAAGTGGCGGCACTGTGATTAACGTTATAAATATAAATATTGCAAACACTATCCAATTCATTTACTTTTTCAAGCACTGATGTCTCATAGGTCAATGCAGGGATTAAGGCAGCCACTGGCACCATCTCAGTTCTATCTAGCTCACTTATTTTCTATGCTGGTGTACAATGTACTTGACATTTATAAAAAAAATATAGTACTCTACCATCTGTTTTATACTCCTCTTCTCTGGGAATCTGTTTTTAATCATCATGCATGTCCCTAGTGTTTTTAAACACTGACTAATCCCCTTATAGTTCCATTTTTTAACCACTTTGTTAGTAAATACAAAAGAACAAGTTCATTAGGACATGTGAAATGCATGATCATTTCTCAGCTGTATTGTGTCATTCTAAATTTTGCGATTTCCAATAGTTGAAACTAATTCATAATACCTAATACAATTTACTCTATTGTTATTTAAGGCTACTTGAAGATCTGCAACAGGTGGAAATCAATTTTGATATCCCATTTCCAGCAACTTCCTGATCTATTCGATCAGCCATTAACCACAGAAATGTAATAAAATTTGGTACCGCAATAAATAATTCTAACAATATATATGAAAAGGAGATTTTGTCTGTGTTCAAAGAAGGTGTGTCTAACCTTTTGGTATTTTATTGTAAGAAAAGGAGTTGTTTAGTGTCACGTATAAAATACAGTAACAGATGATAGCAGATGAGAGTATAACAATATATTTACTTACTTCAAATATTCGACTAATAAATTAGTACTTTAATCATTTATAAATTTCTCATTATAAAAGTAAAATACAAAACATCAACATAAAATTAGTGATAACATTTTTGGGACTAAAGCTTCAATATTTGGTTAGATGGAAATTCTCAAGAGCTCTCAACTCAAGATGCTCATGCAGGTGGCAATTTTTAATAACGTTATTTGACAATTTTATTAATCTCTCATTAAAAGAGCGAATGAGTGTGTTCAATTCAAAAATTCACCACTGGTTAATTAATAGTAGGTTAAAATTGTATTGGTAAATTCAGCCACAGTAACTTTGAAACACAGTGCAGTGAGGAAATGGAGCTATGAAAAAATATATTGATATATCAACTAATGAGGTTTTTTTAAAACAGAAACTGAAGTTAGGTTACAACTAATTTTTAAACAAATAACAGTATATTCTTCTGATAACAATAATTTTAATATGATAAAATATTAAAATAAGCTTTCAACAAAATATTATTATTTCATTAGCAATATTATAAATAGAAGTATAACAAGTAACATCATGCTGATAATTCCAATTGAGTTTTGGTTCAGAACTTAATCAGGAGATTCTGAGGCATCAGGTCACGGAGATTAAAATATATGAACTCATTTCAGACATTTGCTTTGACAATAATTATATCTAGTTATGTTATCAACCCATATATACATTAGTACCGACGCGTCCGGCGGTCTTATTGATTGAATTTATCATAAAAATATTTTAAATTTAATAACACCTTAGTAAAGTCACAACAATAATGAGTTGAAACTGAATAAAATTGTAAGTGCAGTAAAATGAAAAAAATAAAACAATAGCAGCTTTATAAACTAGGAGTTGCTGAATGAAAAAAAAAAATAATTACCTTGCCATTTGGGGTCTTCATTCATAAGATTTCGTTCTTTGTCTAACACGTTCGGCCCATTCAGAGTATTTTCACCTTCAGGATTTTCAATTGCCTACAAAAGTTTTTAAGTGATGTAAGGAGACATACATTTAATACTCGATATAAATTAATTAAAATTATGATCACCTGTATTTCTTTAATGTCATACACAGGAGGTCGTAAATCATGACTTCCATGAGCAAATGCACAGTGTGGGCCATTTTTGGCACAAAATCCTCTTGAATCAGTATCATGAACACACATACACGTTTTATAATACCTTAGGTGATATCTTCTTTCAGTATCACCGGCTGTTCTATGTAAAAATTGACAGCTGAAAAAATAAAATTAGCGATGAAGATGCATACACATATTTCTTGACAATACGGGATTGTAGTAAATAAAGTGATTCATATGTTGACACTTTGAATTTTACTATAAAAAACAAGGACAAAGAAACAGTTTGTGTTAGAGTTGTCAATACAAACTCACTCATCTCCATCAGGACAAATCCCTGTAGTTTCATCATATTTTGTGCAATAGTTGTCAGCACTATAGTTAAAAGACCCATCTCTTTTTCTAACAGGTCTCCGTCTTCTCTGATTCATAAAATGCCAATGAAAACAAGTGAAAGGTCTATGTTGTGTACATTTATGTTGCAAAAACAGGGAGCACTGCTCCACTCGAAATTCCTTCAAATACCTGGACATCATGTTGAAAACACTTTACATAACGGTAAGAATTTAAAAAAATATATACAATTACGCTGTCAAAGTGAAAGAATGCTTACGAATAATGATTTGGTTTCTCTGTTTGGGCTGTCAACAAAGGCTTAGACTCAGACGGCATTTTGTCGAGTAGCATTTTGGTGCTGCGCAATAGCACAGCGCACAGACGCTGCGGACTATGACGTACGACAACAAGCACACTGTTTTCAAATTCGAACCCCCCCTACTAGCTTATTTCTTACTTTACATTTAAAACTAAACTAAAAATAAACTTTATACTATAAATCATTATTATTTTACACATCAGTAAAGTTATATGCGAATCATGATCCTATTTCTTATTTCATTCTATCAGATGTTAATTTGATAATTTTTTATCAATAGCTAAGATGGAGGAAGTGAATAGGCGCCAAAAAAATGTAAACAAACAATCACAATAACAGTCTCTCTTCTCACGCACTAGTCGTGAATGTTGACTCCCCATTGTTTTCACATTACTTAAAAGATTTTTAAAACTCATTCATATTGGTAAAAATACATATATTATTTGTATGCATTTCCTTCATGCAGTTCTCTTCCACCAAATTGTTAAGCAGCCTGAAGCTAGTAAGGTTAGTTGTCCCACTTTGCTGACGTTTAAGACCAAAGCAAAAATTAAACGGTAATTTAAAGCCCCATGAAAGTATGAAATTAAGCTTCTTCAATCAAACTTACACGAAGAAGTGTTAAGTTCAAACTGAAAGAATTTCAGAAGAAGGGATTTGAATGTAAAACATTGTTAAACAAAACAGCAGTATTTCTAATTTGGGTCCAGCCATCGTTAAAAAGATGCAGTATTTGACTATTTTTAAATACATACCCGAAGAAATCATGCAAATGTTGAGTTTTTACCTACAAATAATCATCATACATGGTTGCCAAATTTCAAATCGATTGAATTCTTTTTAAAACCGCTATCGTTGAACATTCGGTTCTGGCTGCTTTGTTTACTAGATTGAACCAGAATCGTTATTTTATAGACATTTCACATACTTACAGAGAATCCAGTATGAGCTCAGAGCACCCCCTTATGAAGGTGCAGTCAGAGGCTAGCCATAATATGAATAGAAACATAGCCACGGCTATGATATCCCTAGATTGCACCCAAGCTTTCGACTTGGTGTCTCACGGGACACTGTGTCAAATGCTCTGCGACCGGGAATGCCCGGAGCAACTCTATTCAATTCTGGCTAGCTTCCTGAAAAACAGATCGTTGTGGGTGTGGGTGGGCGATAGCTTGTCCGAAGCTGAGCCACTGACCTGTGGAGTACCCCAAGGAGCCGTCTTATCCCCTGTACTATTCAACGTATACACTTCTGAGATTGTCGGAGCCCAGTACAAAAATATCAAAGTTACTGCTTTCGCTGATGACATAGCGGTGTACAGTAGCAGCATGAGTGCCAAGGTAGCTCTAAGACAGGCTGAAGTAGCCTGTAACCAGATCAGTGAGAGATTGGGGAGACTCAATATCTCTGTAAACGCGGGTAAGGCTGACTGCGTAATTTTCTCTTTCCAAAAAGGAAAAAGCCCGCTCCCTACTAGTTACATAGTAGGAACGGAGAAAAATTCGCCAGCTAAAGACCTAGTATATCTGGGAGTTAAAATGGACAGACATCTCCATTTTAGTAACCGTTTTGCGAAGAAGTTGAAGCTAACACGCACGAAGTCTTACCGGCTTGCGCACTTATTAACTTCCCCCAATCTATCACTGCGTCTCAAGCTATTGATATACAAGAGCATACTAAGGCCTACTCTGCTGTATGGTGCACCACTATTTCGTTATCTGACGTATACGACACCTAAGAAACTCCAACAATTCCAAAACGGTACACTGATGAAAGTGGTCAGAGGTACTTCATTCGAGCAGCGAAGAAACAGTGAGCTTCACGAGATCTTTGAGCTGCCTACGGTGGATGAATTCATCCAGCGTAGACATATCAAATTTGTCGACTCATTACAATATTTAACAAACCCGGTGTTTAACACTATAACCCCCGCTCCGTTCCCCCATCGATGGCAGGACGCTGTCGCGGCTGGAACACTCTAGTCCTAGGTTCTGGGTAGAGATTTAGTTTGTTTTGTTTTGTTTAGTTTGTTTTGTTTTGTTCCTAGTGTTTAGTGTTTGGTGTCGGTGACAAATAGAAGGTGAGCCTCATCACCTAGTGTTGTATAAGAACGATGAACTTCGGTCGTTTTACGGTCGTTAACCAGCCAGTTTTAGAATGCGACAGCTACGGTGTAGCTTCTATGACGCCGAGGTTCGACGGCTCTGGCCATCTAAAGTCAGTCGATCTTAGTGAGTTTTATCGCATCCTCGCAGGCGGTGGCAACGGTCCCATGAAGTCCAAGTGGATGTATTGTCTCTTCCTGCGTTGGCGAATTGTTGTTGAGGAATCATCGGATGTGTTGCTTCGTGAAGTGGGAGCGATTAGGCTTACTCGGATTTTCGAAAATACTGGTCGGCTATTAAATTTAACAGTAACTTACGGGGAAAATAAACCGTGTCGTTGATTTTAATTTAGTTCTGTGTGCTAGAATGGGGTCTTCTTCGTGAAACTCTGGTGGTATGCACGTCCGAGGGTTGGCGTGTACGGTTGTACAACATGCTTCGTCGGACGGAGCTGGTGGGTTGGCCATCGTAAGAAAAGGTTTCTTCTGAGATCACGGCGGTTTCTCGCGGCGGGTTCACCAGTTGTCGGATTTCTCGTTCACGACAAGCTCACCAATTGTCGCGGTGTCTTGATCACGTTGAGCTTCTCGTTCACGTCGAAGGTCACCAATTGTCGGTAAAGGTCAACAATTGTCGGGTGTCAACAATTGTCGGTGGGTCGTCACTAGGGGAGTGCCTGATCACTCTTCAAGCCCTGGTGACAAGTGTGGATTGTTATAGTTTACAACATGGACCATGTTCCATGTAGGCGTTAATATCTGACTCCATTTATTGATAGGGATGTGTCCCGACAATACACTGTGTTCAGGATGAGGTTCAGAGGTTCATAAAGAATAAGACCAGTTTTCAGAGTTCGGGCGAGAGATCGGCAGCGTAATAGGTACAAGTCGTCAGAGGTCTGCTAGAGGCTGTGAGGCAAGGTGCCGTCGTAGAGGTGTGGCAGAGAGAGTGTGGACCAGTGGAAGGCTAAGTGGGCTTACTCCCAGGGCCCCGGGGCCCTGGCGTATCGCGACGAGTGATAGCGGCTATCTGGATGAAGAGACTAGAAAAAGAGCGAAGAGTGAGCCTACCAGGGCTAGCGGCCCTGGCGTAAAGTGACAAGTCGTGTGGCTGTGGAGACTAAGAAACAGAGTGCGGTTTCAGGGCGAAACTTACTGATATAAATATTGTACCCCCCTCCCTCGTGGAAGGCGGAGTCTGTCTGCAGGTGGTCTGTTTTATTATCCCGTTGGTCCAAAAAGGTGTGCTTTATGATGTCCCGCCTCCCGAGCTACGTGACTAAACTGTTCCTGGCATGATTTTATGACCGCTGGGACGTGACTGAAGGTCTATCTTAATAGGGGTAGGTGTGCTCCCAGGGTTTTATGGCAGGACCCTCTGTCACTTGTTTACATCTGCCGACCTCTCTATGATTTATTACAAGAAGTTTACACAGACTTGCATTTCTATTATAATACATTATGAACCAGAGTGTAGGGCAATTTACATATATAGTTAGCGCTTCGCTACATATCGCTACAATTATGTTAATAATAAGTTCAAATAGTACAGGAATCATAGATCATCTTTGAGGAAGCCTTTGTTTTGTTTATTTATCTATGCTTAACCATTCTCTAACGTTTAAGATTTCTCAAACCATAGTTAGATTAAACTTCTTGGATTCAAGATGTATAGTTTTTAGCTCTTTAATAATGGTAATCCAATAAGTATTTTAAAAGCCAACAATTTAAATCGCTGGTAATCGTCTTTAAAAAAAAATGCATTGGCCAGTATTTTAGCTATTTACATTTATTTTTAACATTCTTAAGTGACTAATTTGTGTGAAAAAAATAAAAGTAAGTGTGTAGTTTTGGTCGAAAATATGAAGTAGTATATTTAATTTCTCTATTGTATAAAAATTATATTTTCACGTAACTTTAATGAGTATATGTTTTTAATGATCAATCAATTTCAATAAAATATAAATTGTTGCAATGTATAATTGTTTATAAATCCTAAATAAAAAGTTTTTTTTTTTTTCAAAACCCCTTTTTATTTAACATTTTTACATGTGAACAATATAATGAACAAGATTTACAATATCCTCGAGCTGCATACGCAGATGCATTTGAAGGAGGGTAGAATTACAAAATCTACATTTCTTTTTGAAGTTAAAAGTACAGTATCAAAATAGACAGGACTAGGTGATGGGGCTCACCTTGGGATTAAATAAAAAGTTAAACAGATTGATCAACTTACATGGCACCCTTGTGCGAGTGGCGTAACCGCGAGTCACCGTGGGTCATACATTGATGTATGAACATGTCTGTGAGATACTCACCATCCTTTGCGAGCGCGAGTCGTGTGAGAGCTTGTCCGAACATCGGCTCTGCTACATTCCATGCGAAGCCGCTCCGAATAACTGTTTTCAAGCTTGGAACGAAACGGAACTTAAAGAAGTAAATTTATTGACAGCAGTGCCACCTACCAGTAGGTTGTACGTAAGTTGCCAGTGCGTTCTTTAATGGCCACAAGAAGTGAAAGCAGAGTGCCATTTACTGGTAAAAACAAAAAACCTAAATGAGAGATTTTGAGAGTGGTGTAGGTCCCGATCATGCAAGTATGTGTGTTCTTTGGCTGTCAATTATTAATAATAATTAAATTTGAACATTAAATCATACTTGGACAGGAGCATCTAAGCACTTATCAGTAGATTTTTTTTTATTGTCACCCTTACTATCGTTACCCCAACGCCACGCTACCAACTACTCCACCTTCTAGTATATAATCTAGACTACATACTTTCCTTAGTAAAACGTACAAAACACAATTGATGCCAGTGAAACAAATACATAGTAAGTGCATAAATACCGAATCGTTATTATGATTTTTAGAATACAAAAGGCCGATTGTAATTTTATCTCAATAAAGGTTGTTGTTGTAGTCTAACAGAATACAAGAAAATCAATAAATAGTACTTATAAATTAAAAAAAATTACTGCCTGGTATTTGGGGTCAAGTTGGTGCAGCTGATTCTTGTCAAGCTGTTAAGGTGATCATCTGTATGGGTTATTAATGAAGTTCCTTAATTCTCCAAATGCACTGCTCCATACACATAAGTTTAACATGGAACTTTATTTTATGGCTAAAGCTGGATTCCTTTCTTCACACACATTTTTAATTCAAAATTGGTTGCTCCCACATTTTTTTTTTTTAAACTTGAGCGTAAATGTCTTTTAAAACAACCTATCCTTGATACTAGTTTGTTTTCAACTGAAGGACAGCTTTGTTGCTTTTAAATGTTGCTTAAAAACATTTGCCACTTCACTGGTCATTAAGCATAAGTGAAAAGCTATTCTTGACTCCACATCATTATCAGTTTTTACAGTTAATAAATTTTTATTGAAATTCAGATTTAAAAAATCTTCGAGGTCAATGCTCTCGTAACTGTCACATATGACTTAAGGTGAGGAAAGTGTAAACTTTCTCCTCTAATATCTTCGTAGAAGAGGTCAATCTATTTTTTAACTTAGAGAGAGGTTTGCACACAAGTTTACCTTGTAGTTTCAGGTTTGGAAGATTCAGGTGTCTTATACTTTTTGATCACTAGTTGAAATAAACTCTTTGGTTTCCTCCAGTAGCAATATACAAAATATAAATAACGAAAGTAATTAAACTGATTATCGCCCCCTTAAAGGTATGAATTAAATTGAATGTTCTTAAGAGACAATTTTGCCCTTATGAAGTTAATTATTTGTATGACCATATGATTTTATTTTAAAGTCTGCAACATAATAGGCTTGGCAAGTCGTGGCAGACTGGATCAATCAACAGATCCGGAAATGTAAGAATAGAAGCCAAGGACATCATTTGTTGGAACACCCTGAAACTAGATGGTACCTTGGAAGGCCCAGAGGAACTCATTCTGTTATAGTCACTGGTGGTAGAGTTCAGACTAAACTGTTGAGGAAGCCCACCTTCTTGCTATCTTACTCTACTGCTAATAATTCACTAAACAGTTATCTTAGTTATTCAAAACATTGTGTTTCTATTATCAATCACAATCTGGCTATATAGTGGCTATATATAGAAATATATATGTTGAACTTATCCATTTTCCTTTACTCCAAACCGAATAAATTCCTTTATTTTAATTAAAAGCCGTCTCCTTTTATTTAGTTTGTATTTTATCTAAAATCATTTGACCGATCATTCATTGATATTCGATTCATTTAATTATGTTCACATAAATTAACAATTATTAATGATCAGCTAGATTTCCTAAGGGATAATCTTATATTTTAATGAGAAGACTACGTTGGATATTTCGTTTAATGCAGACAGGAGAGAGTGAGAGGGGACCGGGGAGGGAGAGAGACAGCTATAGTAATGTTGTTTTGATTCCCGAGAATCGGCAGTCGTCTGTGAACCATCACGCTGTCCACATCGAAATTGTAATTTTCATGATTTTCGACTTGTGTCCCGTTCATGTTTGTTTGACACTCGAGATTGAACATTTTTTTGTCTTCATTTTTTCTCGCTTAGCACCCAATGCTATTCAGTTACGCTCAAGTTTGTGCCATAACATGAAGATCAACCAGACGGCGTGTTTCATCTTTAATTCCAGTATTGCACTGTAGCTGATCTACGGATGTTTTAAGTCCCAACTGACTGGATCGAACTGATTACGAGCCTTCTACCTGGCTATTGTAAACTCAACCCGACGCTTAAAGGCACCGATAAACAATTTTCTCTCTCTCTCTCTCTCTCTCTCTCTCTCTCTCTCTCTCTCTCTCTCTCTCTCTCTCTCTCTCTCTCTCTCTCTCTCTCTCTCTCTCTCTCTCTCTCTCTCTCTCTCTCTCTCTCTCTCTCTCTCTCTCTCTCCTTCGTGAAATAACAAACAATTATCGTCTAGACGTATTATGTTAGATTAACATGTCTGGCTCATTTATTTTACAGACAAAGTAATTTTCTTTTGGATTGATATTCAGTATAATTGAGGATAATTAACTTTATAATTAAAATTAGACTTAATTTCTAATTACTAAGCTATAATTTAACTTAGTGTCGGGGGCGTCACTAGGGGAGTGCCTAATCACTCTAGCCCTGGTGACAAGTGCGGATTGTTGTAGTTTATAACATGGACCATGTTCCATGTAGGCGTTAATATCTGACTCCATTTATTGATAGGGATGTGTCCCGACAATACACTGTGTTCAGGAGAAGAGGTTCAGAGGTTCATAAAGAATAAGACCAGTTTTCAGAGTTCGGGCGGGAGATCGGCAGCGTAGTACAAGTCGTCAGAGGGTCTGCTAGAGGCTGTGTGACAGGGTGACTACCCAGAGGTGTGGCAGAGAGAGTGTAGGCTGACGAGGAGTCTGTGTGTCTGCCCTTCCAGGGCCAAGCGGCCCTGGCGTATCGCGACCGAGTGATAGCGGCTGTCTAGATGAGTAGACTGGGAAAGAGTGTCTCTACAGGGCGAAACTTCCTGATTTAAATATAATTTCCCCTTCCTAGTGGAAGGCGGAGCCGGCTGAAAGGGGGAATGTTTTATGATGCCCAGGTGGCCAATCCCCCTTGATTTTATTGACTGTTGGTCTAAAAGGGTGTGTTTTATGATGTCACACCTACCGAGGTACGTGATCGCTCGTCCCCTAAAGGACTGTTTATGGCATGATTTTATGACCGCCGGACGGTGACCAGAGGTCTACCGTGTTGGTTTTATTAGGGGCAGGTGGCTTACCCTCTCAGGTTTTATTGAAGGACCTTCGACCCTCTGTTACTTGTTTCCCGACTACCGGCCTCTCCATGATTTATTACCAGAAAAGCATGTTTTACATCTAATTATAATACATTATATATGCACCAGAGTATAGGGTGATTTAACACTTATGTAGTTGAGTCACTACATTAGTATATTTCGTTTGAATAATATTCAACAGAATTAGTTCATTCTCTTTGTATTTGTACATTGTTTTCATTTGGTAATTCCAAACGGGTACTAGTGACCTGGTTTATTCAAGTCGTTGCAATTCGGCCATTTTTAAACATTAAATCTCAGTCGATAGTTTTGAAACTTCAAATGAATGTTTATAGAAATATGTCAAGTAAATAAATATTCTTATTTTGAAGATTTTGAGGAAATTTATTAATTGTTTAGAAAATAAAGGTTTATTTCGTTTTACTTTAATATTTGTTTTTATTTCAGTCTCTCCATTTACATTTAAAATTGATTTAGTGTTAACAATTTCTTTATAGCATATATGTTGTAATATCACTTGGAAATCTGGCCAATATTTGATGGTAAGAAAGGTAAATTATTTATCAACTGTGATGGTGTGTTCATAATTTCTATGAATGATCAACTTCTATTCCAGCTCGTCTTTGGCGATTTCTTCCTTATTCATTACTTTCGTTTGCATCCATTATTTTCCTTGTTACTTTTCTGTATTTTCTTTCCACAATTCGCATTTTGTCGGGGCTGCTGCTGGACGGCCTGAAACTTGCAAACATATTGAATCCGGTGAATATTTTGGAGAATCGAGGATTTCAAGGTCAAATATCTAACTTTGCTCCGCGCTCTCAATATACAAAACTCTGTCTAAATTTCTTCTCAGAAATGAATTTCGTATTGATCAATCGAAGGATATTTGGATATTGAAGGATAAAAATTAGCCACAAACTTATTAATATAACGAAGAATTTTTAGTTAGTTTAATTGTTAATAGTTAGCTTAATTAGTTTTATAGAAAATTAATTTTAAATAAGATCTCTTTCTTTCTTGCTTATTGATTAATAGAAAAAGTTTTATAATGAAAGTGTGAGATAAACATAATAATGACAGGAGCCAAGTCATCTCTCAACTTTATAAAAAAAAAATGAAGCTTTCAATTAAGAAATAGTTTAGAATAAATAATGGAATTGTGATCGTATTTTAATACCATGATCATCAGATATGGAAATTAATGCATAAGCATTATAATAAATAAAATGTAAATAGCTTTGCTGAATAAGATGGCAAGTAAAAACATAGCTAAACAAAGAAAAATGGATTGAATCTTTATTTATTAACATATTCTTGACTCTTCAGTGATTTATTTACATGAAAGTATGTTATTCTTGAAAACTGATGAATAAATAAAAAAAGTTATAATACTTCATCCTTCACATTAAAACCTATTTCATAAACGACATATAGTATAAAAAAAATAACTCAGCTTGATAAATAAAGTTATATGCAGATTGAGTAATACATTTCTTTCTCCTAAGATTAAATTTCGCGGTCTTAAATAATGTTAAAGGGTTAGTGATAGCAACCTTTATAAACTGCAAATTAAGTGCATTGCAGTGTCATCTGTTGAGTGGTAAGAGAACTGCTTATATTTTATAGAGGCATATATTTAGGAGAGGGAAGTATTTCATTAAATAAACTGCCATCCATTGCTACATAATCATTGATAATTAACTTTAGCTGTTAATTATAAATAATAATGGGACCAAATTTATCGTCAATTAAGGAGGGGGCCTAATTCAATATTGTGGCTTATTAAAATGTATTCATATAATATAAGTGATTTCCTGAAACTAGTGTGGTTACAAAGAAGAAAGCACTATATTAAAATAATATCATATAGTGAAACTAATAACAAATAAGAAACTTTTAGCATGAATAAATAAATAAAATACTATGCTGTTAATTTCATATTAATGAATGATACCGCATGGATCCAAATATGGTCGAAGATGTAGGCCGAGCCTACATATTGCTCTGCATGTGTATGTGAGTTTGAAGAAGGATAGATGAGGATCAAAAAATTATACATTGTAGAAATTAAAAAAAAAAAAAATGATTATCTTAAAAACAAAGTGTACATTTTAAACTTGAACATGAATTTGTAATAAAAATACCATTGTAAATGGTGAAATACAATAAACATACTAATGGTTTTGAATATCTTCATCAATAGAATTGTTATTAACAAGAATACATATAAAAGGTAGATAGCAGTGTAATATAAATAATTTATGAAATGATGCATATATGAAACTGAAGATCAGTTTAAATTTAAAAAATATGAACAATTGGAGCAAAATTTTCTACCAAGATGGTTGTAAGTAAAGGTACAATTGTTTTTGAAAGGATATATCTACAAAAAACAATATATATGTTTGTTTTAGGACATTTTCGCAAAAAAAATTGTAAAATAAGTGTGTTACAAATTTAATGAGAGGAATAAAATATTTACAATAAGTTTGACAATGATACCTTAATTATTGATTAATAATTAATAAGAGAATGTTCCAAGAAACAAAATAAAAGTATTCGCAGATGAGTAATTGATTTGAAGTTACATATAGAATAACCGTAACAAAATAGTTAATTACTAGGTGTAGGAAACCTATATACCTGTTTTAGTGTGAGATGGTTATTTTTTTTTATCAATTTGTGCCATTCTGGCTAGGTGTCTAGAAGCCCAACATAGCTTCATGGCAATGAGTATCTCTAGTAGTAAATTATCAGGAACATGGAGCTGAAGTAATGAACATATATTTACACTGACGCAGCTTCTTGGGAAAATAAAAGCATGTAATAGAGGAACGTGGTACCTAGTATTAGTAGATACATAAAAATATGAAACGGTACCTCTCATTTTTTTATGGGATAACTAGGAATAAACCCCAGGAAGGGCCTAGTATAGGGTAATACAATACGCCTTTAGCAAAAAGTTGCTACTCCTCTACAGTTTTATCACGTTCTAACCTAAAGCAAAAGGAATGGGAACAATGGCAGGAGAGGAATCTTCGTACAATCTACAGTTTGCTGATGACCAAATAATACAGTAAACAAGCAATTGATGAAAAAGCTCCCAAACAATTAAAATGAAAAAAATAAATAAAAGATCAGCTGGCAAAGCTAATTGTTGGCCAAAAAGACAACCCGTAGGAAAAGAAGACGCACTATAAATATGTAGTGACAAAAAAAGTAGTAAAAAGAATCATTTATATTTGGATATAATTATTTTTATTTATTGCATTATATATTGGATTAATTTTACTAACAGAAACAACATTAATCATAGACTTGTATTATACAAGCAAAACAAATACATCATATTGGTGGTATAAAACATATAAATAAATAAGACAAAACATAAACATGAATCACAGCTATTTTGTGATGTGATAAGGAATAAAATTCATTAAAGCTAAAAGCTATTAAATAAAATAAAATGAGTTCTAATAAAATAAATAAATTATTATATGCTAAAATACTTCGCAATTACTTTTTGATGAATTGAAAAATGAGGCATTTAGAAATTGAATTAAAAAGTGTATAAACTTATTGAATTAAACAGTTTTATTGTATTCCATGGATCAGTGGGGTAGTGTTAACGTATCTATTAAAACGTGGTATGTTCACAATGATAACAAGAGTGTAAATGGTAATAAAAAAAGCTGTAGGAAATTTAATAACTGTTTATAAGATATGGTCATGCAAAGAGAAAAGTTTTCTGAAAAAAAATTGATTCTCAACTTCGACGATTAGTTGAATAAAGTAAAATGAAAAGCTAATCATCAAAATTATATGAAATTTAAGGTTTAGCCAACTGCCATTTTTCTTTTCAATGAACAATCGTTTAAAGGTAAAAACTGGGGTATTTTTTTTTAGGTTTGATCACTAATATCTTAAGAACGCCTTATTTTTCTAAAACATAAAAAAAAAAAAATTCTTTAAGTGATCTATTATGACCCATATCTCAAAATATGAAAATTGGTCTTCACAACTAAGAAACATGTTTTAGAATTTTGTTGAAAATTACAAGAGATATTCATTCAACTGCAACTGGTCAATGGAATCAATGTTTGCCTCTTTAAATTCTACTGAATGATTAAAAAAAAACACCTCTATTTCAAATTCGGGGTTGAATAGCAAAACTCAATTTGGAAATGCTAAAGTAATTGCTCTATAGTTTCTAAACACAATCACATATAATAAAATCATGGCTTAGCGACAATCACATATGATAAAATCAACTTTATCATGGTTTAATTAACTTAACATACAGTTTAAAACATACACCTATACAAAAGATCAATATATTATTTATGGTTAAGGAAGAATTCGTTTTTAAAATGTGTCTTCAAATTCTATTAAATATATTAAACATTTCAATGGAATATTTAAGCATGTTCTGATAAAATAAAACAATAATTGTACAAAATTAAACAAAAAAAAAAACTCCTATATAAAATTAATATAAAAACTGTGCAAATTAAAGCATAGGTTAAATAATCAGCCTTAGATTGATCTTTAGGAAAGAAACTTTGATAAATGCTTCGATATGGCTAACAAATACTGATCAATAAATAAAAAATTAAAGTAATCAAAAATAGAAATGTGTCTTAAGTTATTACATTTTGATGCATTGTTTGTTTATATTTAACACATTCAAAAACATTTTTTTTTTCATACTTAACACTACATATACAACACAATTCGTGTGCTATTAAAAAAAAAATTGGGAGAAAATATAAATTTCTTTAAAAATCCACAATGTAATGATTATAATCTCCAAGAAATTAAAAATGTACTTCTATCGAATGATAGAGATGTAACAATACTAATTACATACTTTACAAATTTCTAGATTAAAAGTTACAGTTTTTCTTTTTAATTAGTAAGATCATGTCCTCAGTCTTTTATTTTCATTTTTTTCCCAATACAGGCACTGGCAACCAAAAGCTGAGGTTAAACAAAACTAATAAATAAATAAAGATTTGGATAAAATAACAAAAATACTTTTTCTTTTTTAATGAAATAATTTATAAATACTTATATGTAATTTAAATCTAAAACAAATTGTGTTTTATTTATTTTATTTTTGAACTATCTCATCTAATACTTATTCAATCAATACTATATTTATTTTTTGTCATGAAATATAATTCTGTGCTCAGATGGCAAAATGTTACAAGTCACTTTTTCTAACCAAGAACTTTTTTTCACATCACCGAGTCTATAAGTACTATTGTTTATGAAAAATCACAAAGTTTGTTTTAAACGAGTGAATGTATTACCAACAGTAGTTGGCTAATACTTACAGTCTCTTTTTATAGTACCCATAGACTGGAATGTGAAAAAATTTCTTTGTTTCGAAAAATGACATGACATTTTGGCATCCGAGCACAGAATTAACCTTTACTGTTTAATTTACACTTGGTGTGATGCATTTAAATTTAATAAAATTTATATATATTTGATAATTTTATTGATAATCTTTGGTATTAATATAAATTAATAATAAGAAATATTAAACTCGGCATTAATAATTCCATATCATACTGTTGTTTTTATAGGGGATCTATATTTAAAAGCAATTAATGAGATGTGGAAATAATTGAATACACCTTTATGTTTATAATAAATAGAAATATCTAAGTTTTCTTAAAATATATTTATATATACATTTTCACCTATACCTGACTTAAAGAAAAAGTTTTTATTTCATTGGGAAAATACTATGCTATAAAATACCAAATAAGTAATATATGATGATTATCCAATAATATGTTGTTACAAAAACAACAAATGGTAATCATCAAAATAAAATAAAAATATTATATATATTTTTTTGTTTATTGTTAAAAGACTCTCTTTAGGGATTATTCAATAAAATAAAAAAAATAGCTCAACATAAATATTTATCACAAAACCCTAAAAACACTAATAAAACTGCCCCAACAGATGATACAATAATTAATAGACACATCTTCGACTCTACCCTACAATGTTAGATTAAGACAGTCGTACAAAAATACAATGAATTATGATTTAAACCAAGGTCAGATAGATAAAATATTTTACATAGGCATAGTAAATAAGTAGAAACATTTAAATTTAAAATTGTAAGAGGAAAAACATTGAATGAAGTAAAAACAAAAATACTACTAAGTACAGATTAGTCTTTAAAATGAACTCGGAATGATGGAACAGAACACACTAACAAAGGAGTAGTTAAAAAATTGTTAATATATAATTTCAATGGGTATAAAGTGGATCATGATATACAACAGGAGTACTTCATAGTAATAGAGTAATGACATTGTGAAGCAAAATAATTGTAGATCAGAGATAGGAGAATATCCCAAAATCTCACTTAATAAATAAAATACAAATTGATTAATAACTGAAGAAAGTCTACAAACCATAACAAAAAAAAAAGGAATATGTTTAAAAAAGAAAAATTAAAAATTTATTATTTGACAATATGTGCCCTTATATTTAGTTGACCTATTTAAAATGACATATTAGCAAATTCGATGAGCAACTTTTAATATACATTATTCACTAAGCTTATTTTCCTCAACTGATCACGTTTAAAATAATTTAATTTTTACACTAAAAGGCCAATTTTAAGTTTATAAAGTAAAATTTGTATTGTTCATTAAAAAAATAATTATTATATGATATTTTGAATATAGACCACAATGCCTTTTTCTCTGGTAGAAGGAAATTAAACATTGTATTGTGTGCAGGAGTCGATAACTTGCAGCTGGTTATTTAGTGGTATATTTGCATCCCACATTTAAAAAAATTAAATGGACTAACCATACTCTCCTACACATACCGCGGTTACAGTTGTAAATGGTTTTTTTTTTTTTTGTACTTCAGGCTTCCTATAACGTGGTATCCCTTGAATAATGCACATTTCGCTCAACGGTGCCCTGGGTATGTTTTTATGAAAAGTATGTTTTCTTAGAAGCTCTAGTGAAGGAACAGCCTTGATCTAAGAATTAACATTTTATAGATTGCCTCTTTGGGCAGCTGATAATATAAATGGACCAATGGAACCTAATTTGACTGTCAAGAAGAAGATTCAAGATATGTTCTAATTTATTATTTTTCCAGGAGTATATTACCAGGACATTTTATATTGGACTTCAAATTGCTAGTTTTAGAGATATCCATACTGTAATGGGGTTTGGATATCTAGACACACTTCAAAACAATGATTTTGTACCTTTTACCCACTCCCCCTACGCTATAATCAGAATAGAATCCTTTTCAGTTCTGCCACACGACGGTTCTCTGTGTGGGCCAAAAGCCCAGGAAGGGGTAAAAAAAAAAAAAAAAAAAAAAAAAAAATCTGCCACACGATTTCAATTAATATTCATACAGCTAGGAAAAAGTATAACATTTACCATGTTTAATACCTTGTAAAAAAAATAATACAGGGATTAAGATTTCAAAATTGCACCACGCTAAACACCCCCCCCCCAATCTTTATATTACGGATAAATGTTAGGTTTCAACAATCTTTGGAAATTCCTTGGAAAAACAAACAATTCCAATAGATTTTTATATTCAGGTTATTATACTTTGCTCCTATGAAATCTTCTTCATTAACATCCCAGGTAGCAGCAGATACTTCAATCAGATATAAATTGGAAGAACAAGTGGTTCTCGACCCCTATATTATACTGTAATATATCCTACGATTGAAAAATACTGGGCATCCATTCAACTAGGGCAATGTGGATTTAACTTAATTTGATATTAATAGATATAGAAACAAAGTGATTTTAATCAGAAACAAGATAATATTATTGATTGACTCAATATAAAAATGAAATAAAAGAGTTTTTTTTTAGTTTTTTAATTTATCATTGAAACGGAAATCGCTCAAGTACGACATAATGAAAAAATTCCATGCAATCTTTTTTAAATAATTTGAATAATGTACAAGTAATAAATAATCTTCATAAAATGTTTTGAATGGAAGTATTCGGCTTTATCGACAAATAACATAGCTCATAATCTCAATAATTAAATATTATAAATATTAATGGTAATATACACTACTTTTGTTAGTTTTGATTTTTGAGAGAATGAAAAATAGCCTAAGCTCACTTCAAGTAGTCTAAAGTGACATTCAAAATCCAACTATAGCAGTGCACTCGTAGAACTCATCACCCAGAGAATCTCATCCGTTAATTAAAAATAAATGAAACTATTTACATTTACCTTATACATATAGAAACACTCGGCGAATATTTTGTTAAAGAGAAATTTCCATAAGCATTTTTTTTTTTAACAACTACATCAAAATATTCTTTGTGTTTCACGATATCAATTTATTATACTATTCAAAATATAATATTAATAAATAAGATCTTGATAAAATAAGAGAATATCATAATAATGTCATGGGAAACTATCACAGGAAATCGTTTTGATACAATGAATAATAAGAACTGCTCAATTATATACGTTATGCTTAAATAAGATGAGTTATGGATTTGGATATTTACAATTTCATTTTAAATTTGAACATGGAAAGCCGACAATGTACAGCTATTTCATACGTACAAATAATTAAAATTACTAAATAATTTTTTTTTGAATAATTAATGTAATTATAGAAATAAGCTAAGTTAAATTGTAGTACAGTGCCTTATGCTAATAGCATACTAAGTTGCAAATAAACTAATATCAAAATTATAAAACTTGCAGAGAGATCTTCATCTGTGCATATTATGTTTTGAAAGTTTTAGGTATCAATATAAATGTATAATCGTATTTTTTTACAAATACAAATCACATTCCTTTTATTAGTAATAGATTTATAGTAATGTAAATTTACGAAGAGCTTTTCAAGAACAATTTTTATCAAGTTAACTACAAATGATTAAAGAGGCAGGAAGGAGGACAAATAATCATCTATCAAGGTTGATGTCCGTCAATTGATATAAAGCTCACAAAAATCTATCTAACTGCAAATTCTCTACAGATCATTTTTAAGAGTTTACCTACTAAAGATCACATTCTGGGAGCAGACTTAAAAACAAACTATTTTAGGTACCGATGCAAAAAAAAAATACGCCAAATACATGCAATAGAATACACAGACATATTGCTAGTCAGTTCATTGCAACAAATATTTGAAGTCAAGAAAAACCCTCTATTGATATTTCTTAAGGTACCATTACATGAAATTGAAATCCTTGAGGTTTCCCTATCTCCCAGCCAGACTGTCCGGAAAATTGTGATTGGAAAACATTTTTCTACAGCTACAGTCTCATTACAGCTAAGTTGTTTGCTCCAGTATATATTTTTCTTCCCTTTCTACATAACATTGCAAAATTAAATAAATTTACCTCTATTGTACAAAATTGTACCAAAAAAAAGAGTAGTATTTTTTATCAACATCATTACCTTCTTGTGTTAAATGGACTAGTATTGGTCATAAACTAAAAATATCATAAAGAAAATCAAACTATTACATAATTATTAAATATAACTTTCATGTATTTATGGATTTTTATTTGGAAATATTTTTGATAGAAAGTTCATAACATAATTTTTTTGGCTTGAAAATTCCAACTTGAATAATTAAAGCTTCCTATCTAGCTTTCATCATCCCTTGATAAATAGTTATATCATTCCCTTAATATGAGGATATTACAACACAAAAGCTAAATTGTTTCCGTAGCAAAGGTCTTCACGAATCTTAATGATGAGGTCTCAAAGAATAACGTTTCTTTTCACCAAAAACACTTGTACAAAAGTATGGAATTGTTAATAGCAGCTATAGTTAATGCCGTCTATACATCAATGACGACTTACAGGCACTGAACTAATTAAGGGGGAAAAAATATGAAATTAATTAACAGTATTTTGAAATAATAAATAAATAAATTAGTAAGTATAATCCAGTTCCATTAATTTTCAAATCCTTAACAGTTATGCAAAGCCCTTCATTTAATGATTCCAGGACTGCAGAATTGTTGACATTTTGCTCCACTATTTAATGCATCAATCTTTACCCACAGTTTTTAAATGCCTTTCTTATTCAACAGTATACCTTTCGACAGTTATACGTTTACAAGCCTTAGACAGTAGTGCCGTAAGCAGAGCCAAAACCAACTCGAGTTGAATCTGAATCCAAGGTAATGTCTTCGGGTGAAGCAAGATCGACCCTGACCGTTGTACCTCTCTTGCCCCAGTCAGCCCAAGGCTCAGGTCCCGTCTTAGACTCGGAACTGCATGAGCTCAGCGTTTCAGAGCTTCCTCCTCCTCCTCTATAGCGTGCTACCCCGCTGATATCTTCTGCCCCCTCTTCGAGTCCACTAGAAATAAAAAGAAGTGTATATTGATACAATATTGTAAACAGTAATTTTCATTTGCACATAGAATAAATTTTAATTACAATTTTAATCCTGGTTGGAAATCATTTTTAGTCATTATTTGAAATAATTAGTCAGAAAATACACAGTTTCGGCTTTCAGCAGTGTGTAGGGGCAGGAAATGCTCAACAGATACAACCAAAACAATGAATTTCCCGAGGGAAGTAAGTGTGAGCTTTTATTGTATTAAAATTAATTATTATTGTAGGGTTAGTAAATTAGTTAGTTTTAAATAAAATACATTTTCAAAGAAACAGATAGGACAAAACATGAACAATAATAAATAAAAAGTAAAAATGTTATTATTGTTTGCATTTTTATGTTATTTCCTTTTATTAATTAATTGAATATAATTAAATATTATTATCATATATATGTTAAATCTATTTAGTTTATTAAATTTAAGTTATTAAATTTTGTTAATTTGTACGAGTTTGAATTAGATATAAAAGTTGCGAAATTTGTTGCCAATTGCTAAACTATGCTAGGAAACCCATGACGCAGACATAGCTGTGAGCAAGAACAAAAGTTTATGCTGCAAATTAAGAGAGGGAAACACCTTAATAAGAAAGAGATCTGAGGCGAGCGTGACGTAGACTTGCATGTGCAGGGCAGACGTGAATAGTTGGGTAATGGTAGTCAGAGGGGACTCACACGGAGGATGGATCAAGAGACGTGGTGTGAGAACTTCCTTCTTATTATTTGGAAGAATTTTTATAATGTCAAACTAATCCAGGAACAGTAGTGTATTTCAAGACGATATTTGTGAGTACTCAAATATAGTTGAATTAAAACTAGGTTAAATGGTATGATATGAGTGTTTAGCATGTCAGAATCCAACCTGAGATTTTTAAAATAATAAATAATTAAAATACATCACATGATTAAACAAACCATGGCTTTCTTATTTAATTACCCCTGCACTTCTCTTTCCTAACCTTGCTAGCTTTAGTCTGGGACAGTCAGCCTCCAGGGCCTTCCCAGTGGAATTGCTCCCACTAAACTAGCACATTCTAGGAAGGGATCCCTTCCATGCAGACAACAACCTCTGGGGCCCTACAAAATGTACCTAGTAGTGTCTCCCCCAGTGGTCCAATCTGCCTCTTTCTAGTTCACACTTGCCTTTGGGATTCGGACGGTTTTTGCCTACCCTGAAATACCGAGTGTGAACCGGAGTTCATTCCAAGACCACTTAAACTACCTATAATACCTCTTCTCTTGAACTTAGTGCTCTGTCAGGGCCAACCTTCTAAGATGCTATGCTATGGAGTCAGTATAAACAAATATAAATTAAGCTGCCCCCACTGACAAAGCCACCAGTAAACGTCAAAGACCACAGGTTTATTTATCTCTTCCTGACGCCCACCAGGCAGTGGAAGGGTCAATGAGGCCTCCCCCGGCAATTAATATTTGAAAAACCTGATAAATAATACTTAAAAATGTTAAGTTTTTTATGACTTTGATTATCTGGAGGGGGGACTTAACCCCAATTACCAAAGATGATCAGGGCTCCACTGTAATAGAATATTTATCACAAGGGGAAAACAACAGAGAATATAATTCTCATATGCCTACAATACGCCCGTTTAGTTTTGAAGCTCCTCATGAACTTTTTTATGAGCTGAGAACTGCAACAGGTCTTCTTACACTTAAAAAAGCTAAAACTGACGGAAGAGCTCACTTTCTCCCTAATCATAGATAAGGAAGAATCATTCTTGAACATCTTAGCTCATGTGAATGTGAACACTTGCCTTCAGTAGGCTGCAGAAATTGGCAGAATGGCACTTAAACACCTATCGAGCTATATCATGCTTAGGACAATATTGACAACAATAAAAGGGTTTTAATTGTGTCGAAATAACTAGAAACTACTCAAAGTGACACTGTGTTATTAGATTATTCTACACTTAGAATATAATGAATACTATAACCATTCAAAAGACTAAAGTTAGAAGAACTTACCGTAATATATGTTTACTTATTTCTGAATCTATCGAAATAGGATTATCGGAATCTCTGTTGTATACGGTGAGAGCTATTTGTGCAGGATGCGGTATGGGCAGAGGTATCACTAGTTTTTCAGCACTGTAACTATGATCAGGCCTCTTCCAAGGCTGCCGGAAGGTCCATCCTTTGTTACTCACACTCGTTTGTAAGGTTGAGATTCCGGTTCCAGTTTCCCTGTAAATCAAATGACATTCAAAATTAATGTTGCGAACTCAAAAATATGACTATAGGGCCGGGATCAGAAACCAGAACCTACTGATCTTCCAACGGGGCCATTCCATGTTCAATGATAGCCATGTCAATATCTAATATTTTGAGAATAGACAAAACCTGCTGGAGAGATTAAATATTGACATTAGTATCATTCAAAATAATATACATTAGTTAGAAAAGGCCACCTGACCACCGAACAAGAGGTCTCGGGTTCAAATCCTTGTCCTGTCATTACTATAATTTTTCTTTAGCTAATAATCTCCTAGTAGTACCTATCGTTAAATGTATTTTAATCTAACAATCAAGTATTGCTATTCAATAATTCTAATAATTTCTAACATCCGGAAATCCTTACAAGGCCACAATAATGATTAGTAGTCAAGAATGATTTTTGCCATAAAAATTGAAAGGCACAATAATCCAAGTACAAAAACAAATCTAGATATATAAGGGGTAAAAATAAATTGAAAACATCTTAAAATATTTGGTTAAGAAACAGTTCTACACATTTACAACTTGTTTACATTAATTACACAGATTAATAATGGATAATTACTACTACTAAATAAATTGAAAACCAAGTAAACTAATTGGAAGATGGAAAATACAATTTCATTTCACCACAATTTATTTTCACGAATGGCCGAACACCTATGGCAACTTACATTCAATGCAAGCCCATGTATGTAATAGTATAAACCCTAAAAGTGGTTTACCTGCATCTTGCTTTGATTTCATACCCACATTCTTGTAAATTCCTTCCTAAGGATACCCCATTATCGGGGTAATCACAAATCCCTGATTACAAATATTATATGTTTGAAATATAATTAGGCCTAACAAAGGTCTTTAATAATAAACAATGGACTATAGTCAAAATTATTTGTAGATGGATTCCAAATAATGTTTAAACATGCAATAATAACTTGTGCCCAAAAAAAATAAAAAAAGTATGAACAATAATGAACCATTTACCTTGCTTTCGAAGATGTAACTTGCATCGGTCGATGCCTCGGATTAAAAGATGAAATGTCTAAGAAAGGAGAATGAATCTGTATGTTAGCTCGGGGAGCATAGACAGGACCCAATAGGTCCAAGCAGCCGGCTCCTCTAACCAGCTCACTGTATCTACTCAAATCTGTTTGAGGAGAAGCCTATTGACAACATAAAATAAATTTAATTCACAGAAGTTATATCATAATAAATTAGGGAAAATTAATATTGCTAAGAATAAAATAAACCCTCTTTAAGAGGTGAGGCGCGGACTAAGCTCAGAAATAGCCTGTTATCCCTCTACATTAATTTCGACTTTAAAAATCTTGTCGACATTTCTTTGTGCAAGTATCTTATTTTCCCTTATGAGGTTAAGTTAGTTCTTACGGAGGAAGCCAGGAATCAAACCAAAATCTCCACCCTCCATGCTCCAGGGAGGAGCACAGGGCTGAAAGAGAAAGGAGGAAAAGAAAAGTATTGTACTATAAATAAAGTTACTAAAGTTACTATAAATAAAGTGGCAACACGTCAATAAACCAAAAGAATTGTGATTTATTAGCAGTATAAAGTAATGGTTTGTTGTCCAATATTATTTGTAGAGTAGAGTTCTTTATATTGCCTACGCTGTTATTTCCAATGAACGTTCGTGCAGATACTGCATTTTTGGGACAAGAAGTGCATTTTGGTTCTTTGAACAGAGCGTGCATGATTCTCACACTTATGTAAGAAAAGAAGTGTATATGTAAAATGGGATTGTATTAATTTTGTAGGATAACCCCCTTCTTTGCAGAAATGTTTGATTCGATGTAAGGTATGAATGCTGGAGATATATGTATTAATAGAAACATGTTTAGGAGTTTTCATGGAAACCAAACGCATAGAATACATTTTATATTTATATACTGTGAAATTTGAGGAATATTGTAAAGTGAGTATGAATTAAAATGTTTATTTGATTGAATCGCAGAATGATATAGCACTAAGAATAACAATATATAAATACAAACTATATATTTGTTGTATAAATGTGTTTTATGCTTTTGTTTTATAATCATTATGATCTGACGACATATCAATTTTAATGCACAAAACACAACAACAAGTCAGTTATGACAAGTAGGTCCCCTCCCCTTTAACTTTTGACCATATGACAATCTTATCATGACAATGTCCTTCTTAACACTCTTCCCGTTAAAATATTCTATGTTAATAAAACAAATCAATGATAGGCAAACAAATAAAAGATTGAACATGAAAATCTTTTCTCAAAACTAAAACCAAAAAGAAGTTGATATGGTGGTAGTGAGAGGGAGACGGCAGCTCTCTTGGATGTAAATCGAGTGGATGGTCGAGTATAGACTGATAGAATAGGATACAATCGAAACAAGAGGATGAAATTGAAGGATCAAAATAATATTAGTATTGGGGATACCTATAATAAAATGTGCATAAATGAACAGTTTCTCTAAATAGTATTAATAACTTATTATTAGAAGAAAAAAAAGTTCTTGGAATCTCTTTAACGTATATTTAATTAACAAATAGATCACTTGTAATATGCTTCCCCTCCCCAATGTCTGTGAAGAAAATTGCACATTTCTAATAGCCGCTGAGAACTGAAAGTAAGCCACGTCCACAAACATCGTCTGGGCATGTGTAAGAGTCCCGAGTGAAGATTTTGTTTTATGACTGTCTTCTTCCCAATACAATAAATATATATTCTAAAAAAAACGACATAAAAATAGTTCTACTTAATTCAAAGCAATGAGTAAATATCTTTATTCTTCCCTTAAATTATTTGAAAAAAATTGATTGTCCTCAACCCACCATGGCTTTATTCTATTGATGCACTTATGTATATATGAACAAGAATGTTGTAAAGGAATATTTTATGGAAAATCTTGAATATCAAAGACAATTAGTTACTAGATCACTATTAGTATTTAAGAATATAACCAATTATATTAAATAATCAATTTACCTCGAGCCTGAAACTGGTATCGGTATCAGAAAGGGGGCTTAGCAAGTCTAAGCTGAATATGTCTGCGTAGAGTAGAGCGGCTAGCCCAGCCCAATCGTTCTGTGCTAACGCTTTACTGTCCCAGAACTCCTGCTCGCTGGTTGCTAGCCTCCACAGGACATGCCCGGGATAAAACCTTTCCAGCATCAAAGCCCCTTGCTGAATAGCAATCTGCAACATCCAAATTAATCATCAATATAAACCAATATACAATAATTTTGGAAAGAACAAGCATAAAGTAATAATTATTATCTGTGATCTGACTGTTTTCATAATCATTATGAATTACAAACAGAATAACCTTTTATATTTTTTAACTCAACACAGCCACTTTAATGGACTTTCCATCCTCCAGGTTAATTGAGGAGGAACAATGGATGTGCTCCGAAATATATGAAGTCTAACAAATTGTTTATCAGCAGGCCCTCTCAAATAAATAATTCTTGGTTGATGTAAACAGCTGGCAATATATAAACCTAATAGCAGAAAATTTAACCCATTCTTAACAGGTATAGTCCAGGACTCCATTCCTCCGAAATGCAGATTGTAAAGGGAAACCTCCCACTTTTTAGGAGAATGCAAAGTATCTAACAGATTAAGGCTCTACATCCTAGCCCGTGACAGGGAAAGGGGATTCTATTGATATAATGCTCTTAAAGAGTACAAGTTAGTTTCTTTTTAAAAAATATGACTCGTGGCGATGTTTTCAGAGAATAAATCGAACAGCTGGGATGACTTAGAATTCTAGCCCTCTATAAGGTCACTATCCAGTCCCCTTACTTAAACGATACTCCAGTTCACATCCTCACCCAGGTACGTATATATTTATTATGTTAATCAAGTTTTTTATATCACAGTTACTAACTATAACAGTCATTGAAAAACATTGAGTGTAACTACATGCTCACTTTCTCATTCGTGCCATTAAGACATGAGCCAAAGGATAATAGTGAAGAAAAGAGAAGCTCAAAACTATCACGACATATAAATCAATAACACACCTTAAGATCTATAGTGGAAAGTTTAAGTTTTGATCTGAGACTCGTCGCCAGCCCAGTGTGAAGTTCTCGCCTTCTTTTTTCCAATTTCTCTTGAAGGCTTGATATAAGATCTTGACCCTCTCTTTCAAGAGATTTATAAACTCCGACTCTTGCCAGTTGAGCAGAGAAGGGGCCAAAACATGCAGTTACAAATTGACTAAAAAAAATAAAATTTATAAATTACAGCTCAATAAATGTATTTTTCATTAATTTAAACAAAAATATACCTGAAGTCTTTTTGAGGAAGTAATATTTTCTGTTCCATTTGATGTTGGAATGCAGCTAGCTCATCAAGTTCTAATTTTGCTTCGAACGCTGCCAAAGCTTGTTCAGGTCTTATCTGGAAATATACTTTTTATTGTATCAGAATCGGTAAAATACTTAAAGCATATAGTAAGGATTAAACTTCTTCATACCTGATAAAAATAATTGCTATTTAAACCGGGCCCTTCGATTCGTTTTACAATAACGCTGTCTGAAGCAGGAATTCGCCCTCTTTTCTTAATTACGGCGTGAAAAACTAAAGAATCCCAAAGAAGCCTTAAGAAGTATCTAAAACCGCCAACTGTAAAAATTTTTTTTTTTAAATTATCATAATATTTATATTCATTAAACCAACATTTATTATATGATTCAGAATTTGATTAGGTTTTCTAAGTAAAAATTGTTTTTATCCTTGTAAAATACATAAATTAATCTTCTTAAAGAAAAAAAATATTAAAATACAAAAATTTGTTAAGTTAAATATAAATCATGCTTGTTTTTTCGTGGGTTTTATCAAAATTAGAAACCATTAATTTTTCATCTCTGTGTCTGTCCACCTGTTCATTTCATTTTGAGTTCTCTGTTCCACATAGAGACATAAAATTTTACATGTATTTGATGGCTCAATGACTTGAAAAATACTGCCAACTTTATAAAACATGGTTAAGTCATTAGTTAATTAATTGGTATTAAAAAAAAATGAATATTTTTATATCATGCTTGTTTTTTCGTGGGTTTTATCAAAATTAGAAACCATTAATTTTTCATCTCTGTGTCTGTCCACCTGTTCATTTCATTTTGAGTTCTCTGTTCCACATAGAGACATAAAATTTTACATGTATTTGATGGCTCAATGACTTGAAAAATACTGCCAACTTTATAAAACATGGTTAAGTCATTAGTTAATTAATTGGTATTAAAAAAAAATGAATATTTTTATATCATTTTGAGTAGGGTATCGAATTAAAGAGTTCAACATCCTGATTGATAATATGTAATTTTGTTTTATCATTTTAAATTATAATTGCAAAATTTTATTAAAAATATGTTTCTAACTTTAATTAAACTGACTTTGACCTAAAAGCAAAAAGTTTTCCTTACTAAAAATAAATGTGATACCATGAAACATAATGAAGGGAGATAAATTAAAAATCTGATCAACATATAATGTGTTGGGACTTGAGCGGACAAGAATTATTAAAACTGTTTTCACAACAAAACGCCTAATTTTGTGATCAACACATCACACTTAATTTCTAAATTCTTAAGTTATTTGAGTATTATGAAAATGTTGTAAGTCAAAACTAAGTAATTAGCATAATCAAAAGTGTTCTGGAATACATATTTCTGATTAATTGCAACATTTTCATGACCGCTGTTTATGAAATACCTCTATCCCTGCTCAAAGTCTGAGATCTCACAATAACTTTTTAGCTACTTAAGACGCCAATTTTTTTTTTTTTACTTATAAAAAGACGTACTTGGTTCTTTTTGAAAACATATAAAGCTATTTCCTTTTTAACATCATAACAGCAACAAATCAATTATGAAACACATAAGGTTTTATTTAAAAAAAAAAAACAGGTTAAGAATATAATCTTACATATAAACACTTAGTTAAAGGTACAATCTCCCTTTGGTCTCATAAATTGTTAATTTTCTTTTGATAAGAAAAGTAAAATCTGAAAAATAAAATGTTAATAGACAAAACTGATTAGGAATAAATTGAAGCAGACAGTCACTTACATGTAAGTATTATGAGCGAGAAGGCAGGACATATGACAAAAGCTACTGTAAGCGCTCCCAGCGGCTGCAGAAACCCCAGTATAAATATATCCCATAGCAAAGCCTCAGCAATTACCAAATACCTAGAACACCCATTCGATTTTCTTAATATATCAATCAGAAAGTTAACAGTAACAATAACTCTAAAAATTACCATTACAAAAGTAACATACAATAGAAAATCAAATTAACTAATTGCTAATCTTGTTTCTGAATATAATTTGAACATACAGTTGGAAAGTTTGTTTATTTTTAACCCTTTTGTTATGTTTGAAGAATGGAGTGTACTCGGCTTGGTTGTCTGCAACTGCAGTGCGGTTCACCTTAAAGCTATCTTGTGAGTATACAAGGAAATTATACAACTGGTTCATAAGAGAAAGCAGCCATTAAGAGATAAGTAAAAATTTTTTATTTGTTTCACATTAGCTAAATTTGACTTCAATACTAATGTATATCATATTTTTTAGGTCAAATAGTACTTTTTCTTTGAGTCTAACTTATCTTTTACTTGAAGAATAAGTAGTGTTAAGAATAATGTACATAAATAACCAGTAAATAATTGTTTATAACTTTTAATAAATAAGAATTCAATTCCACCCAAAAATGTAGATAAGTGTTCTCTAAAAATTAATAATAAAATAATTGTTTTATATATATATAAAAAGTATCCTTCAACCTATCCACAAATAAAGCGATTGCTTTTTTCTCACTGAGATTCATAATTTGAGTAATTTTAAACCCAAAGACACAAAATAAATATGTCCGGTACCTGACTGCGAAAAATTCAATAAGAGGAAGTGACAGTAGAGAACAATTAAATTAAGAGCATATTAAATAATTTCATCATTTAAGTAACTAATCTTACTTAATAAATAGGGGAAAAAATGTATTATCCCTTTTGTTATTGAATGCCATACCATAAAAATAAACATAGGAGACAATGATTTAAATTAGAAGTGAATATTTGCAGACATATGGTTGAGTAGAATTTGTTTTCCAAACCTTGACCGTTAACAGCATCCTCAATTTGACTCAATATTTCGCAACCTTTTTTTGTTAGCTTTACAAGTCAACCTACTACACTTTGAAACCTCACCCATTTCACACACAAAGCAAAATCTTGTTATACCAACTTAAATTGCTTGATTTTTTATTATTACAACTGTAAGCAATAGTTATTTCAAACAAATTACTTGAATCAGTATAGCAGTCAGTTAATTAGAAGAATCATCATTATTGCTAATTGGAAATACTATCTGTTCATAAATTAATTAGTATTTTTAAAAGAAATTACCTATTCCTTTCTGGGACAGGGCTATCAAGATCCCAAATAAGGCCCACAGCAACCTGCAGGGCTAAAGTTACTGTCGGCATCCTGTTTAAAAAGCGAAAATAATAATATAATATAAATATACAAATTTATTTTAGTAAGAATTGAGTAAATATTTTCAAAAATAAGGTTTTATCGATAAAATATCTTACCATACAAAAGCTGTTGCAGCTATAGCCAAAGAAAGAGCGACGGTGAGAAGGCACAAAGGTGGGAAAATTAAAATAATTGCAAGGGTTCCGAACAAGCCTTTGCCGATGTAGTTCCAAGTTTTGTTCAATTGCCGAGTCATACCCTTACCTATGAAACCTGACAACAAACATATATAAATCAATAAAATGTAAAACCATAAATTAGAAAAGCACGAGTATAAGTATGGTTGGACCAAGGTTAAAGCCAGTAAAGGCTACAAATCGATTGAGAGATATTCCTAACAAATTTAGCAGGGACATAGCTAGTTAATTATATTATAATATAGGGATATATTATAGTACCTCTTACATAAAACAAGGGAGGATAATCTTGAAAATGAAACCTCTACATTTCACCCTTTCTTCCAAATGGCAACCCCATCGCTCCATAAATTAATTTTTTTGTAGCCAGGCTCATATTAAATATGACAAAAATACTGTTTGGTACATTACAAAATATGAATATTTGTCGAGGCTGAAAATTACAAGGTAGTATAGTTAAAAGGAAAGGAGCCCTAATTTTATTCAGGAAAGTCGTTTGTCATCTGCCTGTTCAACAATAATGATAATAAAATTAATTTAATCGGAACTGAAATTTTTTTAGGTATATTTCACGACACCTCAAAACCTGCAGAATAACAGGAAAACAAAAATAAAATCTAAAAAAAGGGTTGATTGTTTCACTACTTGTCTGAAAAAATTCATAAGATTTAATAACCCTGATTTTTTTGTTACCCTGTTAAGGCCAAATTAAAGACGTTAATGATATTAAATAGAGAAAGAATTTAAGGCAACTTATCCTCAGATATATTATATAATATCCAAAGATCAACTAGTGCTTAGGTACCTTACAAAAAAAGCTATTGTGGTTTATTAAATATGTCAAACGAAAAAATAAAAATTTAATTAAAGAATAAAAAAAAATAGGAAAAAAATGTTACAGGCCAACTTACCAGTATCAGGCTTCGACTCAAACTGTGTTGTAGCTTTGGAAATATGTCTTGCTAGGGCACGAAGTGTCGACAGCATGGTATGAGTTGATGAACTTTGTCTCGGAAACAAAGTCCCATTCACTTGAGACAGTTCTAAGTCCGGTGTGAAAGGATTGGCGCAAAGGAGAGCTCTGATGCTTACTGGGCTACACCAAGGGATAACAACCTAAGACAAACGTTACCAAATGTAATAAACAAGTGAATTTGCAGATTTGCAATGCTCCACAAGACTTCGATAACCATTCCAAGGTGAATGTAAAATGTATTTATTTTAGGATTTAAGATGAATACATCTCATACCACTAAATGTATAAAGAAAAATAAATAATGAGTCATTTAAACCGACATTACCCCAAAAAAGAACATGGCATTCCAGGTCCAGCTCCATGTGCGATGGCAGTAATTAATCCACCTCCAAAGGGGCCAACGAGTAGTTGTCGATCTTACTATTTCCTTTTCGACTAAAAACACAGGCTAGAAAAAAATAATGAAAATACAAAATTAGACATCTGTTATTTTAGATAAATACATAAAAAATATTAGCTTTTTGCCAGTTAATTTTTCAAATTTTAGATAATTTTTTTCTTTACAGGAGAAAAGTGTTAGATGAGATGACAAACAAAAGTTGTATTATTTATGAGTTCAATGAAGCTTAATTAGATTGAATGCTTTTTCTTGTTTGTATATTTAATTGTACCCTTGTGCACTCCCATTTAGGGATGAAAGGTGGACTACCCTATTGAGAGCCACCCACATCTTTTTATAGAAATTAAATAAAGTAATTTTCCATCAAGAAATTGGGACCCAGAACTTTCATATCATGAAGCAGTTACGTTAACCCCTATAATACAAGAGAGCATTTTTTAAATCTTATGTTTTCTCCTATGCCACTATAACTGATTATAATAAAATAATCTTTACTTAACTAAATTACCTGGCTAGGATCAGAGCGAGGAGTGGTGATAGATGTAGCAGTCGAACTAAGAACAGTCGGGATCACTTCGGAATGACCCTGGAAACTTCGGCGTATGATCCAGTTACTCGGAAACCAAATATGCGTGCGCCAATAGAACACTCGAGTAGGTGTTTTATCATTGCAAAGCTCCTTTTTCAGTACAGGTTCTCGCTATGCAAAACAAAATTAATAAATAATCAAGAACATCATAACAAGAGTAATAATTGTTGAAGCGACTAAAACAAATTAAGGAATACTTTATTTTACAGACATTAGTTAGAAACCAAAATATACTTTTTTAAATTAACATATAAATCTTAAAAGGATAACACTAACATGAAACATGTTCAATTCACTTTTATTCAATTAAAGAAACAGGGGATAATACCAACATTCGATGAACCCAAATGAACCTTAGAAGCAAGATAAAGTTTTTTTCATAATTCTATTAACCTGATTAAATTCAGATAAATGTAGAGTACAATTCGAGCCCGATTTCTTTAAAATAGTGATTCTATGATAGATTAGTGATATATTAACTATTTTTTCTATTAGCCAAAAATAGATTCATAATTTATTAATCATACACACCTCCTTCATGAAAGTAAGATCCCTGTGAAGGAAGTAGACTGTCTGGTTGAGATGTTGATTGTTACATAGTGTCAAAGCTTCCTCGTGAGCACTCCATTTGCATTCTTCGATAAAAGCATCCTGAAAATAAAAACACACATCAAAATCATTCATATTTAGCGCCTAACAAGCAATGCCGTAGAAGTCATGAACTCAAAATTTTACCCTTACTTAAGTTAATTCTTATTTATTGGGTATTCAAACAAAAATTGACATGGTTTATGGAACAGGTGCATCAGGAAAAATACTACAGAAGATACAACAAAATTGTACCTTTTAGCCCCCGGCCTCTCATTTGTTATTTACTGTTAGATTTAGAAAATTTTTCAAAATAAAGATCTTTTGTCTCCCCCCTCCCTCAATTCATATCAATCTGTAAAAGTAGTTTATAACTAGCCTATTATACTCGTGTCATTTTAATCCATTTATTCCAAGAGATAAACTACAAAATATATCAATTTTAAAACATTTAAGTACAAATCTCCACTGAACTAGAAGACTTAGTAGAATAGGCATATTTTTGTAATTGTTACATTAAATCAAATTTTTAAAAATACTACATACTTCAGCAGCTCGTAGTCTGTCTTTCATCCAAGGTCCGATTCTTGAACGAACAGGATGATACCTTTCTAACCTCTCCTTCAATGCTTCCTTTGTTTTAACCAACTTTTGTTGCATATTTTCAACAGCCCTTCAAAGTAGAATAAAAAATATTTATTAAAATTTATACTGAAAAAAATATACAGTAAAATAATGATTTTAGAAAATATAAATAGAATTTTTTTTCACATTTGAAAATTTCATTATCCCAACAAAAATGGAAAACATTCATGAAATGAGATCATGAAGACATTTTTTTCTGAAAAAAAAAATTATTAACAAATATGTATTCTTACCTATGCATGAGAACAACTGCTTGTGTTTGTTCGACTAAGAGCTCCGGGATTCCATCGCCCAGTTCCTTCAGCTCAGGACTTGAAAGGATACTACTGAATACTCGCTCCAAATATTCTTTCATTACAGCTTCATTCACTTCCTATTTTTGTAGAAGAAATAATGAATTATTTTATTAACATAAAAATAATTACAATTTTTTATTGTTTGTAAATGATGAAGTACTTTTTCGATTTCATCATCTGGCCTTTTCTGCTGGCGAAGCTCGGATATGAGTCGTTCTCTGAAATGTAAAAACCATCCCCTGGTTTCACGTTCCAAAATGTTCATTAAAATAGGCAGAGCTTTCCTCATAATTTCTTTTCCAAAAAGGCGCAGGTCAACTTCAAATCCCTAAAAAATTTTGGTGAACTAATTCATTAAATCTTAGAGATTTATCATAAATCTTTGATGGCAACATATTATTCAGCAACAAATGAAACGAACTTTATGATTCGGGACCATCATCTTAAATCATTAAATATTTCAACAATACTCAACTAAATTAACAAATCAGTTACCTTGGGAGTATAAAATAAATAAGGTATTGGCACAGGAGGGTGAGAGGCTTCCCGCTCCACTTCAAACTTTTCTGTCGCCGCTCTCCGGAGCTGTCTCCGAACAAACATACACAGAACTTCAAGCGACTTCTCATAGTCAGACTGGAACAGTAAAGAATAAAATAAATTAAAAGCTTTATTAATAAATAGTAGATCCACAGAGCAGTGCTCTCGGCAGGATCTTTAATTTTTAATCTGTTTTTAGGAAGGTCAGATTTTCGTAAAGTATAAAGCTGCCTAAAACGTCAATGGTTTCAAAGTCTTAGGGGTGTATAAAGGCTAAGATTATTAACTACGCATAAACTTTTGAAATATTTCAATAGTTAAATTGAATCTTTAAAAGGTTAAATTATAATTTTATTCTAGATTAAATTTGTTCTTAATCAAAATATGATATAGTATGTTTTCATCAGGGACAAATTTGGACTCTTAGTAGCTTACTACCTTAATCTTTTGCAAATTTATCTAAAAGAGATTTATCACAGGTACCATTCTCTTTGAGGTAAAGCAGAAGGTATTCTAGAAAGAAAAAATACAAAACATTATTCTGAGAAATTGTCCCTTACGAATAACAACGAACATAATAGGAATGTCTAGCTGACAAAAAAATACATGATATTAAAAAGATTTCATAAGCTTATGAATAATGCAATATGCTATGGCTGTGTAGACATGAGATTACTATAAAATAGTAAGCATGACCGCTTTCGACTGTGCTGCACGATCATTATCAAGGACTATTAAATTGTTAAAACATAAAATTTATCAATTAAACACTTGCCAAAATAGAGATATTATCTCAATGGTTTTCTAAGGGTCACTTATAATACAAAGTTTCATTAAAAAAATCAACCAGCGGCTAACATATAAACATGTTATCTAACCCAGCACTAACTGAACATGTTGTTTGGAATCAGTGTCATCACTCTATTGGACAGTATGTCATCATTAGCGTAGCCCTTGTACTTCCCATGTAGAAAACATTCCAAATTTTGCACTTTTTCCAGGGAAAGACCAATTTCTAGATTAATACTATACTGAGAAAATAAATATATATGTACATACTCTGCAAACAAGTTCAGCGACCAGATATCTGCTTCTTTCCTCCCGTAACCTGCCTTCCAAATTGTGAGCTTGCACACTAGGTACTCCCAAAATTATATCTAAAAAAAAATAATAATCAATTTAAATAAATATACTTTTTTTTAAAAGAAGAAATAGACACAATAATTGTACACTTACCTAAAAGCTTAAGAAAACCAGTGATCAAAGATGCCAAAGCTTGAGTCAAACTAAAAAAGTGCGATACTAACCTCGCTTTTGCTGTTACAATAATAAACCTAAAAATAAAAAATGACAAACTCAATAAATTTTAAAACATTGGGTAAAATTATAATTAATTAATTTTATAATAAATTAATGCCATTGAGATATTTTAACACATTAAAACATTTACAGTGTTTAGATTTGGTTTATTAATTCAACAAACATGATAAATGATGATAAATACATTTTAATAGTTTTAAAATACTCTGACCCTGCCTACAACACAGTTTCTGTCGAATAATGCAGATTTATCTCGAGCTGACTCCATCCAAGGATTATTTTTCTGAGTAGTATTTTTTCTTAGAAGCTCTCATCAATGAATTTATTGAATCGTTAGGACAGCAGATAACATTAAAGGAAAAAGGTATCTAATGACAGAATGCCCAGAACGACTGACCAATCGAGATTGTCGTATATAAATCTTCAATGCTACAGTGCTTAGATAGTTATACCCTTTTGTCCGTCAACAATACTTCTTCAGATCCTTCAGTACCATCTTCACGAAAAAATTCTTGTACTTATAAAACTTCCTTGAATTTAAATTTTTTACCAAATACGGCACATTTGACTGTACACTTTTTATCCCAATAGAACCACCTCTTTTGACCAATGATTCCATCACAAAAATCAAGAATATCAATATACTCCTTTCTCAATTTTTAAGTTTAGTTTCTTCTCTCCTCATCATGGAAAATTAACATTAAAATAGATTAAGGGGGGGGGGGGTAAACCTTCAAATAGAGACCAATAAGATAGTTTGGTTTTTTATTTTTTTATTCTAGATATAAGCCTTAGATCTCTCGAGAAAAATTATTTTTTTAATTGGAAACGCTTCACAGAAATACAGGCTAAAATACAAATCTTCAAGACTAAAAAAATAAAAGACAAATAACTAGTATAAAAGCATTATTTTAAATCACATTATGCAATATTATCATTATAACCTTTACAATTAAAACAAAATCACCAATAAAGGCATTAAAACATATAATTTGCAACTAGATAAAATTTCATGTAATTGGCAAATGTCAATAATTGATTTAAAAAGATTAAAAACAAAAATAACCCAAAAATTCAAGGTCTGATTTTAATAAAATATGTTTATATTTTCACTGTAGTTTAATAAATAAAGCTTGATCCTCTTCATAATCTTTTAATTGGTAACTATGTCATATACTCTGTCAACATTTCACCTATTCAGGCATCGTCAAGGACTGTAACTAATTTTAATTTCGTAAATAAAATTTTTGTATAATTTATCCACGATGTTCTTGAATGCGGAAAAAAGCTCTTCTATTTGTATAATATTATTTTCCAGGGTGTTGGTGTTTGGAAAGAAACATTTACAAGTGTTTATTTTCCGATGTTGTTTATTATACTTTATTTAATATATGTCATGAAAATGTTTCTTATCAAACACTAACACCCAGGAAAATAATATAAAAATATGTTTATTTAAAATCTAAAAACACTTAGATATTACATTCTTAGAACCAGGGGAGAATTCAGTTAACTAAGCTAATTAATATTTATATTAAATTAATAAAAAATACTTCAATGCTGCAATTTTAACAGACCTATTATAAAAAAACAGGGGAACCGATAATTCATAGTTCAGTAACTTAAGTCTTTTATCATTAAAATTACTAATAAAACTATGTGCATATAAATATCCTCTTAATTCTCTCTCCTCTTTATTTGATACTCCAAGATAGAGAATAATGTTCAAAAAAAGAAATATGTATAACCTTAGTTAGTTTAAAGAATATGATAGATACTAAGCATATTGGTTAGACAATTTATTTTGTTTTTATTTATTTAGTTTGTTTTTGCTATGCTAAGGTGACAATGCTTCAGAAAAAACTTTTATTTGTGTTCATTCATTCAAAACAATGAGACTTAAGTATCTTGTATACCGATCGCTTGCTGTAGGCCACAATGGAAAAATTTGTGACCGTACAGAACACTGTGAAAACTTTCTGACTGCGCATGTCCCGTGTTCTAGGAGGATGCAGAGCTAATCATAATATGTTTAATTTGTTCTTACCTAAGTGCAAGTGCGAGGTCGTACAATAATGTCTCATGAGTGTTGAGGACACCCCTCTGGAGTAGAGCGGACAAACGCCATCGGTGAGTCTGCCCGGGGAAGTTCAAACTAGGCACCTCAAACTCTCTGGGGGCAAATACACAATCAACAAGATAGTAAAGCTCAGCTAAACAAATCACTCAATTAATTATATTTGTACAAATGGATTTATGTAAAGAAAATTAATTACTTGCTTGATTGTGATCGAATAATTTACATAAAAATATTGAGGAAAAGTGTAAATAATAAATTAGATTCTCTGTGACTTGGTTAGTGGAGACGAACACAAAATGGTTCACAAACATTTTTTTTTTTCCAGATAGTATATTGTACATATGTAGTAATGAATTAAAGCATAAAATAATGAATTAGAGAAATAAAAGGATTTCATTACGAACTGCAAGAACTTTATTATAAATGTGTTACTGAATTCTCAAAATTTTTAATGAATTAATACTGTTCACAAAATTTCTTAACAATGTATCATGATTTATACATGAGAGAGAGAAAGAGATAGGCGGGCTCGAGAAAGAAATTTCGTTCTGTGATAATATCCCTAAAAATGCATTTTAAGTACAGTAGAAATCAACAAAATAAATATTATTTTAAAACATTCAAAATACTACAGAAGAAAATAAAAGAAATAATCAAGAAGAATATAAGATAAAAGAGAAAATAAAATAATGAATAAATATAATTAAACAAGTTAGTTATTAAGTCCTAAAGGAATTATGGTGGCTTTATGTTATAACGGCCACACATCGTGGGTAAGAAAGTTATGTGGCTCAGGTGTAGTGTACAACTACAGGTTCATTTCAGTTATCTTTTTATTCATCGGCCATTTACTTCAATGAACGGATCATTGTTCTTTGAAGTTACTTAATTACACCTGTGATTTGCACAAAAAGGACAAATGCACTGAACTGAACTAATGAACTGATCACAGTAGCCATTATAACAAAGCCATTATTATAAATTAAAAATATATTTCAACAGCCACAATTTAACTTACATTTGAAGAAATTAACATTCTATACATAATATATACACAAACACTGAAGGATAATTAAGAATGCAGGGTTAGAAATAGGAGAATAGAGTTATTTTATAACATAATTAAATGCAAAATAATTGTGTCTAATTGTAAAGTAGAAAAGTAAAATGAAAGATTATTTTGCAAGTGGACAATTCAAAATCTATACTAGTAGTTGGTTCAAAACGCTTCAACGCTGGGAATACCAGCCTTCAAGACACACCATGTTCAGGTCTCCCTTCAGTTGTTGATGATGATGAATTACTTGTCTTACATAAGCCAGGATTTGTATGTGACCACACGAGGATTACAAAATGAACTAGTTTTATGCACAAGACCTTTTGTCCAACAACAAGTAACAGCCTAGTATTCCTAAAAAAATCAAGCAGTTCAGAGGCATAGTTATGCGAACTAATGGGTAGAATCAGATTCATTTGGAAGCAATCGCACCATTATTCTGGATAAGTAAGGGATTGAAAATTAAGTTCAATAAGTTAGTACTCGAATCTATTAGCGTTTTATTTAAACTAAGAGAGAGCTTTTACTGACTAAAAATATGTAAACGGAAAAGAGCTGGAACGATGCATGCAAATTCAAACACGAAGTATATCCAGGTACAATGTTTCAGTTATGTTGATGACATTATCACAATTACTGAATCCCAAAAATACGGAAATATGTGACCAATGGTTGGCTGAACTGGAGAGAACGGGGACAACAATAAATATCAATGAGAGCAAAATACTTCAGCTCAGTACGTAATAGGAATGTATATCTTATGTAACGAAATAGAAATGGGGACCACAAAACATTACACCTACCTCAGTACAGTAATAAGGAGGACTGGAATACTTGACCCTGAACTGAGTATCATGATTAAAAAGGTAAACCAGATATATTGTCAAGTACCCGACTCAATTGTAGGTAAAAGAGAGAGGTTGGTAAAGATGTCATAGTCCATATCTGTAAGGTAGAGTACGTTCAAACTATCCTATATGAAGTAGAGAATTGAGTCATTTGAGATAGGGACATGAGCAGAATGACAGCAGCTTCAAATAAAAATCCATTAGCAAGTGGTCGGAAAGACTAAGTGGGATCAGCTCAGGAATAAAAAAGTAAGTGAAGAACAGCAGAATGCCCTGAAGGAAGCCTGGGACAAGAAAGAGATGACAGAGGTGGTTTGGACATGTTGGTAGAATGGATGAAAAATGAAAAACCAGAAAACGCCCACACTCGAAATCTCGCAAAACCTACCTGGGCCATATTTCCAATCTCAGACTGAAAAGTGGGAAAACCATCCAGGAGATGAAAATCCTTGCCAAGGAAAGAAATGGCCAGCTATACTAGAGCGAGGCAACCCTAGGTCCCTAGAACAAATCACCAAAGGAGAAAAAAAGAGTTTAACCTAAAATAATTACTAATTTCAACAATTCTTGTATAGTATAAGTGTAAAAGAATTACCGCATCTCTGACACTTACGTTGAAAAGTAGAAGATATACAAAACAAATAGTCAAAAATACAGTAGACTCCCATATCAAGACAGCCAAACACATTAAAAAAAAATCACATAATTTTTAAAATGAGAATTACTTATTTAATTGGACAAAACTAGTAGGAAATCAACATTTTATAAATTTAAATAGAAGTCATGCTCATAAGGCACTGGAAAGACATCACAGCTCAAGAAAAGTTGACAAAAAACAAACAACTTTAAACAAATATTTTGTTGTAAAATTGTTAAGTTTATTCTAAATGTATAATTACCAACATTTTTCTTTACATATTTCGTATATATCCTAGTAACTCTCCCATATCCCGATCACCCCCAGATTAATCTGGATATGGGGAAGTCTACTGTAATATTAAAACTCCTCGTTGGTTGTATAAGAGATATTTTCAGTACCTAGTAAAATATGACATGACTTCTAATTGTGAAGTAATTTATTTTTGAATCTCATTCATCTTTACTCTTCCGCCCAAGTGACACTACCATGGAAGGAAGAGTTTGCTTCATTCGAGCAGTATAATCAGAGATTTTGATGAATATTTTTCAAAATTTCAGTTTGATAGGATCAGTTTTGTGTACCTATAGACAGACACATAAAAGAAAATGCCTCCATTTCAATTTTAAAGTAAAACCTATACAAGGCTCAGGTTTTTAACTGCATTTACCATTTGTACAGCTTTGTCAAGCTCAAGTTTAATTGGATTGTAACAAGCAAGTGCCTGGCATCGCTCAAGTATTAATCCTATAAAGCAATATCCAAGAAGAAAGTATCATTAATTAGTATCAGTAATAATAACAGTATAACATAAATAAAGTGGTATCTCAAGATTATTTACAAAGGCACTCAGATAAATCTGAAACTAAGTTTTATTAGAGTAAATATAAAAAAAGTAAAATAAAAATACCAGAAAAAAGGCAATGATGCAAATATTTTCTACATAAGAATAAGTAACTAAGTGTGCTTCTATACATTTCATGTACATACTACTAGGTGTATTTAGAAAATAAAATTGCATACGTGATTTATTAATAAGTTTTGTTATAGTTATTAATTTAACATGCACAAAACGACTTTCGATAAGTGAAAAAAATAAACAAGTCAGAATGAAAATGATGAAGAAAGCAGAAAAGAATAGCACTTTTCTATGTGAAACGAAAAAGAAAAAAAAAAGTAGAGAATAAATAGAAAGAAAAGCATTTCTCTACTAAACTTTGTTAATTGAAAATAATAATGCATTGCATTAAAACTTTTTAAGGAAAACATTAAATGTGTTTACAAAATAAACATTTTAAAATATTTATATATCTGTGCAATTTTGGATTAGGGAAGATTGCTCGGTGCAGGTATGGACGAAGGGTTTGATAATAATGCGAAGAGGCAGACTGAGTGGACACATACCCACATCGTCTGATGCTGTCGAGCTGTTGTCTGTTCAGCCTCTTCTGCTTCCCATGGTTGTCCTTGTGCAGTCTGAACAAATCACACACACAATGTTCTCCCTAACTGCCATATACATAGACGCATGCATATTGTTTTCTTTAAAAACAGTCAATATTCATTCTTAAAACATATTTCCTTTTCATAATTTTTTTATCCAATATGTCAATTAATCCAAAATTATAATAAACTGCTTTATAAAAAAAAAGTAATAATAATAATAATTGAGTATTAATTTTGGGGAAGAACGTTGTTAAGGTTTCAGTAAGTCTCAGAGTAATTGAGGCGATAGTTGAAAAAGAGCACATAAGTCTAAATGTGGGGAATACGTTTTTTAAACCTATGTATTCCAAATAATTACCTTTACACAATTATAATAATTTATATCTCTAGAATTGAGTTGAGTAAGCTATAAGTTTTATGGCGATAAAGTAAAATGTGAAAGTGATGGCCAATATAGAACTGAGTCACCTCGTAAGACCACTTTGTAATCATAAGACTGTAATATTTATTCCCTTGATCATTTATAAATGAACAAGTGAATTTCAGTACAGTGTACAGCTTGAACATTAGAAATATTTGAATTGTACTGCAATATAAATATTCTAATATTTATATATAGGGACATATTATTGAACGGAATTCATTTTAATAATAAATATTATATCAAATCAAGAGTTGAAATAAATCATGCGTTGTTGTATCACATGAATGGGTCAGAAAATACAAAATTTGGGAATCCCAAAAAGATAAAACATCTAACAATCCGTAGGGAGAGGGGGAAAAAAGGGAGATAGTTAGGCAGTAGACCTTCATTAATGACGTGAACGCTAGAAAAGACAGTGCACCTTCACACTTTTATCATAAGTATAGAATATGACATTTGTAAATATAAGGCAAATGAAATGTCAATTAATTAATTATGTATATTTAATTGGGAAGTTGATTTTTAATAGACAAATGGTTATACTGAAAAAAAGGCACAAATAGTAAGTCATTTTATTATTATTGATAAATATCGACTATCATTTAAAGTTCCCGCTTTCTATTCATTAAGGACAAGCAGATGTGGTGCAACATGACTTCACAAGAGAAAAAGGAGAGTGACAAAATAAAACATTAAATTTCTCAAAACAAAGCTTTGACATTACGCACCCTTTTTCCAACAAATGCCTCAAATACATCACAGTTAACTTAAAAATAAAAGTTTCATTATATTTCTGATATATTGATTGTTTCTAAAACTGCAAAATGGAGTTGGCTAACTAGAGCATGACTCGTTTGGACAATGTGCACTTGCAAACTGAGGTAGTGCTTCTTTGGTTCACCATGCAGGCGAGGGCCTCCTAGTGCCATCTAATTCACGACACACTGCCAAAATTCCAGTCACTATCTAGCTACCATAGAGATCATTTAAATATAATTTTTTTAAATATTTATATATAAAATCTAATCTATAGAATGAACATTGTAAAAGACATAAAAACAAGGTTTGCAAGAACATTTTTAATCCATTAAATTCTCAAATGTTCAGAGCAAACTTATTTTCGATTCTGGGTAGATTTTGCTGACAGCTTTTTTATTTATTTTTTCATCACAACTTTTCTATTTATTTTTTCATTACAGCTATCTTCAAAAACAGCAGAAAACAAAACAGTAATTTTTAATATATTATATTATGAATATAGTATTGTGCAATTAATAATTATTATTCAAGGAAAAAAATTGTGACAGAACCGGGGATTCAAATGTTAGGCCTTATGATCTATGGCCAGGAACTTTCCCAATTGAGCTGTCCCATGAAGAACCAAAAGCCTTGCCAATATCTAATCTCTTTGGCGGGTCTCATTGCTGATTCTCTGAAAAACGCCAGAGTGATATATTTTTTCAAAGAAGTCTTGTTAAATTTTCTTTTTTCTTTTGATGGCATTATATGTATTAAATATTTAACAAGCAAATAGTTTTGGATATAAATTGTAATCAATGTAAAATGGCAATGTTTTAGTCTCCTTTGAAAAACATTGCTCTGGCAATGTTTTCAGAGAATAGATGAGACATGTTATAGAGATTTGATACTGCGCAACTAAACATTTTTTTTATTTCAAAACAGTTCTTGGAAAGCTTATAGGTCAAATTTCGCAACATAATTTTAATTTATTACTGAACACTTGAGAAAATAGGTGCGTCAGTAACAAAAGTAAGAGCATATGATTATTCGTCAGAAAATTGTAATAATGATGAAACATGCATAAACAATTTCCAGCAAACAGCATCATGAATTCATTAAAATATCTGATGAATGAAAAAGTATAATAATAAATAAATTAAAAATTTGTTTCTAAACGTATAATAAGAACTATAAACTATGAATAAATGGATATAATTATTATTAGTATTATAATCTAAAATGTGATGACAATACCACCCTATCACTAAAAAAAAAAACGGAATGTGATTAATTACAACTAAATTAATTCATGAACACTAATAGTGAAATTTTCTTTGATTCCAATACACATCAAGAGTGCATATGAATGGTAATTGTACAGATGACTCTCCCCTATAGCTGATCCATGCCCAGGAGAGAGACTAAGGTGGTTTAAATGATTTTGCGATCAACATCTTTATTACGATAACTATGGATAAAAAAGATGAGATTTTGCTCAAGGAGGCTTTAAAAATAAAAATGCTGAACATTGCAAGAGGGAGGGGAGGTCAAAAGAAGTAGCCTAATCTGATTAAGAAAACTAAAATTAACATTGAGAGGTAATGAGTGCTAACCACACCAGCATCTTAGAGCCACATACCAGCTAAGGCAAATACCTTCGGTAGGCCCTGTCTCTAAATAAGAAATTTTTCCATACATTAATTATTAATGAAAAGTAGAAATAATGTTGGGACAAATTAAACGTCCAAATAAATAGTTTAAAGGGGAAAAAAATGGAATCTTTTTTTAACAGTCTGCTAATGGTAGTTTTTTTAAGGTAATCATTTGCAAGAGAGAATTCAGGATGCTAAACTAAATTGATGTTGAGAAAAGTTACAGGTATAACAAGGGGACAGGACTTTTGCCACTCTATAGGTCTAGAAAGGTATCTTTGTAGGCGTCATCAAGTGTAATTAGATGTCAGAAAAAAATTATACTTCTCATAATGAATGACTATGCAATATGCAGCAATTACTACGTAATTTAATTTCATTCAATACTTTTGACTATAGTATATATCTGACTATTTGATTACTATCATAGATATAAAATGAGAGACCAGAACAGCAGTATGGAAAATTTGGTCAATAAAAAATAATCGCATAACAAGAGTAATGAAAGCAATATGTTTTGAATTTCCTCGATACATATGGTGAAGAAGATGAAAAAATAAAATAATAAAAAGCTAGATTCATAAAATAAATTTGTAATGAGTGTCTAATAAGTGAGCTGAAATTAAAACTTACCCTCTCTCCCTCAATGCTTCGAGTTGTTTCGCCGTTAGCCGTCGAGGCTCTCCAGAAGTATCAATGGCAACTGCATCGAGCTCATCAAATGAGGGAGTAACAAATAGATCACGGAGAGACGTTGGCCTGGAGCCACACCGTCTCCCCAATGTACTGCTGCCCTCTCCTCCTCCTGTCAACGAAGTTAACGAGAAATGTGAAGATATTTTATACAGTAATAATTAATAAAAAATAGAGTACATTTTATTTTAATATAAATCCAGATTTCAAAGCGTATTATTATATGATTCATATATTCATAATTGATATGAGTTATGTTGTTTTCTAGTAATGCCTCTGAAATTAAAATTAAATCCTGAATTGCAATGATTAATTTCAATTCTTTCTTCACACAGTAAGTTGGTCGGTTTTGTTTGCACTATATAGAATTCATAATTTAAAAGTTACAGAAACAATATTTTTTTATTGAAAAAAAAAGAGTGTAATTAATTCGCTTGTAAAGCATACTCATTATCCAATACTGGTGCTAGCTTTTCATAAAACATATTATAAACATTTTAACACAAACACATAAATATCTACCAATGAATAAACGGACCTGTAATATAAGGGATATCTGCCGAAGACAAAGGGCCATTTGGATCAACAGCATTCACTGGCGAAGGTAAGATAATAGGAAATGTTTTCCAGTGATACAAAAACTGTTCTCCCACCTGAAAGGAAATATGTTTACATGTTATAATTTGGAAATTAAGAACAATCTTAAAATGAACCAATTCATTGACACATAATCAATTTTTTTTATAAGCACTTCTGTAAGTATAACCAATATCTAAAAATATTTTGTTTTTAACAAACGCAACAGATTCTTAACTAATTTTGTTAGGGGTTTAAACCAAAGCTTTCCTAATCTTAAAAATTAAATTTTGAATAAAAATCCTTTAAGTGACATATGTAGGAATTGTAAGAATTATCATGTAAGCGGCTGCATATAATGTTTTATCTGTTCCATCATACAAAACAGTGACTTCAAAAAAGGAGTGACAACAGAAAAAACAATTTCAGGCCTACATTCCTTAGGAGCTAGCAGGATAAGTGAAATTAACACTTACTTTGAGCAAATGTTAAACAAAGGGACAGAGTAAAATTTTAGACAATTTTGAAGTTAACAAGACTCCAAGCAACAAGACCCAGATCTACTTCAGCACTTGACAAACGCACCAAATAGACTATAGGCAATTGTCTGAACGAGTATTTAGTGAATGATATGAGAGGAGCATTCTTGCAATTTTAAGAGGCCAGCCCAGCCAGCAAGAACACGAATCTTACAGCCATTGAAGAAAAAATTCTCTTTAGGAAGTTAGAAAAGAGAAGTCCACATGGAGAGAAATCAACCTTTTCACACTATAAACTCATTTAAATACTCAAAAACAATAACAGAACATAGAAAATAATCTCTCAAGAAAGGCAAAATAGTGGTCAACAAAACGGTGACGATTGCTGAAATAATAGTAATTAAAAGAAGTAAAACATGAATATAATAATTCACAGATGATACCAAAAAAATAAATATGTAAATGAATATAAGAAAACAAAAACAAGAGTTATACATTGCTGGATACAGGACATTAGGATGGAGATTAACAAGCTGTGATTTGAGGGTGAACAATATGATTTGAATTAAATGAGTTCATTAAAACATCAAGAAAGATAAATTGTAAAAACAGTTCGTCAATTGTTCTGGTTTGATGGTTTTTCACGAGAGACACTACTACACCATTCATTGCATATCATAAACACACAAGTGCAGCAAGAGATCGGTCTCCAGTTTGAAGTTTTTGAGAACAATTAATAACTTATAAGCCTGCCTACCGCAGTGAAGTCATTTCCTTTATTGTAGTTTTTAGCTAGCTAGTTTCGCCTAACTGTAAGTAAAATCTACAATTTTCTCATTGATATGCTAAGATTTTATAACATTTAACCAAATCAAAAAAATATTCAGTCCGCTTATTAAATTCTTGCCACTTTCCTCGACAGCAATTATGAGAGAAATTTGGAAAGATTTTTGTACTTCTAGAGGGCTATGAAATAATGAGCCTTAGTTTTGATGGTCCAATGCATGAGGTTGAGATGGAAAATGCTTAAATATCTTCTTAAGACAAAAACAAATGCATTACATGAATAGATGGGCAGATATTAGACATGTGTGAAGATGGCCAAGGAGATCCACTCAGGTTTGTAGTGCTATTATATAAGCTAATTAATTATAAATAAATAATATTGAATAATATTATATAACCTGTTTAATATTTTGAACAAGCTGCACAATCTCATCTGGGGCCCCTTTGAGCTGGACGTCAAATTTCAAGGGCTCTTTCTAAAAAAAAAAAATGAAATAATGAACATATTTCTTAAACTGTATAAATACTAATATATCACAACCATTTGTCATAAGACAGCTAAATTATTTACCAAATATTGGACTTTTTACAATTACATATTAGTGAGTTCTATGGAAGCATACGTCTATGATGACACCACTGGATTATTATGGTGATCCATTTGTTCAATCATTCACTTTAATAATAGATCAAACCCTATATCAAAACCTTTCTTAATTATCCCTGGTAAGTTTTCACAATACACCATATGAAAAGTTTTCAATACATTTTATACATAGAAAATATTTTATTTCTGAATTTTACTTGTAATTTAAATATATTCATAATTCATAGATGAATGAAGCAACCTTAATTCTTTAACTGCTCGTGCAAAAAGTTAATTTCCTAAATGAGTACAATTATTAAACTGTACTGTATTAGAGGCTTCCCGTGAGTTTGTTTGTGTTTTGAACAATTATTATACATACAAATTACAAACATTTTTGATAAATTTAAAAATATAAACTATAACCGATATGACTCACTAGTAGATAGTAGACTCAGCAAATAGATATAGTGAGTGAATTACCTCTGGCAGTGAGGTGTCATAGGGGTACGGGGCTGGGCGTGAACTCATCGCGAGCCCCAATGAGTTGGGTCAGCTTGTCTTTAATCTTCCAACTTCGTCGTAAACCATTCTTTGCTTTTCAGCATCAATCTGAAAAAAAAAGTATGTAAATAAATAACACAAACTTTAACATCAAAATAAAGAAAAAACTGACATCTCAATCGATAATTAAGGGTTAGAGGGTTTATTAAATAATAAAGAAGTTCAGTTTAATAACTCTAGAGAAATGAAATGGTTATTATCATGATTAAACAGTACAGTTTGTTTTAGCTACACCTATTTGGGTCAATCAGTCAAAACAGAACAAAATCAGGATGATTTAAATAAGATATTTTGCCTAGCAGTATGTAAGCAAGTGGTTGGTCAATTCACATAAGGTGTTAGACACAGGCTCAAGTAATTGCTATACTATTAGAAGATTTTAGTCAGTGTTGAGCCAGATGGTAGAAACAGCTATATATACTAGAAATGACATTCTTAAGAATTTATACCCTTCAATAATACTACATATACAACCTGTCAAAACCTCGCAAAGGCTTATCTGAAACACAAGAATCAGGTTTCCTAGAAGCCTGTCTTCATCCCACTCAATCCGGCTTTTCACCTGGACTCTCTACTCAATCTGCTCTCTTTTCTCATAGTTACCCCCCCCCCCTAGATCAGCAACACATTAAAATTCCTGGACTTCAGCAAGGCTTTCGGTACCCTTGACCACTCTATTCTTTGATCCTTTCAACTCAACTCAAAGCACTGCCTACTGGTCCCTACCCCCCCTCTTCCCTTGTCCTCAGGGGTGGTACAAGGCTTCTTCATCTCTCCAATACACTTACATCAATGACCTCAATTTATCAATCCTACGTAGATTCCTTTTTCTTCTTTGAACTCAAATCTGCTTCTCTACTTATGAACTGAATCATTGTTTTTAGAAAATAATTGATACACACTTCATCATAAAAAAAAACCTATAAACAAAATTACGGAAGGATTGCAATAAGTAATAAATTAAATTTCAAACTATCATCCTCAAGCAGCCTATAAAATTACAATCAAACACTATAATTTTTTTCACTGTTAGCACTAATAAAGCTACTCTTGGCCAGCCATCTTCCTCCGTCAGTTACAAACGTAGGAGTAGGACTAATTTTTGTCGACCGCAGTCTCTGCATCATCCCTTAGGCCTTCCTCTAGGTTACTCTCCATCTATTGCACCCCCATACACTTTATCAACCACTCCCAGTATGTGACCAAACCAAGTCATTTTAGCCTCTCGAGTTAACTGGACCTATTGATGTTAAGCTCATCATATATTCTGTACAACTCATTATTCCTCCTTCATGTATTCAACTGAAAGAGATGCCTCTCTCATACCTATCGAGAATCTCTATTGAGATTCCTTCAAGATCCAAGTTTCAATGGCAGGTCGAATATAGGCATTATACTTAAATTATGAAATTAAAAAAAAAACTCAATACAAACAAACAATATATTTTAAAACAAACCTGTAGTGTTATACATCACAGATCAATAGATTATGGATTTTTATTTATTATAATTAACTTACTGATAGTAATTCTAGGTGTTATGTGAGGTTAAATTGAGTAGTTTGAAACACTATTTAAATATTTTAACTCTCAAAGAAGAAAATTGTAGATTGACAGTAAAATAAAATATATAAAGATCATGCAAGTTTCTAGATCTGCAGCAGGCATTACACCCCGGTAACAAGCAATACAAATGAATTTACAGAGCTATATTTTATAAGGGAAAGATACTTAAAAATAACCCCATGCTAGTGGAAAAACCTGCTTAGATCGAGAGGTATATTTTTTTTTTATTTAAATGAATCCAGCAACTAACTGGCACTGAAACGAGCACTATCCGTAAATTAGAGCATTGATCCTATTTTCAAGGTAAACAATTACAAATATCAAGGTAAAAGGCAAAGGTAAAAACATATCAAGGCGATATCAGTATATTTTATTAATCAATAATAAACAGATGTATTCCCACTCAGTAATATTATTACATCGGCCATTTAACAGACTTGACAGTCACTTTCAATGCTAAAATACTGAACACAAATGCTGGCATATGACTTTCCCAATCCATTAGCAGATCATACAGACATATATACAAATGCGTAGCGAGCAATATTATGTAGAAGCAACTGTCAGGAACACCTCAGCAGAAGAGATAATAGGTTCTCCTAACATGTTACAGAAGACAAATTCAAGGATCTACTTATTGGACTTGATAAGGAACAGTAATCAATAAATCAGAAAACATTGAAATATAACACAAAGTAAAAGATCTTTCAAATTTAAATATTAAAGTGGGAATTCCATATACCTCGTAACACCCTAATCTCCCCTAAGCCTGAAAAGTGCCGGCCAGAAGTTGGCATTCATTGAAGTAAGTAGGATCCTGAATAATCAGTAACCTATATTACACTAATTTAAATTATTAATTTTTAATAAGATTTTAGAAAACAATTGAAAATTTTGGTTTAATGCTTTTATTATTATTTATTTATTTAAATTTTAATGTATATTATATAAAATTGATTTTTTAACTAACAGCTTATTCTTTGTCTAAATTGGTGGGTGTCGCTTAATTATTATTGTTTATATTCTGTATTTTAGCCTTGAAAATGACAACCAAGTCTGCTGAAAGGCCGACATAATAATCATAATGAAATACAATGTGAGAATACCTAAATTTATTATTTGATTAATAAACAATTACATAGGTATTGTAAATAGCGTGTTTTCAGTCATGCATTTAAAAATTCAACATGCGAGATAAAAAGAATCCTTGCTAGGATTCTGCGCATGACCAATGCTTCATGCTCTTTGGCTGGCAGGTCTAATCAATTAGAACTTTATTTTGATACCTTTTATATAAATATATATATATATATATACCTTTTTCTATTCTCTAAATGTATACCAAAATTAAAAAAAAAGTATAGAATCTTTTCAATTTTTTCTTAAACTGATTTATGGCAGTAAGTAAGTACAATTGCTGATTTCCCTATAGCCTGGTGGTTAGTGGATCTGACATATAACATCAGAGACTTGGGTACTATCTCCAATTCAATAAATTTTATTTTCAAAAAGAGTTTTATCTGGTCACGGTTTACACACTCATGAAGCAGCTGCTCAATTAAAGAAGAAGCAATCCAGCCAATAAAGCCAAAATAAATGTGACGATTATTAACACTGTCACTGCAACACCTCAGTACCACCTTCTGCAGTAGGCCTATTCTCTTCAGAACATACTTCACGGCTGATTTATAATAATTCTTTTAAATTTAATATAATACAAAATAAAGAATACAAATTGAAAAAGTTATAACTTTTTACATCCGATAACAAAAACTTATTCATGCATCTATGAAATATTCTACATTGCAATTATACTTAAAGATCATGTTCTTTTGAACTTGCAGATGGAACAATATGAGATAGACATATTAAGAAATTTTGTTTAGGGTGAACATCAATCATTCAGCTAATCTTGAAAGTTTTTTTTTTTTCAGAATAGACACTAAAGACTCGATTGTTGGGTGAATGTAAACAATCCAATATGCTAATTCTAAGTATAAGATATATTAATTCACCAACAGTATTAAATGAGGTGATGTGAAATGATTGGGTGATGAATTATCATATTTGACTTATCTCGACTGACATGTTGTTCAAGTTTTATTGAAAGAAATTAGTGTTTCAATCCTTGCTCATATCAATGCAATTGGTGATATGTGTCAAGTAATTGTTAAAATTTCACATGCCATATTCTTTAAAGTGAAAACTTAAGACGAACGAAGAAAACACAAACTCACATTACAAAGATGTACTGGCCCTTAATGTAAAGACAATTAGAAAACATCTGAACAATAGTGAACCAAACCAGTTATTCTGGAAGATAAACAAGACAAAATCTTAAAAACTGACATGTTTAAATTAGTAATAGGAAAAAATAAAACTTATAAAGTTAACACTGACAAGGGTACATTCAAAATATAAAGAAAGTCTATAAATTAAAAAAAAATAAGTTGAAATGTATTCTTGACATAACTTAGTATTCATGGTACAAATCTACAAGAAGATTAATAGCAATATTTAAAACAGAATACAATAGACTCAGGGAAATAAACTATCAAATGAAAATAAACTGAACCAAGATGTCAAACATAATGTTTAATTCAGACAAAAATATGATACAAAATAAATTTGTTTACAATGAAATGTCAGCAAGATAAAGAACGATATAAAAAAAGAAAAGGATTATTAAATAATTATTTTAAGATATATTCATTCCACGAGCCCTTTCTAATACGTTTTCACAGCTAGAAGAAAAAATGGAAACGACATACCTTGTTAATTCAATTAAATCTCTAATAAAATTCAACTGATAAATAAACAGGGACAGCTGTTTCTCGCCTTTGACACCAGAAGCGCCTCATGTATTTGTTCATCAACTTAAATATTTTAAATAAAATATCATTAGAATTTTCAAAAAGAAAGGGGAATTTATATAAAAAAAACTTCCACATTTTCTTTTATATGCATTCTAAATAGCTTAATGTCACTTTATGATAATAATCCTAGCAAAAATCAAAGGTGACTTTGAACGATTCCGTTCATGAATGAGTGTAAGCTGTGTTTTAGATTTAAGTACAAATGGTGTCAGATAAATTTGTGTACAGTTGAACTTCACAGGGGAATGATTAAGGAAACCTCACAGAATTTAATTAGCGTGTGTCTTAAAATGAGTTGATTAGCATTACTTTAGCGTAGCTCTTAGAGACTATTATCACTATCTTTAATATTTAAACAAAGAAGTTGAGCCTTTGAGGAAGTGTTTTCATAAGATTGACAGATGCACTATCACTACAGGATAACTTCATGGTATGAGTTTTCAATCTTTTTCAGACATTTATAACAATTTAAACGATTGTTCTGAGTCGATGTGTGCATTTTCAGATTTTGACCTACCTTTGTAATCAGTAACAACTTGACTTAATGACCTCAGGCGTCCAATGGGAAGTTGCTTCTCTCGAGGAAAGGGCCGTTCTTCAGTGCCCACTTCGGTAAAAGATAAAGAAGGTATAGGCGATACGTTTAGATTTTATTCTCTGATTTAAGACTGTTGATTGTACTTTGAGAGATCATGAACTGTAACTGGGCATTAAAAAACAAACAAATGATAACCGTTATCAATATTTAAATTTTTGAATGTTAATTTTCACAATGAACACAGTTACATAAATTTAAAGTCGAAGTAGTAAAATGAGCTAAAGTGGAATATTTATATTACTCATTCTTTCCCCCTAATAATATTAACAGCTGATGAATGAAATTTGTCCCATAATATTAGTAGCAAAATAAAATAAATATAGAACACAACATTTATTATCAAAAACTAGTTAAAATAAATAAATAATAATAATATTACTCCTAATTTTTATTTTCATCTATGTAAATATAATCCTTTAAGTCCATAAACTTTCCGTCAGTAAGTACTTTTGACTGACAAAATTCTATGCTACCATTCTTATTCTATTCTGTAAGAAATGGTTTGATGGTGGTTTAAACTTGTTTTACGGATTTTACATTTTTCAAAATTCGGAATAATGTAGATTTGGGAACTTCAATGGAGTGAGCTGCTGATCATATAGTACAACTTCTGCTAAGAGGAACATGTCTAAGTTTTTCTCCCTAATCTTTGCATTTATATCCACACCATTGTTTTTTCAAAGAATCAACATTAGCATAAGATTCGTGTTGACAATTATTTTAGGAAGCAAGTTTCCAAATTCTTGATTGGGTCATTCTGTTGCACCTAGCGTAATTGCAACTTTTCGTTTTTCTTTTTGATGCATCAAGAACTGGTCAATTGCAATTCGAGCTTTGCTCGAAAACTGTTTTTAATCATACTTTACTATGGGTAGATGCTCAACTGACAAGAAAATAATGATTTCAATCAGTGGAATTAGGAAAATAGTTGTAATTCACAATAATTAGGTTAAGCTAAAAGTTGAATTATGTGTCAAAACAAATGACAGATGTCATGAAACATTGATTTTGATTTAAGGCGTCACAGTTTTGTGCTACAACATAACTTACAGTTGCATTCGCCAATAATTCCCATTTAAATATTCACTTGCTACTATTATTATGGGACAGAGGGAAAATATCATGCAATGGTATACTTGATCCCTTTTCTTCCCTCTTGGAATGTCATTATGATGCATATTATTTGTGATATCACTGTTTTTTCACTTAAGGAAATACTGTTTAAAATATTAAATGATTTTAATTATTTTTTGGTCTCCTATTGGTGCCACGAATATCAAAAAAATATTCAAGTCAAGTACCATGAAGGTTCACCCATTAATTTGAATTATTCATTAATATGATAGTTGATAATGGCAGAAACAATCTGCTGTATTATTTTGTTCAATAAATGAAATATATCAGAAATATGATTTTTGTCCTTGCTTTCTTTACTTGATATCAAGACCTGGTCCAGACAAATATTTTATGTCGAAAGGTCGTCCATAAATCAATTTAATGAAAATCTAACATATTTTTTTCATCAACCTAAGCCAATTCACGACAAATAAATTTACTCAAAGCTAACTGTGAACTCATAGTGTAATTTAAAAATATACATAACTTGAAGACAAAGGTAGAGAGTTTGCGTTAAGGTTATAATTCATTTATGTACTTCAACTTATGAGGGAGGTGGCAGGTTACCATCGTTTCCTAGCTCAAATAGAATGTATATTTCATGACATTAAAAAAAATCTGCTCTCCTCGGAAGGATCAAATACATTTTATTCCTGACAATTTTGTGCTTTAGGTCTATTTTTTTTTCTAAATATACATTTTTTCATCATTTTGTAACTTCAAATATCTGAGATCAGCATACAGCATGAGAAATTCATCTATAGACAAATGCAGGTGAAAGAGTTAATTTCTAGTCTTTGGAACTTAAACTTAAATAACAAAATATTTGATGATATTTTGTAATATACAAAATAAGTACAATAAATTATATGATTGAGCTTTATAGACACCCCCCCCCCCCGCCAAAAAAACAACAACAAAAACAATGATTGATGATCATAGATGGTACAGAAAAAAATTAATGAATGGGATGAGAGTGCACTGGGAACTCAAATTAAAGAAGTTTAAAAACCTAAAAAGAATGTGTGAACTCCTTTAATTCAATATAGAAATGAGAAATGGATCACCAAAGATAAATCATTGAAAAACAGTTCATCAATTGTTTGAATTCGGCTTTAAGATGGGACCATGGTTACTGCTTACCATTATTTTGAATTGAATTTAACGCCATATATTTTGTGTCACCTGAACATGCTCAGTTATTTTTATGGGAGACCTTTCCATTGTGTTATTTATGTTATGAAAGGTCTTTTTCTTCTTAGCCTGGAATTATAAAAATATTCCATTGATTGAAATAGGTCAGATGGTGGAAAGAAAATTAAGTCATCCTCACACTTGAGCCGAGCTATGTGCTCCTTGGCAATTTGCTTAATATGAAAATTGTGTTAAACAGATAATATTATCTTTTATTTGTGAAAATATATACTATAATTTATTTACAAGAGAAAAAGTATTTATTTACAATGTGGTATTGCTTAAATAATTAGGTTGCTAAAACACACAATTCTACATACAATTACCAATCCAAAGACAGGTAGCTTGAAAACAATTAATAATATGTTGCACAAAGTTACCTATTTAAATTACAAAACATTCGGAATAATAAATAAAATAAAAGTAACAATGATTATAACCTGAGGGAAAATAATTATGGAACTTTTTATTTATCTCTGTTACTAATTTTACAGTAATAATTAATTTAAATGTATTAAAATCAGTTTAACGTAGAAATTATCAATTTTCTAGTTGTGGTTCCTAGTTTTGATTAATGATCTATATTTTGGCTTGTTGAGTCATACATGAAAATCTTGTTAGGTGTGATTTTTGAAGTTTGTCCAGTTTATCTCTTCCTTTGTCACTTACTTAAATTGAGATTGTTCTCAGTTGTTTTGAATAGAACCTTCTGGCTGACATTATATCCTTATACTTTAAGAACAATAAAAAGATTCTTTTGAATTAAAACAAATATGACTTTATTATTAAATTAAAAATCACTATACAAAATATGGTTACAGAACATTGCTTTTTCTTTGTTTTTTCAGAAGTAGGTTGTGATACTGAGCTTCAAATTGCATTAAATGGAAATAGTATTATAGAGAGTGGAACATTAACTGCAGTAAGCATCAGTAGTACGGGCCCTACTTCTACAAGTTTGCATAGAGAAAGAAGCACCAGAGCATTTTATACACGTATGCCGTCTGTTGGTAAGAGCACCGAAGTAAGAATTGGGAAAACGGTTTCAGAAAGTAAAATAAATGGACTATTTGACAGTTACAAAGACCCTGGAGAGGATAACATCCTCGCGGAAGGGATCGAAAGGCTTTGCCTCGATCTTGGCCTCTCGCCAGATGAATTTAAAGTTCTTATTCTAGCCTGGAAACTTGATGCTGGTCAGATGTGTAGGTTCACGCGTGAAGAATTTGTCAACGGATGTAGATCGATGTGTGTCGACTCAATTCGTGGGATACAAAATAAACTACCAGAGATAGTAGCGCAAGTCGCTGCATCGCCCGATGTGTTTAAGGATTTATATAGGTTTACATTTAGATTTGGCCTCGACTCTACAATAGGTCAACGTATCTTACCTGGTGATATGGCGATTCTGTTATGGAGACTTGTGTTCTCTGTAAGGGAACCGCCTATTCTTCAGAGATGGCTCAATTTTCTAGAAACACATCAGCATATCAGAGGGGTTCCACGCGACACTTGGAATATGTTTTTGAATTTTTCAGAAGCGGTCGGGGATGATTTATCTATGTACGATGACACCGAAGCTTGGCCTAGTATTTTTGATGATTTTGTCGAGTTTGAGAATGACCATGCTAATCAAAATATTACTAAAGATAAAGACGAAATCATTCACTGACATTTGTTTAAGACAATAACTATCAGTTATATTGCAATATAAAACTATTTTAAATGTTTAATAACGAGATGATAAATTACATTATCGGAAATTTATATTTCTATATGTACTCAATTCTTGATGTTACTGTATGCCGGCCTTATTTTAAAAGCAGTATAAGTTAATACAATTAAATTATATTGTGTTTATAAACTAATATATAATTGACTGTATTTTCCGAAGGTGTTATTTTGTGCCAAACTGTTGTCTTCCATTTGGATCATCGCATATTGCATTGATTTCTTCATTTTTTTTGTGAAACTTTAATTTATAATTTGGTGTTATAAATAGATTTCAAGGCCTATTATTACTTTATTTTTTAATTTGTAATAAATCATTAGTTATTTAATCAGTATTATAAAACAATATATAGATGCACTGCACCCAAACACGGGTGTACCTTATATATTAGAACTAAAAAATAAAAATAAAATTTCTCAACAGTAATGTAAATGGTACTCTTGTTACTTTTGATATCACAAAATATTTTTGAGGCTGTATAAATTTGAAAATAAATATTAATGTGTGTGATATGCTTTTACAAGACTAATATTTTCTTAAAAAAAAGAAAAAAAAAGTTGTTTACATTGCATAACTATTAGTTAACTTGATCTCAGAGCATTTTAATAGAAATGAAAAATATTTGTTTAAGTATCATTTATTTTTATCCATTGTTAATTTTTAAGTTCAGACTGATTTTAACATGTTAATCAGAACTTTTGTTTAGTACATTTAGAGATGGGCAAAAATGTTCAATACAACACACCGGTTCACTAAAAATAATGTGGAGTAAAATCTGGAAGTCGTATGGTTCTAATTAGATACTATACTAGCAGTGCCTAATTTTTTTGGAATCTGAAAATGTATAGAAATAATGTGGAGTGATGTAGAGCTTGCGACCTTAATGTGTTTGATGATTTATATAATGCCGAATTTGGTGCAGATTTCTCTACTAGTTTAGAAGTCTTTCCAAAACTTTTCAAAAATTTCTACTTTCTATATCAGGCCGTACATGTATGTCATCCAATGTGATGTGCAGATGGAAAGCCCAGATAAAATATTGTGCGTGTTGTAAATTCTAGTTAAGGAAGTGAACAAAACAAATTCCCAGTAATGAGTAGCCTGATAAACCATACCTAATACACGAATGAAACTTGTTACTTAGGAGAAAAAGTAAATCAGAATCTGTTATCAGCGGGACCAGGGTGAATCGATGAAGTGCTTCAGAATTGCAAGTCAGCAGCTAATTTCTGATTAATGTGGTATTCAATGAAACCTAATTCAGGAGTAAAGAAGCAAAAAGTTTTAGAAGTGCTTCACTGAATCAGTAAGAGAGAAAACAGTGAAGTACTTCAGAAATGAACAGCGATCCGTGTTAATTCATGAAGTTTTTTTGAAGCACTTCCCCTAGTCATTAGAAATGTGGGTAATGCCTGAAACTCAACTCAATGGTAGCATGGGGAAACCATGAAACCCTTGGGGAGAGTTATTGTATCAGTTGTAGGGTGAATAGTTGGCCAAATAAATGGATTTGTATGTTTTAAACACTTGGGGGGACTTAATAAAAAAAAAAAAAAAAAATGTCTTCAGTGGAAAATCTTGCCCATCTCTAATGCTCGGTCAAAGTATCATTTTCTTTAATCCACAATATTAATGATTGGAAGAGTCTGTCGATTTATTTGGTTAGGTTGATGAAAGATAGTTGCTAGATTTTCATCAAATTTTAATGATGAAAATGTAATATCACTCATCAACCTAAGCTGATCATCCATGGCTAATATACATTCACAGCTAGAATGTACTCCTAGTATTCAAAATATTCTTGAACAAACAGATGTGTATTAATTTATCTTTACTTGTGTACATCTTTAATTTGTAAATATCCAATTATTACACCTAAATTTTTATCATTTTAAACAAGACAACTAATCTATGAAGTGGTATGGTATAAAGTTTTTTTTGTTTTTTAGCCCCCTTTAAAGAATGTATTGGTTTCATTATTTTAAAATGAATTTTATTTTGTAGAATTGTATTAATATAAAATGTATTTACATAGAATGCAGTTGTAATATTATGTTATTAAAAAATTGTATTTAAAGGCAACTGGTTATATTTGCTGTACATAAATTAAAATGATTAATGTGTAAATTTTTTTTTTATTATTTATCAATTTCTTTAAATCTGAAGGAAAAGACTGAAGTAGCTTGTACAGCTAACTCATGGACTATCTGCTAGCTGTATACGGATTTTTATTTTATTTTCGTATAATTTAATAATGTATTTTCAAAATTTGTAAATAGTTGTTTTCATACGGTGTTCACGGTCGCTTGTAATTGTAAAGTTGCAAAGTTGAATAAAAGTTGTTATTTTAATAAATGAAACTACTACAATAAATGTATTAATGAGTAGTTTATTCCCAATATTTGTTATAATACTAACACCTAATAACACAATACACCATATATGAATAGGTAGCCCAATCAGTCTCCTCCCTCATATGGTGAAGATTCTCGAAAACATTATACTGAACTACCTGAAGAAGTTCTGTTCAGAAAATTCTGTCATCCGGACAAGCAGACAGGTTTTCAGGGTCATCTGAGTACAGGACATCCACTTGTGAAGTACAGACGGAAGCCACTCTTGGTATCAACAGGAACACAGCTACATCTATGATATCAGACTGCACGTAGGCTTTTGACTGACGTTAAAGGTACAGGTGACTGCCTCTCGAACCCCTTCTATCCTACCTGTGGATTACCTCAAGGAGCGGTTCTGTCTCCAGTTCTGTTTAACATGTAAACATCTGATATGGTTGGGACAAACAATAAGAAAGCTACTGTAATCGCTTTCGCTGACAACATTGCGGTTTACAGCAGCAGCATGAGTGAAAAAAGAGCTCTTACACAGACCGAGTCAGTTTGTAACATAATCAGTGACAGACGGTAGGTTCAATGTGAACACCGGAAAGACTGACTGCATAATTTGCCCCTTTCAAAGGGAAAAAAAGCTTGTCAAAATCCTACACTATTGGAGGGAAAAAGAGCTCTGGCTTTCTCAATGTACGTACTATCTGAGTATAAAAAGACTATCTGTCCAGGCATCTCCATTTGTCTATCCATTTTAGAAACAAAAAAGAAAAAGTAAGACACATGTCCTACCGGGTTTCGCACTTGTTAACTCCACCCAACTTGTCCTGTCTCAAACTGATGATATATAATTATGTCCTCCGGCCAGCTCTGTCGTATGGTACCCCGCTATATACTCACTTGACTGACAATACAGCTAAAAGTCTTCAACAATTTCAAAAGGAAATGGTCAGACATACCTCTCCAATGGTTAAAGAACACATGCACCCGTTGTTTCTTGGTGCCAGTGTACTCACACTCACTAACTCACCCGAGTTCATTCACCGGAGACACATGACACATAAAGTTTTTTGAGTTCCAGCAACTGACAAACCCTATGCAGCAACTGTTTAACACTATGACCTCATCCCCATTCCCGCATCAATGTTCATTAATAATTTTGCCCTAAACTTCTGGTCAAAAAAATAGTAACACCTAGGAATTTTTGAATTTCAAGAGTACAGCAGGTTTTACATTTACAAAAAGGCTCATAAATTCAAAATAAACAATTTTATTAAACAAATCAACTCTTACTTTTAAGTTTGTCCCACCCATGTTCGATTTGGTTAAGGTCTGGACTTCTTGCTGGCCACTCTAGGTTACGGTTACCTGTTGTGTTCAGATACTCGGAAACACATGTGGCCTGGCATTATCATGTACAAGCAACATAGTGCCAATGTAAGGCGCTACATGATCTTAAAAATCATCTCCACATACCTGAAAGTATCCAAGGTTTGTGTGTCACTTGTTTGTTTTCTTTTGTATTAATTTAATAGTTTTTATTTAAGGTACAGACTTCTGCATATTGTTGTTGTTATGGTTTCTTATAGGGTGATCCTGTGGACTTTATTTACTAAAAGCAATTAATAAATTTTTATTTTGTTTCATAATTATTATTAATCCTTCCTATAGAGGTATACACTTTATTTTACATTGTCATTATTTTTTTTATGATGTAATAGTTCTTTTTATTAGCCAGATGTGTATTTGTCATGTGAACATTAATGTTATTGATGGGAGACTTTCTCCCGGAGTAAACTTTTTTTCTATTTTGTTCTAAATCATAGTTTTGAATGAACTGCACTCAACAGTAATATCTATCTGATAGATTAGACATTGGAAAGCTTTAGGAGACAATATCAGTGAAGAGTGCTTTGGGATATAGATTATTTATTGTGGTTTTTGACTATTTTGGCTGGGGTTAGAGAATTATAAGAGAAGTTGTGCCCAGGAAGAGTGTTATGTAGACGCAGTAGAAGAGAGATCCAGACCCAAGAGACATCAGTGGTATTTAAAACAAAAGGGAGTATGGTCGTTCAATGAGGAGAAAGTAGTGTAATAGTGTTGAGATTATGATCAAAAGGGTGTTAGTTAATGTGTGCAGAAATAAATAAATCCAAGCGTTTCAGTAACCAACCAATAATATTTATTTATACCTTAGATTATACCTATTTATATTTATTTATACCTTAGATTGATACCAACTCAATACTTGCCTCCTAAGAACACGATAGAGCCCCCTCCAAATGCCACAGTTTCTTACACACAGCACTAACTATACCGTTCTCCAGGTCATCTCTACACTTTTTCACAAACAACTAGACTGTTAAGGGCCACTCTTATCTCATTTTCATTCCTCTTCAGTCCAAGATGTCTTATTTGGCAGATCTTAGTCTATTGACTAAGGTATTCTGCAATAAGAAGGGCCCCTTTCACAGGCCTTGACTCGGTCTTCTTATAACTTTTGGCTCTGAGATTGTTATCCCCCGAGTACCAGCAACCAAGTTTCTAATGCCAGAAACTGTTGAATTGTGTTTCCTAAGTGCTTGAATTTCTCAATGGGATTGGTGACTTTGGACGTTTTGAATTTGGTCGGCTTGAGTGACTCGCAGTCTCTCTTTTTATGGACCTTGAAACTGTTGAGTAATGAAAAGTAAGGGGATTAGCAATGTTACACATAGATTTTCTTTCTTCATGAAGAGTAATTATCCTTACTGAATAATCACGGCTTAAATGACTCGTTATCACACGAGTAAAACACAGAATAAATAGGAGGAGAGAAATTGATGTATGTGCTGAACAAAAGGTAAAAAAAGACTGAAAGGGGATTTGAAATCAATTAAGAAAAACATTTAATCCTTCACTTGTTGACAAGTAGTGAGTAATAATGTTATAAATAACCATAATGTCTCTCATTTAACTATTATTATAAATAAAATAAAACCTGAGTAAGGCTCCAAAACAAAAAAATTTTGAGATTTATAAGTGTTGTGACTTTTTGATAGGGAATGTAGTTTTAGGTCTACTGATTTACATTGGTTAGTAGAGTGTAAAGTGTTATATTTTTAATTCTCTATTCAACCGGCATGGTTAAAATGAAGTAAAAACTTTTTTTTCTTTTTTTAATCTACCTGTTCAGATGTATTTCAATAGTTGTAAAACACTATCAGATATTTTACTGTTCTCCAACATTTGTAGAATCAAAATCCATTACATAATTAGGTTTATAATAGCAGCCTCACTGCCAAAAGTACTTAAATACAAAAATATATGTTGTTCGCAGGAAAGTTGATTTCATTACATAAAAGAGTAGCCCAAAACCTGCAAAATATTATATATACTATACAGGTCAGTTATCCCAACTATGGAATCCTATTTTCTTGATGTGTTTTCGATCCTTAAATCATCCTTTTGCAAATAATGGCAGCGTCTCAAATTCCTGTCCTCAATTATACTCCTTGATGAGTTAGTTACTTTTTATATTTTCCTAAAGCACCTAAGGGAATTTCCATTTTATTTATTTTTTTTTGTTCTTATTAAGATATAGTACTTCCCATTGCAGCTGTTGGTGGTTAGATAGAGCCTCCTTGCTGGGCAGTTAGGGTAGATGGATGGCCCTGTATAATGTGAATGTACCATATATAATAATAAGTATAAAAGATTATTATAGTTTTGGTTTGTGTTGATTTTTGAATGTTCCTTCTAAGGTGTTTAATTTTTTTAACTATTATAAACCAGGACATCAGGAAGTAAAAATAATTTATAAATAAATAATAAATTATACAAATTTTTCTTTAATTTTATTTGATATGTACATATATACAATAATAGTTCACCTTTATAATAGGAAATTATAGTGGGAGAATAATACTAATTGTACTACTATTCGACTCGGTGAGTAAGTAAGTTTTATTAACATCAAAACGAGATAAGTTTACTTAAGTGGTTTGCCCCATTATTAGGTATTATTGATTTTGAGTGAATTTGCTCCTTATTGTATGTTTTTAGATTTAAACACTCATTCTGTCAGAATAACAGAATTTTGGTAAAGACATTAAAAAAGAATAAATATTTACAACTATATTAATATCTTAAATTAACTAAGAGAGACGTATAAATTTAAGTGGTTTGGAAAGTGTAATATATTCTAATAAATACTGTATTCATAGCTCGTAAAACATTAATTTTCCCTAAAACAACTGATGTATTTTCTCATTTCAATATCAATGATTTTAAGGGGCTTTCTGATGATCGATATATTTAAATTGTAGTGAAATTTTTATTTCAAACATAGACAGATATAAAGATATATGTTGTCTATGTTTGAAATATTGATGAGTTGATTTAATAAAAACTTAAATATTTTTAATTATTAACAGGCAAAGAAAAAAATGTCTGGCATGATAGGGACTGAAAATCTGGGACCTCTCAAATACTCAAGTCACTGGCTCCACCAGCTGAGTCCCATAACTAATGTGTTACCAATGCCAGAATAAATTTTTCTTTTTTAAATTTTTTTTTAATGAATGCAAATATTGACTATCTAAGTGGGCTCAACAACACAAATGTCATGCGATATTAATTTCTAAAATACTAATGGATGGATAAACAGTTATCCTACAATTTTTTTTCTTCATGATTTTTTAATTGGCTATTGGGTACATAGCCACATTAATAAAAAATTAGATGAGGTTGTTTATGAAGTAATATCACTTTAAATATTACAGTCATTTTTTTTTGTTTTGTTTTTTAAAGAAAGCTTTATTTTCTCAAGACATAGTTTGTGATTTAATGTTAGCTCAAAACTGAACATATTGTCAATAAATATTGATCGTCAAAAGTCAATGTTGGTTGTCGGCATGATGTTGAGAGAAGTTATCAATCTCAAGGAAATAAAACTTTGTATGCTACCAGTATTAACCTTTTTTTTTTTTACAAAATGTAGAACATTAATTAATGTGAAGGTTTTTATATTACATTGTAGTTTCATTATATAGTTTATCAGTAGGTAAAAAAAACAATTGAGGAATGTATCTCCTAAAAATTTTACCGCCTTGTTTGAAGATGATGTATCGACACTGTGTATTGATCATCTGAAGGCCTCTTTAATCTTCTATTATACTCCCGATTCAGTCCATGAATGGCAATGACCACAAAATTATTACCAATTATTAAGTAACTTATATTAACATGTGGATTTTAGCTGCAGTGCATTTTCTTGCCAATCCTTACTTAATTGTTTTGTTTGTTTCTTGATAGATATAAAATATCTTGACATATTTCAAGATCAAAAAAACTTGTGCATTGTGTTACTGTTTAGTGGATCACTCCTTGTCTTTGTTTGTATTTGTTAAACACTTTTAACAAGTGGCAAATTTTAAATGCTTCTTAAATTAGTCACAGTTAATTTAGAACAAGACAGCCTTTCATAAGTTAACCATTGCTTTTAAATGCCAACTATCCAGTTGAATATTATTAAAAACAACATTCTTTCTGCTATCGTATTTCTATATGCTTGATTTATTAAACTGCTTTTACCTGAAAATTTAAAAATTGATTTTATTATATATCCAGTCTCTCATTCACTATGCTAAAAGAGATTATTTTATTATTCCAGCATCTCTATTTTTTAAGGCATAAAAATAATATTTTGATATTTACATCATCAGGATCAACTGTTGTTTCACTGGACTTTTTCGGCAATAGTTCTAAAGACATAACGCTGAGCCTCCTTCGTATCGGGTCTAAAGAAATAATGCTACCTTTCTTTGGCATAGAGTCTAATGAATGAACACAATTCAAGTTTGGCAGCAACATTTGTAGCTGTTTGACAACAGTTTTATTGCCATTTAATATCACACAATCTTTAAACTTTCTCCTTAAATCTGTAATAACATCCTTCAGAACCTAAAATATAAAATAGTTTTAATTAAAATGAAGCTCTGCCTTATGTTGTGCGATTGTCTAGTAGAAGAAAAATGTATTTTGTACCTGTCCTGTGGTGTAATCAGTCTGAGCGACATGCGTGAGATTGAACACCACTATAGATACCTCAGCTTTTCCATAGTTTTGTGCCCTAGATATTACTTTTTTTTGAAGGTATGCACTTGACGGAAACAGCAAACCCTTCATTGGAGTTATAACCCAGTAAAGTTGTTGTCCAACCTGAAATAGCAATGATATGAAGTATAATGACAAAGGGTGATTTTTTAAAATTTAATCTTAAATAAGAGTATTTTTAATTTGAACCCAAACATTTTTCACATAAACCATAAAACCATTTTTTTTTTTTTTGGTATTTTGAAAATCAAGGGAAGTTTAACAGCCAATTGTTGACATAACTTGTTATTAGAAACCGTATTAAAGAACATTATCTATTCAAGTTACTAGACAGAATAACTTAAATAAATAAAAATCATAAAAACATTAATTGTTATTAGATAAGAAGAGTAAGTATGAGAAATTATAAAAAAATAACATAAAAATGTTGGCCATTGAGAGGAAAACATTTAATCATTATAATTATAATAATTGGTGGTTCCCGTAAGAAAGAAGTCAAGAAAGGGGAATTCATATTATTGGTCATTATATTGTTTTAAGTGAAAGTAAATTGTTCTTGAATTTTAATATTTAGTATGCTACCACATTTTTAAAAAGCACAGTGTATATGATTTTTATGTTATTAAAATTATTATCTCCTATATTATTTAAATTAATTAGTGAATTCAGTACAATAGATAAATGTAAATTTTTACCTTATTTATATTATTATTACTACTTTGGTAAAAAAAATATTTTTCTTTAATTTTTTGCCCATGTATATTCCCTCTTAGCTCAGGAGAGGCGATAGCCTCTATTTAAGTAAGTTAAATAAAATTCACTGTTTTTTCAGCGATTTGAGTCCAGTATCTTCGTACTAGAAAGCATTTATACTAACCATATTTAAGGTTACAAAAATAATGTATTCATGATTAATAGGTTAAACAAATACTGAACGAACCTCTGTTGAATCAAAGGAAATTGTTGGTCGGGAAGTGTAATACAAAATAATGGCGAAATCTATTCCTATTCCACAAATCAGTCCGTTCTCTATTCCAAAGAATAATGAAACAAAGAAGGTCACCAGAGTTGGGATGAGATCTCTTTCTGCAACATAGTAACTTCAGTAACAGTAAATATAAATTTTGTACGCTGACATTTAAAGCGAACAATAACTCACTTGTAGTCTTCCAAGTAGCGAACACTATGTCTGTTTCTACCATAAATATCACAGCAGAAATGACAACGGCGGCCAGTGAAGCAGTCGGTATGAAGTAGAAGTAAGGAGTCAACACCAACAGTGCCAGAATGACCAGGATCACTAGAAAAACAAAAACAGTGTTTGTGCAACAAGAATATGCGATCAGAATCAGAACTCCAATCTGGGATTCAGGATTGAGGAGGTGGAGGGTCCCAATCCCGACAGAATAGTTTTAATTTGGCTGATAATTATTAATAAGCCATTTAATTCCATTATTTTCCCAAGTTGTCCAAAGCAAAGGTTGACAGAATTTATCTTTATCTTGACAAGAGATGTTGAAACATAACATTTCTCTATATTCTAGGAAGTTTTACCAGTTATCTATGTGCTTACCAAACGTATAGCTTAAAATGTTCGACTTTGATTGATTGAATGCTCCTGAAACAAATTATTTTTACATTTGCTGAATTTAAATGATAAATTATATCACTTGCATTGAGCCCTAACTCATAATTTTACAACAGGCATACAAAAAAGTCAGGACACCGAGATATTTAATTTAATAGAGAATTATAGGAAAATCACATGTTACTGATTAATAATTAACCCCTCATTTTTTTTTTTTATAAGACTACTTTTATGTTTAGCATCTATCATGTAGAATCTTATGCAAGACATAATCCTTAATTATAAAACTAGAATTGCAAAAAAATTGTGAATACACTTTTAAGTGAGAATCTGGTGAGCAATGGGAGAAAAATTGAATGGACTGCATAAATAAACAATTCTTACCTTAACAACTACAAAGAAAATATGTATGAGTAACAGGATAGGTAAAAGATTTTGCGGATATTACGACTCTTTCTAAAGGATAAGTTGCTTAACATTTGATGATGTTCCAATTGAAAACTGCTTTCTCTATTCAGCAGAGTGAAAAAAAGTGAGGATCATCCTACTCGAAGGTTGAAATTGCAAGGTGTACAGGATATTCACAGCACACTGTAATCTCACTGGTTTTAATCATTATATGCTGAATAAAATATTTAGCCTCCCCCTGAATAATTAAGAAAATATCAGGAATATAGCTAATATCTACAATAAAAGATCCTTAACAATGCCGAACAGGCGAGGAGACAAACTCACGGATCTACTATCATGTTTTTATTTATTTGTTGTTTTTTTTCATCTAGTTCATTATTTAAATAATTTACAAGTTTTCTCTGAGCCACAAATTAAAATATTATATGTTTTGGTTGTTGAGACTGAGATTGTATACAGGTGTATACTGCAGTATTTTTTTTACTTGTAATATAATAAATGATGGAAATGATCTTGTCCTTTTAGCGGAAACGGAAGAAGAGGCGATCGACCAAATAAACACATTGACAGAAATAGCCGAAAAAACAGGTATACAAATCTCTTACGAAAAAACAGTACTAATGACTACAGACCCAGACCCAGAAAGCAGTATAAACCGAATACGGACCAATAAAAGTAACACAAAAATTTAAGTACCTGGGCGAGACTATATGTAACAACGGTTCGGAAAAAGAAAGTATGAAAAAAGAATCACCAAACTAGAGAGACTAAGTTTTGCAACCAGTAACGTATATAACAAGAAAAACCTGTCCACTAGAGCGAAAATAAGACACTACAACACAGTCGTTAAACCGGTAATATTATATGGGACGGAAACCTCATGCCTCCCCAATCTAGAAAAACTACTGAGAATAGAACGAAGAATCCTAAGAAGGATCCAAAAAGACACAAGAAGGATACAGACTGAGATCCAACCAAGAAATCTGCAAAGACACAAAAGACCTAGAAACGGACATAAGGATCAGGAGACTGAAATTCCACGGACATATGGCAGGAATGGCCCCGGAAAGACTAAACAAGGAAATATTCCAGAAAATCCGAGGATACAACAGCTCAAGGGGATACACCAAGCAGATGAAGGGAGAAACGGAAAGACTAGGAATAACGGACCAGGATTGTCAGGACGGAGAAAGATCTAGGAAAAGACTGAAATATATCAAGGTTCTTGTGGGAAACAAAAAATCAAAAAAGGGAGTCGCGAGGACAGAGGAAAGAAAACAAAAGCACGCAGAGATAATGAGGAAAAAAAAATGTAAGGAAAGGAAAAACAAGAAAAGAACCAAAAGTAATGATATTCGCGTGGTCTTTAAGGCCTTTCCGTGACAAAAAAAAAATGATGGACATTTTTAACAGCACGAAAAATCTAAAAATAACTTGCACAATAAAATAAAAAAGAGAGTAGATACAAATTTTATTTGCTTGAACGTTATTCCAACAGTATACTTATATATGCATGTAGATGTATCATTAGAAGTTACAAGTTATGCTTAATATAATTGCCTATTTGTATTATTGATGGGTTTTCAGATATGAAAGTTATAAAAAAGAATTTCTCTGTCTGGGTGTGAATGTACTGCTGGATTGTGGGGGTGTATCGAGGGGTACCCGTTGAGGGGGGGGGGGGTTAAATGTTCTATTCGGCATATGACGATTAAGACCAGTGAGATAACAGTCTGGTGACATTATCACTTAGAGGCAGAGCTGAACTTGAGTAGGCTCTGGCAGTTGCAGCCAAGTCCTTTTAAATACACACTCATGCCCACTGTGTGAATATACTATACACCTTGTGATAAAGGTGCTCTTGGAGTAGCTAGATCAGGATGGCCCTCGCTTTGTTTCACTCAGCTAAATGAAGAAAGAAGTTTTTTCAATTGGAATATCATCAATTATGCACATACTGATGTTTAGTATAATTTGAACTACAACTGGTGAAGCATATGCCATTGTAGTTGTTACTGCTTTATGTTGTATTCATTTGTTTTTAGGTGTCAGTTTTAAAGTGGAAGTAGGGTGGCATGTTACTAATGAGTTGTCTAATTTTCGTACATTTATTGTTTACGTCGTTTGTGAAAGTAAGGGAATGGTCTAATGTTACTCCTAGCTATTGAACAGGATGGGATCAGGGCCGTTGGGAATCGTATGATTATATATATATATATTAAATGTCGGACATGAGCCCTGACCTGTGTATACGCCTCCAAAGGGCGTGTTGACGTTGCTTGCGTTGTTGACAGCACTGCGTGAAAAGGAGGCGCATACAGGCATTGCGCCGACGAAGCTCCCAAGCACGTTGGAAGCGCCCATCGCTATGATCTCCTGGGAAGCCTTTAGTCTTGTCCCTCTAGCTTCAAAAAAGGAACTCATTAGATATTTTTACTTCCACCCTTGTCGAATAAATAATATCAGAACATTCTACTTCAGCCTGACGGCAGAATAACGATAAAGTTTAACTAAGAAGTCGATACTCACCGAATACTTTAGCTACCACGATGTGACTGGATATAGCCACTACCGTCATGGATACTATACCAAAGCCGAGATCTTCCATGATGTCCATGAACTCGTAGTGTTCTCCATCGTCATCGTACGAAAACGAAGGGTATTTGAACTCCGGCAATCCAGCCCTGATCTCTCCTGTCAAGTTCGAACATATCAATATTTGTAATTTCAATTATATTGACATTGACGTGTATACAATTTTAAAGAAATACAAATACCTGTTAACGTAAAAGGCCTTTTCCCGTCACGGAAAAAAAAATAAGCGAGCACCGTGCTGAACAAAACGACGAGCGCATTTTTAGCAGTTGAAAAATAAAAAAACAACTTGCTTTTCTGGAAGTATCGCTCTTTTAATATCTAAAACAAAGATATGAAATATAGTTTAGTATGCAATCACAAAAGGTTGAAAGAAAAGGTCACTTATAGGCGTATGGCCTCAAATTACATCTATTTAACGCACCAGCGTTTTCGACTGCTCGCACTATTTTTTTTCAATGGTTAAAAAATGATGGCGTAAACACAGTTTGTTCTCATAAAGGATGTCCCAGAATTAACGCAAGATTTGAATTTGCCGCCATTTGTGCAGTAAAGTGCTGGCAACCCTAAAAAAACAATTTGACAGCTGACAGTTTAGGGTTGGTAAAAATGGAGCGTTACACGATAGAACAACGTGTCTCTATACTTGAACCTTATCTCAAAAATAATCAAAGTTTGGTGGCCGCAGTTCGAAAATTTCATACAAATTATGATCGGAATAGTGTTTTCACTTCATCAATTGTGAAGAGATTAATTGAAAAATTTAGGGAGACTGGATGAGTTGGAGACACTAAACACACTGTGTCACTGTTTGGTGTGGATTTTGGGTTGGAGACATCATTGGACCATACTTTTTTGAAAATGAAGCTGGTCAAGCAGTGACTGTTACTGGTGCTTGATATCGCGATATGATAACACAGTCCTTTGTGCCGAAATTGGATGATATTGATGTGGCCAATATGTGGTTTCAACAAGATGGTGCCACATGTCATACAGCTCATGAAACAATTCAAATACTGCATAAGACATTTCCAGGTCGTGTACTCTCTCGTTTCGGTGATCAGAATTGGCCCTCTAAATCGTGTGGTTTAACACCTTTAGATTTCTTTTTATGGGGTTATTTGAAGTCAAAGGTGTATGCCAACAAGCCCACATCCACCCGTGCATTAAAAGAGGAAATTCAACCACATTTATGCCAAATGGTCATGGAAAATTTCGACAAAAGAGTGCGTATGTGCCAGCAAAGTCGTGAAGACCATTTGCCCGATGTGTTATTCCATAAATAACCCTATCCTATTTACTTTATAATTCAATAAAAAAATAACAACAAAAATACTAAGAACTGTGTTTTCTATTTAAATAAAATCTTGCGTTAATTCTGGGACACCCTATATATTCATTGATATGTTCCACATACGGTTGACTTGAGACTTGAAAATTTTTGGAATGTACAAGAAGACTTCAAATTGAATCCCATTTGGTGATACCCGCCAGATGATACCAGATTTATTTTAATATTATGTATTTTATTTGTATTTCGGACCTGTATATTTACATTTTTTAAAAACTTTATATTATATATTTTTATTATATTATAAGAATTTTTTATTTGTAATACCTTTATCTGTAAATCATATACATACATTTTTTTTTATGAATATTAACTAGTATTATTTTAAATATTTTGTACCACAGTGTGATTGGTGATTATTTTGTTATTTTCTAGCGCTGGTAGAGTTTGGAGCTCCCGAAAGCTCGTGTTCGTTAAATAAACGTATTTTGTGGACATACACCTGAAAGTGACATTTTCTTTAAATCTTTTCAAAATATTTGTTTGTAAGCACACCATCCGCTTAATGTGTGCACAGTGGTACTCCAGTTACGGCTTAAGTACAAAGTACACGTATTTTTGAAGTATTGAAGATTTAACTCAACAGAGACCCACAACAACAAAACACGTTTGATATACGTTATTATGACTTTTGCATTTTCAAAGAAATATACTAATCTTGAAGGAAGTTACACACCACAGCAGAAAATGGGGATCAATGCCATAAGGCATTATCAATAAACATATCTGAAGCCAATGAAACCAAGGCACATTAAATACCATAAAAAATGCTGAAGTGATGTCTCATTGATATTCTCAATGATGTTAAAGTGAAAATTTTATCAGCTTATTTAATTAAAATAAAATAAATGAAAAAAAAAAATGTCTAGTCAAATATTGGTTAGCTGCGTCACAGAAATCCAACGAAGACAGCTTTACACAATATTTATCCCCTTTCTATCTCTTTTTGTTGCACTTTGGCGAGATTATCCGGTTAAAGGTGCCAGACTGCGGCACATTCAGTGATCTAATGAAGCCCTCCTTGCCGCCATTCAAGACATCGAAAAACTTCAATCTGGGTGAGTTTTAAGTGATTAGTAATACATTAAACAGTTTAATAACGCAAAATGCCATATTGTATCCCTTGAATGGATAATAAAAAGAATGTCTTTCAAACTAAACAATATGGCCTATCTTACCCCCATATTAACACTATAAAATTACTTTTACTCATAAATATAGGACAAAGTTTTTAGAATTCTATTAAAAAAAGATTTTTCTTACCTTTATCCCTATGAGAAAGAGCAGGCAAACTATTCCTAAGATGCTGTCGAATGGTTTCGCATCTCCGAGGCCTTTCACTGTATTGACGATCGTCTCGACGAAACTGTCCGACTTGATATTGAGACCCAGGAGGCCTTTGATCTGAGACGTGGCGACTATCAAAGCGGCCGCTGATGTGTACCCGGAGATAACCGGCATTGAGACGAAGTCAGTTATAAAACCTAGAGGCAACGTGAGTAAAAGTATTAGTTACTGCATATCAAGTCGGCAAAGCTTATTTTAATGGGGAGCTTCATGGTTTATTAACTATCGGAAAAAAATAATAATTTCAACGCTACATAAACCAGATAGAAAATTTTTTATTTCCCCCTTCCTTCCTGCAGTACCCCTTTAGGGAGGTCTTATTATTTCCGTTTGTCACATACCTTAAGCAGCATTACTTACATCAAATCTACATTCCTCTAATTAAAATCTTAAGTATATACTAGTGTCCAATAGATCTTACTACTCAATAAGATCTTAGGAGGTGTGCCCCGACATTGCACTATGTTCAGGAGAAGAGGTACGGCTAGGTATTATAGGTAGTTTACGTTGTCTTGGAATGACTACGAGTCACACTCGGTATCTAAGGGTAGGCGAAAACCGTGCAAATCCCAAAGGTCCGTGAACCGGTAAGAGCCAGACTGAACCGCTGGGGGAGAAACTACATTTTGTAGGGCCCCAGAGATCGTTGTCGTAGGAAGGCATTCCTTCCTACGAAGTGCTAGTTTTAGCGAGAAGAAGCCAGAGAATCCCACTAGGAAGGTGTGGGGTCTGACAACGGACTAAAGCTAGCAAGGATAGGAAAGAGAGGTGTAGAGGTTAAGTAAGAAAGACGAGCAGAGCAACAAGTGCCAGAGAGAGAGAGGTGTTCACTTCAAGTGTCTGATTCCGACTGTCTGAAAAATCTCAGAATTTCTTTCTTATATAGGTAGGTCATTCATGCCTATAGCGAGCTTTTTCGGCCAATCCTATGTATGACAGTTTATTTTGGCCAATCAGAGGGCTACTACACCCTTGCCTCTAGTGAGCTCTTGCCGGTCGGGATCGTGAACTAGTCCCCTCTCTCTGTACTGACGCCGAAGATTTATTGATAAAACATGGAAACGTTGACAGGTGTTGTCTGGTCCGTGGAGAGGGTAACTTCTATTTATTCGTGGTGAAGTAGTTGGTACAACTACTTGAAATTACTATAAAAGGAAAACCACTTTAATAATGTATACTATATTAGATTGAGGTTACGTGTACTAGCACGGTTGTGCTGAAAAATATCTGAAATACATCTCTAATAAATAAAAATCTCTCTAAAGTATATTTTCGAACAGTTTGAAAGCTTATCCATTCATGAACAATGAAAGAAAAGATAACACCTAGAAAGCGCATATGACCTTATCTGTTAAATGACTTTTGAAATAAATATCTTGGTTTCAAAGTTTAAAAAATGATCACCTTAGGTTTACAATCAAGATCCCCTGTGGGTTTGCATATAGACCTGACTATTTTTCACTCTTAATCAAATCATGCAAAATCGCTTTTCGTATCTACCTGCGAGAATCTAGCATGCATGATGATCTTAGAGGTCAGATAAGTTAGACACGTAGGCACCTTTTGTCTATGCATACCTTCTTTGTCTCTACTGTGTGTTTATATATATATTTAATTCTTAATATATCTTTATTTTTTTTCAGCTCGGCTTGACAGCCATATATGGCTAAAATAACGTTGAATAAAAAGACCACAGTGTACATATTGTTTTTAATTAACCAAAAACAAACATAAATAAAATCACATATTATAAAATAAATAAATAATAACGATGATTATGATTGTGATAATATTTGTTTTTTATAACAGGGTGTCTTGAAGAAGTCTGGGTTGTAATCACGAACCAATGTGTTTATTTGATTGATCGTTCATTGCAATGATGATTCAACATATTGCAAAATGTGATGGTTTTAGTAAATTTTTTCTTGATGATTGGCACTATTTCTAAGTTTTGTTGGAGTTGTCTGTTTCTGACGAATCTTTTCGTTGTTTTGGCAAGTTGCAGTCTTTTAAGTTTCGAGCTAAAGGTATAGTCCCAGATTCCATAACCGTGTGTCAGGATGGTTCAAAAGATTGAGACGGCAACATCAGATTTCAACTAGGGTTTCCTTAATCATAGGGTCTTGAATAATATATTTATGCGACTCTTCCATATCAAACGGCTGTGTATATGGATACCATCTATTAAGTGTATTTAGAAAAAACATTCACAATCTAACAAAACGTAACTGCGTGTTAGAAAAGAAAAAAAATGTTTCGTCACAATTAATAAAGTAAACATATTATGTAATTTTTTTCTGTATTTTATGATACAGTACGAACCTGATTATTCGTGATGTCCAGGGACTTCGGTTATATTACTAAGTGTCAAGAAAAAGCGAGATTAGGAATAACCAATTGTAAAAAAAAAAAAAATTTTGATTTACAAGTGTATAATTGAATAATAAACAACAATATTTTTATTTAGGTGCATATAATTGAAAAAATTATGTCAAAAAGCAGAATTTAAATTAAAAAAAAAAGAAAGAAAACACAATAACAAAAAAATATTTTTTTATTTTATTAATTGTTCAATAACGACATCAATCTGCTATCGGCTAAAAAAATGCCTCTGGTCTTTGTATTAACTAGTTTAGAATATTTTAAGCAATTTGTATGAAGGTGTACAAATACACAATTACAACTATACAGGTTTAACAGATGTGATATGTTACATTTCACTTCGTTAGATTGAAGTGATGCTATCAAAAAAAGAGAGTTGTCTGGCCGATGAGAGCGATCAGACAATGGCTAGATTGGCACGGACGTGTAGGCGAGGAATGTCTAGCCATTGCTGACTCGCCAAGTACTATGGACAATATCTTGACTGCATCACACAGCGTCAAGTCCTGTATCGACACTAACCAATGAACTAGTCCGTACTACGAGGGGTTATTGATTGAGTCGGTGCTTCAACTGCTTCGCAATTATAACGTAGTATGTATGTTTTATGAAAGGAAAACCGTAACGAAAAAAGCCCTTTATCAACCATATGAAAGTTCAAACAAGGAAAATGAAATGGCTATTATCATGAATTCATTTTAATGTCTACCCATGTAGCAAAAACATGACACAAAATTTTAAAAGTTTCGGTTTGAACCAGTAGATAGCGTTATGTTTGTTTCGTTATACTTTTGTCAATGTTAGAATTTTTTTCCTTTGAGATTTGGTAGTCGATACCTTTAGGTTGCTATAGAAAGAAATTCCGTGTAATTTTGTTAACAACTGTCAGTTTACGGTCACTTTTAACATGGAGTGCACAAATAAGCATTTTCGGCATATTTTACTTTTTTTATTTTCATAAAGGCAAGAAAGCGGATGAGACTCACAAAGAGATATGATAAATTTATGGTGTTGATTGTTTAACAGAACCCACGTGTCAGAATCAGTTTAAAAAATTTCGTTCTGGAGATTTTTTACTGAAATATGACCAATGTTCTGGTCGACCTTCTGAAGTTGATGATGACAAAATGAAAGCCATAATTAAATCGAATCGTCATATAACTGTGCGAGAGATTGCAAAACAGTTAAATGTATCACACACAACAATTGAAAATCATATAAGATGTCTTGGACTTGTTAAGAAGCTCGATATTTGGGTTCTGCCGCGACAATGCGAGGCCTTGCACATCTTTAGCAACACGTACGAAACTATTGGAGCTTGGTTGGGAAGTGATGTCGCATCCCCCATACAGCCCCGACCTTCCACCATCGGATTATCATTTATTTCGAAGTTTACAAAACTTCTTAAATGGTAAAAATTTCAGTAATAACGATTACCTCAAATCGCACTTGGTTGATGTTTTTGCTGATAAGGACCAGAAGTTCTATGAGCGCGGGATCATGAAGTTACCAGAAAGATGGCAAAAGGTCATCGAACAGAACGGAAGATATTTGACTGATTAAAGTTCATTTTTTGTATAGAACAAATTGGGTTTTATTTCCCACTAAAAAAACAAAATTACTTTCTTGGCTACCCCAATTTTTATTTTTTAGAGATCTGTGGCGGTCATGAAAAAGTGGATAACTTGAGTCATCTGGAAAATGAGTTAACCGTACCCACAGGTCTCTTTTGTTGTGGCCTATGTCGTGTAAAAGTGGTTAAGTCTCGTTCTGTTGCATAAGTAAGGATTTCAATGTGAAGTTTAAGGTAGCTTAATTAAAGTTACTTAATTGGCCCAGTTCTTGAGTCAATGAATCCGAATTATCTGCTATCGCAATTGAGGAAACATGTCGTTCATGTGTGGTCTTCTAAAAATAGGGATTGTTTGGAACGAATCAAAATCGTCTCTAGTGTATATAAAACTAATTTTTTGTCGCTTTTAGTACAATTTATTTTGGTTTTTCTACTTGGTGGATATTTAATTTGTTTTTCACAAATTTTCCTTCTATTACTGTCTATGTTAGTTATATCTACTTATATATTATCACTAGCAACTATCTAAGTTATTTAATAGTAATTTTAGTGAGATATTTCTATCTTAGTTGTAGCTGTACTCTACCACAATTCGTCAATAAAACAGTTTTGTTGACGACTCTCATCATTTAGAATTTAGTATTATTTTGTATTTCTCTTTATTTATATATGTTCGCGAATTGTGCACGTGCTTGACACGTGTTTTTTGTGTTCGCGCGCGCGGGGAGAATCCCCTCTCTCTTATTTCCTCCCCCCCTTTACCGAATTCCCCCTCTTTCTCTAGCCTCATATTAGTGAGTTCACCCGAGACAGCCCTGTTCTCATCTGCATTGCATCATTTATGACTCTCCTTGGTCGGTGGACCAGTTTCTCTCCGAAAGAGAGACGACTTAAGTATCTCCGGATGGAGAAAACATTGAAAACGCACCTCAACATATGTTATCTAATATATTTCATTCATTCAAATTAGCCAATGAATAGACATTAAACATTGATGAGTTCATTTAATTTGGTATTGTAATTTTGAGTTACTATGTTATTTTTATTAGTATTAATATTAATTGTTCCCACCGGGTACCTACGTTTTTGTATTCGTATATTATTTAGTTTGTGAGTAAATATAACATTTGGTTATTGTTCCTTATATATGTGGGCGTGACAGCCTGGACCAATAAGCAGAGCCAGATATGCCAGAATACGCATCTAGCGTCTTCTTGCGGCCGCACCCTCAAACTAAGATGGTCTGTTAGAAGGCCCAGTGGATTCATTCTGTCGTGGACACTGATGGTGTACAGACTGTTCTCGAGGGAGCCCGCTTGCTAACCTACGCCACTGTTACAGTTCATTAAATAGTTATCTCAATCATATCAAACAGTGATACTATTATAAATCCTGACCCGGCAATTTCTGATACCCCATTCTCCCATATATACAGCCCACAATTTTAATCTTAACCTTAATTTAAAAAAACATTAATTTCCTTTTGGCTCGAAATGGGCCGCAATAATACAATATTGTTTCATTGAAATATGTCGATTAAGACAGAGGTGTCGGAGGAATTCTGTTATAGGAGTATGTCTTGCTTCGCTGGATTTTAAGATTTTTCTCATTGACTGGGCATAATTTAGAGTTCTATAGACAAGGTGGGCCTTGACAGAATTGCATATTTAGTATAATCTTCAGTAGCTTCAGCTAGACAAACTGGAGTGAGATGTTTTTTAAGTGAAGTTGATGTATCTTTGGTTTCTTGTGGCAATTTGTAGATATATTATTAAATGACTGGCATTGTTTAAGTTTCCTACAGTTTAGCAAGTAATGATAGTGTTGCAGATAATCTTAATATTGTTAAATACGTTCAATTGCAACTTACAATTTATTTATTGTAATATAATGACTACTCACAATCGACGTTTCTGCCGAAGGGATGCCGTATCTATTATTTATTTCAGCAACAGTAGATACCCATAGCTGTTTATTGTCTAAGTATACTATCAAATTAAATAAGTATTCCATGTATAGTATTGGAGTATGGTTTTCGTTCGCGTTTATACCGGCCTTGCAATTCACCGATAATGATTCTGCATTCTGTTTTGAACTCAACATCGTAGGCAAGGTGAAGGAGGAGTCGATCAAAAATCAAAATAGAGATTTTTCTGGACGATTTGCTTTAAATAACGAGATTAAAAGTATTTTTTATTGGCAATGTGACTCTACTTTGGAGGGAAATATAAGGAAATATATAAGCGAAAATATCCGTACACAAAAGGAAAACACTAAAAATCTAACTAAGCATAATGTGAACGAATATTGATAAATATTCAAGGGCAAGTTTAACAATGTAAATTTTCTTTATAAAATATAAAAACTAAAACAATACACAAACATGAGAAAATTCAAACAATACCGCTGTCAAAACAAAAACAAGAACGAAGCTCAATTTTAATAATTACTGACGGAGGAGGAATGTGTTCCTGAAAATTAATCAATTGGCTGTCCTCCATTATTTAGAAAACGCAGCATACCAGTAAAAATGTCCTAATTTCCTCAAAATTAGACTGATTAGATTATTTTGACTTGTATAAATAAGTGGCTCAAGAACAGGAATATTTCCAAATCGTAGGATAACGGCCAAAATCGTCGCGGCTAAATAATAAAGCTTGTGGAGAGACGAATATTTTATATAACCTATTCGGCACGTAATTTTTTTTCATTCATTCATTCATTATTCATTCTTTATGTAATTTGTAATGAGTACATTGATGACCTTAGTTGTGCAACTGTCCTTTCATAAATAAATATAACACATTCCACACATAATGCAACAATTTACATTTTAGTTGTCAGCTATGGAGAAGTTTAACTAAAATAGTGTCCTAAAAGTGAAGTACAAAGCCCATTTGAACTTCCTAAACATTCCAGTAATGACTCTCGTGTCACGGTCGACTCCACGTTCCATGATTTGAAGTTTTGTTGAGCTTCGCGAGATGCCTACGGATGACTTCATATGAAGGAGACTTGTAAAGTTCTTTGACTCACTGAATTATCTGACAAACCTGGTGTTGAATATCAAGGCGCTATAGGTAGTCCTTGAGGGCACATAACCTCATCCTAACTAATTAATCTATTCACATCCTTAAAATGCGTACAAGGAGGATGACAAACATATTTATTTATATTGTATTTTTCAGCAATAAAAGTTTATGGTTTTGAAAAAAAATAAAAGGGGGTTAGGAGAAAACAGTAGACTGCTGTAAAGGTAAATTTAAAAAACAAAAAGCAAGAAAGGATGAATTATTATAAATCCTTAAGGTACCAGCAAGTCTGAAAACGGCATTTTAGTATTCTGTATTAGCATAAATGAATGATACACTATCAGAATAGATAATCAATATATTTATAATACATATTATATACTTACCCAGCCTGAATATACCGAATACCATTTGAATGGCTCCTGAGCAGAAGGTAAGTAAAACGACGGCCGCTGGGTTGTCCTGACCGGCGTAGTAGTTGGTCATGAGGGAGAGGATGGCCGACGGTCCTATGGTGATCTGCCGGACTGTACCGAACACTGCGTATGCCAGGCCACCGCTCAGTGAAGAGTAGAGGCCGTACTGAGAAAAGGAAACATAAATGAAATAAATATCAAAACTTTCACTGATACAAATCAAATATCATAATAGAAAATTACGCTAACGTGCGAGTTTAGCCAACTACTGTATGTAACAGAAAATATTCACGACGAATATTCGGAACGAATAACGTTGCAACCCCAGCGACAAATTGGCCTTGTTGTTAGTTATGCCACATATATATAATCTTATATTAACAAATGGTATGTTTATCAGTAACACCCTAAAAACTGTGTCTCAAAGTTATAATAGTCAGCCCTATTATAATTATCTTATCTTATCCTATTAGTAACTTATCTTATCTTATTCTATTAGTAACTTATCTTCCCTTCCCAGACCTCTATTCTAAATAATTGGCTCCCACGAACTTTTCCATCTGCACCCCTTCCTGCTACCCCCGCTACAGCTTTTTCTACACAGATAAATAGCCTGAGATATGTCACTTGGTTGGTTCCTGATGAGCTCAGTCGCCTTTGAGCTCTTAGCCTGTAACCATATATAATTGTACATTTGTGTTTTATACCAAATAAAGTTTCTTTTAAGAGTTATTGAGCTACAGAAATATAATTGTTGGAAAACACAGTTCAAATTGTTTTTTTTGGCCTTAAAAACACGCATTTCGCCATTTTCAATCAACTTTGACTACATCTTTATTATCAGCGTTCACTTTCCTGTTTACTAAGTGTTGTTTTATTTTTTTTAAATAACCATCTAGAGGGGTTATTTATTTTTGTTTTTCTAGTAGCACTGCTAGGTGCCTGACTTTTTTTTCGCTTTCTCAATTACATTTCTCCTACAATTTAAATCGGGATCGTAATGTTAAGTATTCTATTTGACATTATTATTATTATTACTGAATTTTCTACATTAAATAATATCATTGATAAATTATGCACAGATTTTATTTACGAATTAAAGTTAGTCATTGATGGAGCCTGAACAGGGGAAACATTTACGGTTTACTGAAGTTGTGTCGATAAAAGAATTATGAAGAGACTAAAGTTTATCAATGAACATCCCATAGCATCAATATGCATATGTGCAATATCTATACTGTGCAGGTACAATAATATAATTCCTTGGTAGACTCTCACTACCTTCCTGACTCCATCCGCCTTTCTAGGCATTCCACACCCCATATCCTTCTCATACATCCTTCAAATAGGGGTCTCCCCTTAGTGAAAGGCACTTTCCAGCCAAAAATAATTTTCCTTATTTTTCCCACATTCCTATTTTTTATAAGTTTGAGAGCTTAGGAAAAAAAATATAATTTGTAAATGGATTCACCTGAGGATCTATAATTTTATATAATTGTCTGTAAGTTTAAAGGGGCTATGAAGAAAAAAAAAAAAAAATTATAATAAATAAATATAATTATTAAAATTGTACACTACTGGGATTACAAAGCGCTACTTTCCAATGCAACTTTCCGGGGGTCGTTTTTTTACATTAAATTCAATCAGATAAATTTTTAACAAATTTTTGTTTTTAATCAATGATGTAATCACCTTCGTTATCAACAACCCTTTGTCATCTAGTGTGCAAAATTTCAATGCCTGATTTATAAAAATCAATTAGTTTTTATAATGGTTATCAATATCTAGAGATGGCATTTTGGACATCATCCAAATTTTTTCCCACTTAGAAAATTTTGTAGCGATCGGAATAAATCGAAATCCAATGGTACAATATCGAGCGAGTATGGTGGGGCGAGGCTGGCGATGAAAAATGGGTACTCTACGATAATCCAAAACTCAAAAGGTAGTGGCTCTCTCCGAATGAATCGCCACGAAGTACAGCTAAGCCAGGCAAAAAATTTAGACGATGTCCAAAATGTCATCTTCAGTTATTTTGCTCAAAAACCAATTGATTTGTATACATCCGGCATTGATAATTTGCACACTAGATGGCAAAAGGTCATTGATACTGAGGGGTATTAGATCATTGATTAAAAACAAAAACGACATTACTTTCCGGTCCCGCTATTAATTGAAAATATCAATCAATCGATATATATTTATTTATTAGTATAAATACTAAAAGTATATTAAAATATACATTAGTATTTTACAAAAATTTTGTATGAACAATAAAAAAAAATGTAAAGGTCCTGATACATCTTTGGCTTGAGCCTGTGTTGGATAGGTTTGCCTAGATGGAAGGAGACAACAAAATATCTCTTTGTTAAGTTCTTCTATGGGTTGAGATATTGGAAACTTTGGCAATTGTAAATGGATTTGGGTATTCGTGATGAACCATGGAAGTGTTTGCTGTCTTGTCCTGATAGCTTGTGCAGCACTATACAGGCAAGTGAGTATTTGTAGTATGAGTACCTTGTAAAGTTAAAAATATAAATATAGCTACAGAAATAAAACAAGATTTTATTCAGGTAACGGGGATATATACCTTCGCTATCGGCGTCAATGACCTTGTTTTTATTTATGACTGTCAGCGATTTCCTCTTATTTGATGCAACTAAATATCTGTTTCCGGTCCCGCAATTGTGTAACAAACTCGAAAAATACTATTGTATTAACACTTTCGAACGACTAATTCACTTAGTAATATTACTGTACTGTTGAAAAATACTACTTGTACATAAAAATGGATTATATCATATATTAATGAAAGGACTAACATGAATTTTAATTCTCGAAATACATTATTTCATATATTAATAAAAGAACTAACACGAATTTTAATGCTCAAAATACATTATTTTATATTACATTTATACCCATCACAAACGTATCATGGCTTGCATTCTTGAGTAATTCATCATCTTCAACCAATGTTGGGCGACCTAATCTTGATCTGGGGTTTGAAGTCTGATATTTTTTCCATTAAAGCGCTGCAGTATTTTGATAATATACCTCTTCATCATCAATCAAACGAATTTTTTTTTCAGCAGAGTCATAAATCACCGTGAATGGCAATTTTTTTCTTCGGGCAATTTCATTGCAATATATAATAGTAAACGGATCAGTCAAACATAGCAATGATATCAATAATATAAACAAAAGTGTCAAATAACAATTTAATATGTTATTTTAACATCTTTTTCATGCACAAGAACTTATGTACCGGCCTAATTATTTGACTTTCTTAATAAATAAATAAAGGCCATTCAGGGAGATAAAGAGGCAGCTTAATGAAATATATTCAATTTTTTTTTCACTGTTTTCTTTGAAATTTAATAAGTAAGACTTGGCGACAAATAAAATATTATTATTTATTATTAAAATGTACATTAGTATTTTACAAAAATGTTTGTATGTTTGTAACATAGAATTGGTAACAAAAAAGAAATTTCTTATTTCAGTTTTGAAAACAAATTGTGCACTTTTTCCCATCTGTTCCCACACCTGATACCCCCAATTATTTATTTATTTTGTTTAAACAGGTTGCACAACTAATGATAAAATCTAAGCAGCCTTTTATAATTATTTTCTTGTTTTGTTATTGGAAAAGTCTTGAATGACATATTCAAAATTCATATCATGTCTTAGTTGTTTTTCTATGGAAAGTATCTTAATGTGGACATCACCATTTCTAAATTTACGGCCGATTAAGCGTTGACTTAGAGTCGGCCGCCACACACTTGACCGAAAAGGGCCAAAAGCGCTACATCGCGATGCATTGGCCAAAATAAAATGTTTTTTTATGATTCAAAAAACTTTATTTCTACCTTCCTTGCACAATCCTTTCAATAAAACGTTCTGAGAACTATAGTAAATGCCCCTTATTATTCCAGCTTAATATGGTCTTAATATACTTTACATTCTTGAACTCATCCCTTCCAAGTTTATAAAATTCCATAGTAACCTATCCTACCACCCTAGTCCTCTAGCACAGTCATTACACTCCGCCACTGATCCCTACAATCCTCCTCGGAGACTAAAGTGGCTGTGGCCTCGTGACCTGCTATAAATACATGACCGTGGGAGTCCTGCCAGTGGTCTGTTTCTCAAATCATGTTCTGAGCGTCTGTGGCTCTGGCCCTCTTGGTCAACTCGACTGGCTCGTATCCGGTTACGCGGCTGACGGAGAAGCGTAGGGGATTTCCCATGACTCCGCTTCCTCTTTCGCATGCCAGGGAGGTGAGGATTTGGGAGGCCTCTGTGCTGTTTGCAATTACTGTATGAATGAGCGAGTGAATGCAGATTGTAAATATAGTATGAATGAGAACATTTATAACACTTACTTATTGACTAATAAGGCAGATTTTAATTTTATCATAGTAAGGCTGTTTTATCAGTACCTTCCTTAATGCGTGAGAAGTGAGCCAAAATTTCATTTTCCACAATTTTCTTTCGCAGTTCAATTAAAAAACCTGTTAATTTTGTGGAATTTAGCAGGGTTTTCAGGTTTATAATTATTCTTGAAAGTTTGTCTACTTTTTATTATACCATCGAAAAAAATTTAACGGTTTCTAAAACTTGTTTTTCGTTCAAGTTTTTTGTTTATAAAAATACGTTCCTTCAAATGTAATTTTTATGAATGCGGCAGTTTAATGTCCGCAAGATGGACTGTCTCCTCTCTTTCCTTAGTTATTGGGTGAGAGACATTCGTTACAATTGTATTCGCCGCGATCCGCACGGGGCCAGTTTGTATTTTCATCCGCACAGATGTTCGAACAAGTTGTAGGTACCAGAATCTCCTAAAACTTGACTTTATAATTCCTTTAGGTTGATTCTCAGAAGAAGCACAGAAGGTCCTAAATAAAATCATTCGGCATGCAAGAGAATTATGAACAGGATTTAAACTAACGAAGATATTCTTGATAATATCCTGATTAGTCCGTTAATTTCTAATTTGAGACCTCAAAGTTCCCAAAACTCGACACATGAGCCTTCATACATCATCATGCTCCCCTTTTCCAATATTACACTTCAGCTCTTAACACGTGGAAATAATAATAATAAAAAGACAGGATGTTAGTTCCAGTACGAGAGATTTCCGGTAGAACTTCTCTAATTTTCTTCTACTGAGTTGAGATTAGTGGAAGGAGCACTTGAGTGGGAAAAGGGTGCACGATTTCCCTTCCCCTACTGGCAAACTCAACATAGACATACCCTAATAGAACGTAGTATACAAAGAGGTTAGAATTGGATACCAACAAGATTTTCATCAATCTCTGCCGACCTTCTAACAAATTCATCCACTCAGTTACTACTATACTAAGTTTACTAAATATTAACCAGTATAAACATATAGCCATTACTAACGGGTATTGAGCTTCGATCATAACTAATATAAATATGGCTAAATTATCTTGAAGTATTGTTTAACTCTGCCTGGAGATTTCGCCAAATGGAGAATACAATAAGACAAAACCGAATAAAATAATTGTTCAATTGAAGAGCGAAAACAAAATGGCTATTTAGGCTGTATAGATTTACTAAGACCGCAGACTGTTGGTAAATAGCTGATGAATGGCCAGTCAGGGTCAGTGCCTTCAATGCCACCACGCTCATCAGTACTCACCCCGCCGTCTTAGGTCGTACCGGCCGACAAAATGTAGACTTTTTATATCATCTATCATGTTTGCCAACTGCTGTATAATTATATTATGAGAGACTTCCTTTACAGGGAAAAAATACGTCAGTAAATATACAGAGGGTATTCCCAATTGTTCCACAATTCAGCCCTTAATTGAAGAGAGGGAAACGTCAAGGTAATGAAGAATAATTGCTAATAATTTTGCTTTTGTTTTATAGAACTTTGAAATGTTACGTTCTCCCAATCCAATATCCATGACCTCGGGGTAAATCGTACCCCTCCCCCACCCCAAAGTGTATGCCTTTTCTGTCTGACTCTTCTGCTCTGAAAACTCTTTTTAAAAAGCTTTAATATGGAATAGCAATCAATCACTGGTACAAACAAATATTATTGGATCAAAGTGACATACTGGTTCGAATGACTCCAAAACATTTAACGAAATTTGATGCAACAATTATTCTTTAGAGTAAGAACTCATATATAACAAATTCATAAAGTCATGAAAAACCTCTTCCAAATATAATGTAATCTCAAATAATACCCAAGATAGAAGGGATATAAGTTTTTTTTTCTTGTTTTTTTTTCAATTAAAATGTCTTTAACGGCAAAGATTTTCTCTAATCTGAAGTACGGATCTTAATTTAATTAAATGCTATTATCATTTCAATCGAAACTTTTGAGTGCTCAAGTGTAAAAAAGTGATAAAGTTTAGTCACCTTCTCTATTTATTTTTAGTCGTTATCTGTAATCCACACGACGTGTCATTTGCACCTGCGAGTATTGAGCTATGACCGGGGTCGTCGCCCTAGACGGTAGGAGCTGCCGTGGTTGGTACTAGGCAATAACTCATCAGACCTATCATCTATAAAGAGTAAAATCCTCAAGAAGGTAACGGAATCCGAACCCGCGTCTCCGCAGTTTAGTGTCGGCAAGCAGGTAACAGGGTTGGTCTAATCGGGTGATTTTTAAATACAAATGAACAGTATGAATAAACTTATTGGCCACTTGACAATATTCTTTAATGAAAACGCCTTTCGTTTTTGACAGCTAACGATTTCAAGATGCGCCACATAGAGTGGCTTTTTTTAAACCGTGTTAATGACAAAAACAGATTAACATCAGGCGTGCAAAACTATATGATCTGCCATTAGTCATATTCTCACCCACATAAATTTATGGCTAAATCTTAATCATTATAAACACTCAGAACATGAATTACGTTCATTGAATTGATTAAATCAACCCCATTAAAAACATTTAGATATATCTAAATTTTGACCAGTAAATATAAAATTGATTATTTAGTCATGACTAACGGTAATGAACTGACTAAATACTAACAAGAATTTAGTCATGACTAATAGATTTTGTCCAGTGGATTTACCTGTGACTAAAGAATCATTATTAATATTTCCGAGTTAATTGTTTGACATTTCTACTTATTTATAATAAAATTGGGGAAATAGCTGGGCTGATGAAACAGATGTGCTAGATTTTCAGCAGTCTCAGCTGATGTCACGACAAATTCATCCACTCAGTTACTGAATATTTTACTTTATCGTGATAAAATTACAATCTTCCTTTTTGGGCAATAAGTAATTGTGATAAATGTTCCCATTCATATCATATTTACAGTTATTCATTTACTCAATCAGTCATAGAGTATTTAGAAACAGCCCAGAGACCTCCGAAAGCCACATGGGTGTCAGCTCCCTCGCATGCGAAAGAGGAACCGGAGTCTTGGGAAGTCCCCCACGCTCTTCCGCCAGCCGCGTGAACGGATACGAGCCAGAGGAGGCTGACAAAGAACGCAAGAGACACTGATAGGAGAAACTGAGCATTGCCAGGACTCCCACTGTCATGTATTTATAGCAGGCCACGAAGCCAGTGTCGCTTTAGTCTCCGAGGAGGATTATAGGGATGAGTGTCGCAGTGTAATGACTGAGCTAGGGGCTTAAGGTGGTTGGATAGGTTACTATGGAATTTCATGAACTTGGAAGGGATGCGTTCAAGAGTGTAGGGTATATTAAGATCGTTATGAAGGGTTTTGTTGCTGACGTAATAAGTCCGTAACTATTGTTCTCAGGCCTTTTGATTGACAGGATTGGATACGCTTGATGTTCAACTTTTTGGCTGTACCCCATAGCTCTATTCCATATCACTATTAACTAAATATATGCATTTACACATAACGGTTACTGAGCTTAAAACGTAACCACTATAAACGTTTTGTAACGACTAAATTTATTTAACCGACTAAATGTTTACATGGGAAAATCGTCTTAGGTTGCTAAAAAAGGGATTTTAGATTTTTCGCTAGACAACTAACACATTGGCTTACAAAACAATTTATTTATTTTTATGTGATCGTCGGTGACAGATTAGAGCTGTCGAAAATGTTTGTTTATATTAATAGATAACATTGTGGAGAGAACAAGCAGTTTTAATTTATATATAATCTATCCATCCACAACCGGAAACAACCTAATAATAAAAATAAAGCATTGTTATGCCCGCAAGGATATTGCTGTAGAGCTCTTTCTGTGCCATCTAAATCTTTGCTAACTAAATAGCAAAACAAACAAATAAAAGTCGTTTTATTTTACCGTTTTCAATGTTTCCTTAGCCATGGAGAAAAATCTGAACTTTAAATCTTAATTAGCTATTTTGAGGTTTGACTTGAAATAGTTCAAAGAAGTCGAAAGTAAAGTAATTACCTATTTGAAAGTAAAGCCTCTCCCTTAGCGATGGCTAATTAGATCATGATAAAAACAAATAAACAAGAAACGAACGAAAGATTGTTTCAGGTTAGTATCACTAGTCAGAACGAGTCAGGATAATTACAGCTTGAATTATTCACAGCGTGGCTGGACGGCCGAATTAAGCTGGGGATTCCCTGACTCCCCCTTCACCAGGAAAAAAAAATCTTGATTTGCTACCGCCTTGCTCTTTTTAGGCTATTGTCGATTTATTTCGTTTTAAAATATCCCTTAAAACTTTCTCGCCCAGTATAAGCATTCAAGGAGTGCTGGAGTCCGAAATATAATGTAACGAACGTAAAGAAATATAACGTAACGAAATATAACTTTATTTATTTTACTTTTTTTTTCTAAGCTCTAGTTAGAATTTTAGGATGAGGGAGAAATATAAAATATTTAGGGTGATCGGATCCTTGTACTAGGAGGACCTGCTTGAAGGTGGTGTGAGAGGAGTAAGAAGTGTGGGAATCCTCGGTGGAGGTTGATTGTTACGGTACAGTGGTGAGAGTCCACTGGTGGCTGGGCCTAGTCTTCTCTAGGCATGTAGTGCAGTCGTAGTTATTCTGATATCAGTGAGGGTGCCCCTTAGAGGCTTGTTGTTGGTGAGCCAAGCACCGTGATGTCAACCATTTCTTCTGCTTTACTCGATCTTGTGAGTTGCCATCGTGCCGGTAGCGGTGGTGGTGTCATGTCTCGGAAGAGAGGGTTTAGACTGTGCTTCATCGAGTCGAAGAACTTGATGTGACGTCGTCTGATGGCTTCGGTGATGGTGGAGAGCTCGAACTTTTCGTGCATGTCGGAAGCCTTCATTTCACGAAAAGGGGTATGCCACAGTGCCGTTCGCAGGATGTTGTACGAAATATAACGTAACGAACGTAACGAAATATAACGTCGAGAGGAGGCAATTTGTTAATATTCATAATAAAAGACAAGAATAAGTTTCGGACGTAACTATAAACTGCTAATTTACAAAGTCATGCTTAATTAATTACTGAGACTAATAAAGATAATAAACAAAATTATATAAAAAATAAAAATTGGGAATCAACAATAATGAAAATTAATAACTTTCCCCCTCTATCTTTATGCATAATACTGAGACATAAAATGAATATATGGCAATAAATGATTAATGAATTGGTTTTCAAACAAAATAAATTATTAAACAGATTGGACCATTTGCGATTCAAAAAACAAAAACAAAATAGAAAGATTAATACAAACATTATTATCTGGTCGCAACAAAGACGATACCGTCACATCTTGTTTGTTGGACCTCGATAAACTGTCGAGTATTAGTTCAATTTTCAGCCGTCCATTTGTATCAGTGTCGGGTTGATAAACATCAATAGTATCAGTTAATGTCACGATACACTGCAAGGTACTCAATCGAAGCAAAAAAAAACAGAGAAGATTTGAAACATTTCGATTGATAAGTCATTCCAAAAATTTCGCCCATAATTTCTTTGAAAGCCCCTTTTAACAAAAACAAAACATATTGGTCACCCTATCAAATATTATCAAGTTTAATTGATTAATTAGGTATAAAAGTAATAATTTTTTCGGTCATTATGTAGGGTAACAAATTAAAGATCCTGACGTCCTATTTAATAATACGTTGGACAACAATTAAAAACTGTTATTAACCATCAATAAAATTATTTTCGGAGTTAATTGTTCTAAGTAAGCCAGCAACAAAACCCTCCATAACAATCTCAATATACCTTAGAATCTTGATCTCACCACTTCAAAGTTCATGAAATTCGATCAAAAAGTATCCAATCATACTTATCTCCTAGCACAGTCATTATACAGCTCTACAAAACCCTACAAGCTCACCAAACATTATAGCGGCAATGGCTTTTAGCCCTGCTATAGATACATTATAGTCAGAGTCCTGACAATGAGCGCCTGTGGCTCTCGCGCTCTAGGTTAGGATCCACTAGCCTGTTACAGGTGGTGCGGCCGATGGATGAAGATGTGAAAACACTTCTTCACATGCAAGGATGTTGACAATCATGTGGGGATGGGAAGTCTCTTTTCTCTGAAGGAATAACATTTTGAGTAACTGTCTGTGGGTTTTAAAAAAAAAAAATTATAAGTGAGCTCCTTAACGAATTGTCAGTTATTTTTGAATTGCATTTTCCTCACGATGCTTTAACAATCAATTAATATGAAATGATAAGGCCTACTGGCTGCAATTTTAGATGAGTTTACATATAAAGTAAGAAATGTATCGAGAAGTTTCGAAATTAATTAAATTTTTAGTTAGTAAGTTTGAACATTGAAACAACAAACAATTTTCCTTGGGGGTAAATTTTTTAAACTGATGAGGTTGAAAAAAGACCAGTTTGAATATTTTTTTGTTTTACTTTAGATTTACTCTTAAAACTCAACGAGTAATATAATCTTCAGGGGAGGGGAAAATATTTATAATCTTATCAATATTCGATATCTTAAGATAGCTTATAAATATTTAATATAAAATAATTTCCTTATTAATTTAATTTAAAAATAAAAAAAAATAATCAGTAGATCTCTGAAAATTTTGTGTAAAAGGTAAGAAACAGCCAGTAATAAAATTTCATTCTGCAAAAAGTCACTCGAGGCACATATAATTAAACGATAAATAATATTCTTGAAATAAAATACAAAGTAAAACGTTCAATTTTGTATATTTTCTTTTAATTAAATCTCAGGTCAAAAGTGAAACACGATCGATATTTCTTTGTCAAAAAGGCTTTTGTACTATTATCATATATATTATATATTGTCAGTGACCGGCATGCTTGAACAAACGAATTGAAGTATTTATGGGCAAATATTTTGAGTATTTTTCATTTATTTAATTAGTTTTTATGAAAGTCAAGTGGGAACTTGTAATTATCGCTGTAAATTGTTTCTACCCTTTCTACTTTAAGAATTATATTTGTTTATATATATGTTTATATATATATATATATATATATATATAGACAATTATAAATGACTGCGTTTTATGTACGGTCAAAGGTCTAGAATAGTCCTCAGTTCACAAATTTAGCATCATAAAACGTAGTAATAAACGACATTTTTTTAGTGATAATTGTTTATTTAACGAAATATCACAGAAATTACTACGATGGTAACAATAAATTAGCGGAGAAGAGAATCTGGAAGGAAGAGAAGAAATCTGCACCGAGTAGCTTCTAATATGTAAAACCACAGTAAAATGCAAAAAAAAAATAATATAACAGCCTTTTTGAAAAAAACAAAATCGATCGTGTATCACTTTTGACCTGTGATTTAATGAAAAGAAAATATACAAAATGGACAGAATTTAAAAGTAACAAAAAATTTTTTTTTACCTAGACCGGAGACGAATTTATTAATTGTGCTCCTCTAGAGGACCACATGTGAAAAATTTAGTACAGATATCCAAAAATATTAAGTACAGATAGGTTTGCCTTTCGAACCCATTCTTTTTAACTTGTGGAGTTCCTCAAGGAGGGTTTTTGTTTCAGGTGCTTTTTAGCATGTATACGCCTGACATTGCTGGGACAAACTACAAGAAAGCTAATGTAATCACTTCGGTAGACGACATTGCGGTTGTATGTATATGCAATATGTTTTATATAAATGCATTAAACATATAAAGATTATATATACACACAAAAAAGGTATAAAAATATTTTGTTAAAATGTACATCAAATTCTTCAATATCAGGCCAAAATAAGATCGCGTGACCAACTCCGATCTATTTCTCGAGTTTGATCATCGTAGGACATCTTAAGTAAATTTCACAAAAATAAAAAGTTTAGTTGGTAAAAATAAAAAACAATCTTTTATTATTAGGTCGAACCTATAAGTAACTTCCGTTTTTTTTATCAGACATTATTTTGCTCTCATTAAATAACAAAATTATATTAATTTTGACGAGTGCAGGACGCTTTTCATGGAGTTTCTCTTGCACTCTTTGCAACTGCTGAACGTATCTATCCGCAGTAATCGTTAAATTTGACTTCAACAACTCATGGTGAATTATTTCTTGACAATCCCACCATACACGCAATAAAATCTTTTTGCCATGGATGTTTGCTTTCGGATCTGGTAGGGGTGGTTGATCCTTATCAACCCACTACGGACTATATTGTCATAGATAACCCATTTTTCATCGCCTGTTACAACTGTTTAAAAAAGGCTCAATTTTTACCCTTGAGAACAGACTTGTGGCGATTTACATACGATCTTCTTTATTCCCTTCAATGAGATTGTGAGGTACCCTAACTTGCTGACTTCTCCAGGTGGCGGTTAACAGTGATTGTGATGTATTCAACCTTTCTGCTATACCTCTTGTTGATTGACGTGGATTTTGCTCGAATATTGCCTTTAAAAGGTTGTCCTCAAAGTCGGAAGGACGTCTCGCCCTCGGTTCGTCTTTTAAGGTCGTAACTCCAGAACGGAATTTTATAAGCCAATTCCGAACTGCCTGATCAGTTATTAGCCCTTCACCATATACACTGCATATTTTTTCAGCTGTCGCCCTAGCACTATTGCCTTGTTTAAATTCCCAAAGCATTACATGACGAATATGTACTTTTTGACTCTCCTTTTCAGAGGTTAAAAAAACAGTTTAACGTAACGTGTATCTCAAAAAAACAGATGACAAAAGACTAACTGAAGCCCCGTCTATATAGTGAAATCAAAAACTTGTTGTCATGGTAACTCATAGCGGGTAGATACGAAAAATAGTTTCTACTTAGCTGCATCGGAAGTTATATTACTTATGACTCGACCTGATAAAAACGAAATGGGAGGCTGCTAATAAGGTGTTATTATTTGGAATGGAAGTTAAAACCAAAGAGAATGTAAAAGAAAGCAAATTGTTCAATAGTCGTTGACACCATTGAATTCCTGGAAGAAATTACTGAAAGTTTTTTTGAGCGAGCTTTCACTGCCCTCTCTCTCCTGTTTAGACCGATACCCTCTACGTAAACTGTAGCCTACAAGTCCTACATTATAAGGCCACGGGGACAAGTAAACGGTCAGAAATTCACCCTGAAAGATCTGTTCAAGATTTCGACTGTGGGTTAATGAAAAACGAACCAAGAGAAAGGGCTTGGAGGACATGGTGAATCCTCAGTAGTAAAGAACTAAAGGCTGGTACACTGATTTGTACCGATCATTTGGAATATTTCTCGATTTGTCTGTTCAGATAACGAAAAGGAGCATTGTTTTTCGTCCAAAGGAACCATTCCAAGTTAAAGGCGAATTCTTCAAAAACCACTCAATGGCCAAAATGGTTAACAAACCGATAACAGAACGATCAAGTCGGTAAATTTTAAATCAATTGTAAAGAAAATTATATCTTATATTATAATAGCGATATGGATTCTGTCCATTTTTTGCTAAATAAATTAATTTGTTACTTCATGTCTATTTATTACTAGTTTGTATGATAATAAATTTGAGACCTGGTTTGCTACGTTCGGCGAACGGTATTTTTTTTATATATTTTTATTTACGGATGCTCTGCGCGTGCCGATTCACTATTTCTATCCGATACACAACTGTATCCGAATACATAAAACTCTAAGGCAATAAATAAAGGACATTTTCTAAGGATACATATATCCACTTATATAACCTTACTTACCCACGAACACCACGCTGTTATACTCTAGTTGAATAATAAGAATATTTAATTTCTAGGGATACCATCTAACTATTCAATTACTGACAGACTTCATTGCTCAAATCTTAAGCGTATTACATTACCGTAAAGTTGAACAAAATTATACCTTACTCAAATATTCAATTTACTTACTGTTGGTCCCAATTGATTCTAAACACAAAGTAATTTACCTTAATAAATTAACGTGGTGATCAAAATGGAAGGAATTCAATGATAAAATAGAATTTAGTAGACAAAATTATTTATTAACCAAAACAATAAAATATTAAAATGTTTTAGCGAGGAATGACAAAATTATGAACAGCAGATTACAGCCTCACCTCAGAGCTGTTCCCCTCTTCAGAGCAACTCAGCGAGTCCCGCCCGATTCTCGTCCCGAAGTATATATGTTCTCGTGTTGGACCGTATCTATCTCTCTTCAACAGAAGGTTGTTTTCTTAATGACCCTTTGTCATCGTGTATTACTTTTTCGCACCATCTTGCACATAGGACCACCCATATCCCAACAGACGGGGTACATCGGTCGGCCTACATCAAAAGAGGGGTTTATGGCATGCCGACAGTCGGTCTTCAACCCTCTGGCCTCAGTTCCTGAATGTTATTTATTAGTAAGAATACAGGTGGGTAATTGCCTCTCAAACCCATTCCCTCTAACTTGTGGAGTTCCTCAAGGAGTGTTTTTGTTTACAAGAAAGCTAATGTAATCACTTCGGTAGACGACATAGCGGTTATATGTTTTATATAAATGCATTAAACATATAAAGATTATATATACTGTAGTGACCCTAACTACATAAGTGTTAAATCACCCTATACTCTGGTGCATATATAATGTATTATAATTAGATGTAAAACATGGTAAGAGCTTTTTCTGGCAATAAATCATGGAGAGATCGGAAGTCGTATAACAAGGCACAGAGAGTTGAAAGTCGTCTGCAATAAACCTGAGGGTAAGCCACCTGCCCCCTCATAAAACGGAACCGGTAGACCTTTGGTCACCTCCCGGCGGTCATAAAACCTAAGTAGGTGAGTCCCTAGCAGCTATAAAACACACCCTTTTAGACCAACAGACATAAACTTAAGGGGGATTGGCCGCCTGGGCATCATAAAACATACCCCCTTCAGCCGACTCCGCCTTCCACTAGGAAGGGGAAATTATATTATAAATTATATATCAGCGGGTTTCACCCTGTAGAACCACTCTTTCCCAGTCTCCTCATCTAGACAGCCGCTATCACTCGGTCGCGATACGCCAGGGCCCCGGGGCCCTGGAAGTAAGTTCACTCAGTCTTCCACTGGTCTACACTTTCTCTGCCACACCTCTGCGCCGTCACCCTGTCTCGCAGCCTCTAGCAGACCCTCTGGCGCCTTGACCTGTTACGCTGCCGATCTCCCGCCCGAACTCTGAAAACTGATCTTATTCTTTATGAAACCTCTGAACCTCTCTCCTGAACACAGTGTATTGTCGGTACACATCCCTATCAATAAAATGGAGTCAGATATAAACGCCAACATGGAACCTGGTCCATGTTATAAACTACAACAATCCGCACTTGTCACCAGGGCTAGAGTGATTAGGCACTCCCCTAGTGGCAACCCGACATATACATACAAAAAATGTATAAAAATATTTTGCTAAAATGTATATAAAATTAATAAAGGGGGTAGTAATCAGAATAAAAATAAAAACAAAAGTGTTATAATATTAGTTATCTTCAAGGAGTGTTCTTAACTCGACAGCACTAAGGCGGTGGCCATGAAGGAAAATCAAATGTTTAACCTTGAATACCTTTTAATATATTTTCATAAGTTATATGAAAGTGTTAACAAGGATTTTAAATTTATAAATATTGCTGCTTAATTGTGGGTTATCATCATCTTATAATATGTCTATGAAACGTCTAACTTCAACATACCTCCTAGGTGATCTATAGGATAGTTAAAAATGAAATAAACTGGTTAGATCACAGGCCCCAATATCGTGCGTGGGATGTGCGTTGGGTGGGCTTATCTTTTCAAAGAATGTAATTAAATAAAATTTCGTTTAAGAGATTTTATTTTGACTATCCTAGTGTTCCCACAAAGATAGCTCAGAGAATGAGCACTCCACCAGGGATTGGGAGGTCTTCTCTTGTTTGTAATCAATCGTAATTTATTTACTTAGAAAGAGCTCTTGACTCGACTAGGCCTAACTATATTTTTTAGGTGTACTCTCTGGCGCAAGTCCTGTCCACTAGTTTATTTTGATTCCATTTCTCTTCCTGCATCCAAGACAGTACGGTATTTTTTAGGCTTCCACCTCGACAAAAGCATGACATGAAACCCACACACGACGCTATAAAGACAACTAAACAGACGCTTTGGACAACTGTACATACTTCGAAGGACATCTCATCTCTTAATAGATAATTACTAATTTAAGTAATACTAAAGCCAATCCAGATTCCAGAAAAAAAGTTAACCATCAAACGTACGAAATCAAAAGACCTGGGAACAATAGTAAATGCCCCTTATTACATCTGGAACACAACCCTTTATAACGATCTTAATATACCCTACATTCTTAAACTGTTCCCTTCCAAGTTCATGAAATTCCATAGTAATCTATCCAACCACTCTCATCCCCTAGCACTGTCATTGCACTGCGTCACACATACCTATAATCCTCTTCGGAGACTAAAGCGGCGTTGGCTGCGTGACCTGCTATAAATATGTGACAGTGGGAGTCCTGGCGATGGCCAGTTTCTCCAATCATGTCCTGAGCGTCTGTGGTTCTCCTGCTCTTGGTCAGCCTCCGCTGGCTCTTATTCAGTATAGCGGCTGACGAAGGGGCGTGGGGTAATTCCCAAGACTCCACTTCCTCTTTCACATAAGAGTGTATGACTGAGCGTGTGAATGAAGAACTGTATGAAATGGAGTGAAATGGTATGAATGAAAACATTTATCACAATAAAGATTTTTGATTAGTTTTTAGGTGTATAGTTTAAGAGAGAAAAAAAAGTGAGGGCCTATACGAAATTAGGTCGTACATGAAATGCATCCCATATTTGACGCCGACAGAAGCACACAATGTTAAAATTACCTTCAACAGGTTACGTTATCCTTTTGTTTTTTGTTTTGTGTAAACAATACGGAACATTGCTAATAATCTCATTTCGCTTACGGTCTTAAGACAACGAGGACTCATTGTAATTCCTGCTGAGTCGTAAGCCAGAACGAAAATGATAATTTCCTCTTTTTGACGACTAGTCCACTTTAAATAGGCGTTATTGACAACTGCTCAAAGAGCCGTGGCACAAAAAAGTTTCAGGGCAAAAAAGTGAAATGAGCACTCTATCAAAATTAAAACGGCAATTTATCTTAAATCATTGAAGACAGGCTCATTCTAGCTGACACCTAGGTCTTAAAGAGCTTGTTAGCTTCTAAAACGTATTTTAGCATTTCATAAAATAAGAAAGTATCCTAATTGCTGAGCCCAAGATATCTTTCAAACGGATGTCTGTATGTTCCAAAACAGCTTGGAGTACGGAGATTAACTGATCGGTTAAATGCCATAAAGATGTTACTATTTGTCAATATTTTAGCTATTCGGACTTCATTATTTGTTTAAAAGGCAATTTTCACTGACCACTGTGGCGCCAATTATTGATCAATCATTTTTTCCACAATTATTTAAGAAACTCGGGATAGCGGGACAACCGGTTCCCGCATGGGGACTATTTTATTACATAAATACTTTTAAAATGACTTGCACATCACATTTTAGTTAGTTAGTCAAATGTAAGTAAGCCAATAGAAAAATGGAAGCAAGGTTACTGATCCATGAGTTAAATAATGTTTGTAGAGGAGAGTCTTTTAAAAGAAAATAAAGAATAGCTTTATTATGAAGTAGAAGCAAAACACTGGTATATACAGATATTAAGAGTTACGTTACTACATACTGCTTGCAATGTCTAGAGACGGAGTGGGGTCTGGGTTTTTTTCCCCCTTAGCTCTCAAACATAAAAATAGGATGTAGGAAAATTATTTGGATGATGGGTGCCTTTCGCTAAGGGGAGTCCCATTTGAAGGAAGTATGAGAAGGATATGGGGTGTGGGATGTCTAAAAGTGGCGGGTGGGTTCGGGAAGGTAGTGAGAGTCTACCTATAGTACGGGTCTGGGGCTAAAGCTGAGACATATATGTATAAGAAAATGAAGAGTTCTTGGAAGAGGGAGGGAGCTCTTGGAGGGATGCGGTTGCTTACTTAAAAATAACCGGAAACACCAGTGACTTCCATGAAGTTCTGCTCAGGCCCCTTCTACTTGTTCTTAGCAAGATTATATATAAAGCCAGCATTATAATACTTATGGATGAATTAATTTGAATTATTTTATTGTATAGATGAAAACATATCTGTACCTCGGAGGGATACAACACGAGCTCCTTTGGATTCGTCCCACATAATACAATGGACTGACGAATCAGAAGAATCAAAAAGGGTGTAATTCAACGTCCAAAGTTTTCTCTTGTAAAAGCTTATGCAATTTGTTATAAGGGGTGACGGCAAACATTTTTGAAGATCACCCGTTAATACCTTAAGTGTTGTATCCCTCCGAGGTACAGATATAGTCAATACTTAATCATTAACATAATGAAATAAAACATTTTTGAAAAAATAGGTGTGTCAGTAGTACCACTGAGTTCTACGCAGATGTAATCAACATCAGCTGGCACGCCAGAGATAACCACCAGGTGCGTATGAAGTGCAAAAAAGACTAGCGAAAGAGCTAGAAGATCAACGTAGCGAGCATAGAGGTGTGGGCGTAGAGGTACTGTTGTTCTACCAGATGCAAAAACCGGTTATCACAACTTCCGAGAAGGGGCCAAAGATGTCATCTATCTTGTGTAGCTATAGATAGTCAGGCTTAACTAAACTATCTCATAGTTACCAAACCAGGCACAAATCCTAACTATCTGCCGTGAGTAGTGTGGCTATGCTTCCAGAACAGTCAAATTTAAACCTTTTGAACTATTTAGACCCGCTGTTCGTTTTCTCGGACCGGCTTAACATACCTATTAACATTTGAGGCAGTATTCTGTCCATGGACCAAACGTTCGCTTATGTCTTGGTCCTCTTCAACACAATTTATTTTTTAAGGGGGGGGGGGTGAAATGACGGAGCGCTAATGCTTTGCTCCTCCTCTGTCGCGGGGTCACCCGGATTCCAGTACCACCGGTAACGACTCATATCATAACAAACCACACGCACAATTCACTGGGTAGTTAATTGAATAATTTATTTGATTAATTAATTTTGGGATTAAAGGTTGGAAGAGGGGGGGTTCTAAAATTAATATAATTGTGCCTCCTTTTACTGCATATATACATTTTAAGCAATTTCTGAAACATTTCTCTACTAACCTTCGGATTATATAAGGGACTTGCAAACTATATTAAAACTAATCTTACGTACTGACTTAATAACTGGAGCGTTATACAGACTGCCTTCTGCCACTGATGGGGAAACGGAGAGGGGGTGTTAAACACAGGGCTGGTCATGTATTGCAGCGAATAAAATAATTTGATATGTCTACGTTCAATGAATTCATTCACCGTAGGCAGCTCAAAATCCTCGTGGAGCTCACTGTTGCTCCGCTGCTCGAATGTAGTATGTCTGACCACTTCCATCAGTATGCCGTTTTGCAATTGTTGGAGTCGCTTCAGTCAGATGACTAAAATGCGGTGGACCATACAGCAGAGGAGGCCTGAGTTATTGTAAATCATGAGCTTGAGGCGCAGTCAATAAATGCGTAAGCCGGAAAGACTTCGTAGGTGTTTGTTTCAATTTCCTCGCAAAATGGCCATTAAAACGGAGGTGCCTGTCTATTTTAATGCCCAGATATACGAGGCTGTTTGCTGGAGAGCTTTGCTGCGTTCCTAAAGTGTATGTGGTAGGCAGTGGACGTTTTCCCTTTTGGAATGAGAAAATTACGCAGTCAGTTTTCACCTACTACTCACCCACCCGTACTCCCAGTGATTTAGTCTTTCAGGAAGATTGCAAGATTTGAACAGAGCTGCTCCGAGAGTCGGTGTAAAATCTGCAGTTAGCTTCATACAGGCCGTACCCGGAGGTACTTCAATGCCGGCAATTCCCTTTTTCGAATCAGTTTAATCTTCTGGACCCCCATGAGATGGGAGACGTACCATGTTCGATAAACTAATATATTAAGAATAGTTTATTATTTATATTATATTTTTTAGTTTATTATATTTATGTATTAGGAATAGTGATTTTTTAATAAAAATGTATTTTTTAAATAAATTATTAAAAATTAAATTATTTTGCAGGTAGTTAAAAAATGAGAGGTGAGCTATTGATACATCTACTCCTAGAAGTCTGGAATTATACATAAGTATTTGTTATAATATATAAATAATTACAATATTTTTTTGGCCTTCACAGTTTCCCTCCCCCTCCATTCCTTCCATGTAAAGTCTTTTGCTGTATTTTTTATGCTAACTTATTAATAAAGAAACTAATCCATCAAAGGAAATTGGCAACGTATTTTAAGTCAATTGGTCTCTGATTTGTTTTTTTTATATGATATTTAGTCAAAGGGTGTTGTTAGCTTTATAAACTAAGATTGATTTTGTTCCTTTTTAATAGTTTCTAAATACCTTCAAACTTAACTTATTCGATTTTAACACAGCGAAACCTTAGGTTTAAGTATGTATTCTAGCCAGGTCACGCTTCCGTCATGATCTGTGACCCCACAAATTCATACTTTGTAATTTTTATGTATTTTTGGTTTAAATCAACCTGTACAGGGTAGGTTTATAGGTAGTTTATGTGGTCTTGGAATGACCACGAATCGATTAGACACTCGGTGTCTAAGGGTAGGTGAAAACCGTCCGGATCCTAAAGGCGAGTGTGAACCGGAGAGAAGCAGACTGGATTGCCGTGGGAGACGCTACAGGTAAGTTTGTAGGGCCACGGCGACCGTCGTCCGCGAGGGAGAGGTCTCTCCCAAGGAGGTGCTAGTTTTAGCGAGATATATTCTCCCCCACTCCGACTGACGTCATAAGCTTTATTAAACATATAAAAACAGTGATAGATATGATCTGATCGAGAAGAGGGTGACTTATAATTATTTGTAATTAAGAGGTGGCCACAACATAGATACTGCAAGTTACACTCTTCTCGATGATCTAAAACAAATGAAATAGTAGCCGGAGTGTAGGCCCGAGGTACCGATGTGGCTGTGGCAGGCAGATTTCCGCCTCCCCCAGTTTGTAGCGCCAATCCGGATGTACTCGTTCGCAGGGTTGCTAGGTTGGTGTCGATTTGTCTTGAGTCGTCTCTCGCATCTTCGTTGTTGTATCAGCTCCCGGGTGTCACGGGTTGTTTCTATGCAGTGAGTAGTTCCCCCGGGGTTCTGTGTGTTCTGTCGTAGTCGATTATCAGGCGTCCGGGGCAGGTCCAAGCTAGTGGATGAACTCGAGGCTTTGAGGTGACTGCCCAGAGGTGTGGCAGAGAGAGAGTAGACTAGTGGAAGGCTGAGTGGACTTACTCCCAGGGCCCCGGGGCCCTGGCGTATCGTGACGAGTGATAGCGGCTATCTAGATGAAGAGACTAGGAAAGAGTGGGTCTGCAGGGCGAAAACCCTTGATTTAAATATCCGTCCCCCCTTCCTACCGGAAGGCGGAGCCTGGCTGCCGGGGGTATGTTTTATGATGCCCAGGTGGCTAATCCCCCTTAAGTTTTATGACTGTTGGCCTAAAAGGGTGTGTTTTATGATGTCACACCTACCGAGCGATACGTCATCGGCTCGTTCCCTATAGGACTTTTTATTGGCATGGCTTTTAGATTTTATGACTGCTGGAAGTGACTGAAGGTCTGCCCGGTCTATTTATGGCAGTCAGGTGGCTATTCTCTCAGGTTTATTGCTGTACCTTCGATCCGCTGTTACTTGTTTACATCTGCCGATCCCTCTATGATTTATTACAAGAAGTTTACAAAGATTTGCATTTATATTATAATACATTATGAACACGAGTATAGGGTGATTTACATAAGTACTTAGCAGTCACTACACAGTACATTTACACACAGGCACAAATAATCGTAAAAACAAAATAAATACTATTATTACATTTTTCCTCCTTTCAAAAGTCAACAATGTCTAACCTATCTCTTTTTTTTTCTAATTTCAATCTCGGAAATGCACTCAACTGAAAGATAACGTATGGTGACTAATATTTTTGTTTATCTATGCACTTTCAATATTGCGGATTTTATGTCGCGTGATTATGTTCTTTTTATATTACAATTAATTTTGTTTCAAAAATAACCCATTACTAAAGCTAGTTACAGTTATTAATGTGTCAAAAAAAATCACGAAATATGTAGGTACACTTATCAGATGCCTCACCATTTTATTTCGATTATATAAAATATTTATTACAATTTAGCTCAAAAGCACAATTATACATTGGTTTTGGTCACTAGGTACGTATACATGTTTTAACCTGCATATTTCGTCAACTAGTATTGTAATTTGCCCGGGACCAACTGAATATTGAAACTTAAAATTTGATTAAAGGTAATTGTGAACTAAAATTTGTTTAAATTCTATTTGTGCATTATTTTTAATATCTGAAAATGACTTACACCATTGCGCAAGTAAATAAATACACTTTTTGAAATGATAAACTAAAAAACAGCGAACTATTGAGGTTGTAACTTAGCTCTGGTTTTCTGACAACAGTCCATCCCTTCTAGATTGTATTTCTGGACAGAAGGCTGAATTGTCGAAAATATGGCTTACACCGCTCTGATTTCAACGCTCAAATGGTTGTTTAGGAAAAACATAACGATAACTCAAATAATAAAATTATGACTAAACAAAGCTAACTGATTAGGCAATAACTTTAATTAAGTGAGTACGAAGTGGACCTTACACGATCAGTAATAATTATTTGTAATGTCATTACCTTCATGTCTTTCATCATTACTCCTTCAATACTTTTCAACCTACAGATGAAAAGTAATGTCATTCAAAATGATTGTATAACGTTGAAAAGTAATGCTGAAAGACTTATGAAGGTAATGACATTACATATAGTGACATTAACACTGATCGTGCACGGTCCCCTTTTAGTGTTAGTGGGGAGATCAGCTTGATTTAAGATATATACTCTTGTAGTCATTTATATACTCAATAGCTATAATTGAACTCATAGTATAAATTTAATTAATCTCATAGAGTATTTACAAAACGCCCAGAGACCTCCCAAATCCACTTGGTTGTCACCTCCCTCCCATGCGAAAGAGGAAACAGAGTCTAGGGAAGTCCCCCACGCTCCTCCGTCAGCCGCGTCACCGGATACAAACTAGTGGAGGGTGACGAAGAGCGCGAGAGCCACATACGCTCAGGACATGATTGGAGAAACTGACCATTGCCAGGACTCCCACTGTTATAGTGTCATAGTGCATGTATAGGAGGTCACGATGCCACTGCCGTTTTAGCCTCCGAGGAGGATTGTAGTAATGACTTTGCTGGGGGATTAGGGTGATTGGATTGGTTACTATAGAATTTTATGAACTTGGAAGGGATGAGTTTGAGAATGTAGGGTATATAAGTTCGTTATGAAGGGTTTTGTTGCTGACATAATAAGGGGCATTTACTATTTTTCTCAGGACTTTTGATTGAAAGGATTGGATACGCTTGATGTTCGACTTTTTTCCTGTCCTCCCCCATAGCTCTATTTCGTATGTCCAGATTGGCTTAAGTATAACTTTGTAAATTAGTAATTTATTTTCTATTGAGAGATGGGATGTCCTTTAAAGTAGTCTGTACAGTTGTCCAAATTCTTGTGTTTTTAGCCTCGTATGTGGGTTCCATGTCAGCCTGAGTACCGTAGTAACTTGGATACAGGGAGAGGAATGGAATTAAAAGAAACTAATGGGCAAGACTTGAAGGGCAGAGGGTGAAGGTAATGTGGGAACATTTTTAATTAATCTAACGTTATTATATCAACATATGTTTGTGGATGTATCTTTTGAGGGTATGTTTATTGTGATATCCTGTTACATTGAAAAATGGTTTTTCTTGAAGTGGTTGATAAAATAAATTCTGTACCTGGGAGTCTAGACAAATGCTCATGTAGATTGTTAGTAGTTCTAAACATCCTGATTAAGTTTTAATTATCATAATATAATTTTATTCAATCAATTAAAATCAATTACTAAGCTATATTTTAGTTGCACTAATATTTTTAGCTTATTCCACAAAACGAATATGAAGAAGCTAAATAAGAAGTCTGAAGATTATCTGCTTTTGTTCTTCTACTTGCTCTACTGCACTTCTAGGGTACTCTGCTATACACAACTAATCCTTTATTAATTGAACATATTATTATTTTTGTTGTTTTTCTCTGCTAATATCTTTTGTCGGTTTTAGCAAAATTAGATTCATAATCTAATATACTAAATCGGTTTAGAAAATTTCTGAACCGCGCGAAACCTTATTTATTCACGAACAATATAAGAAAAAATAATATGTAGAAAGCACATGTCGACTTAGTTGTTCAGTGCTCGATCAAAAAAAAAAATCTTGGTTTTGAAGTTAAAATTAAAGCTGATACATGAAGATTTATCCAAACGGATATGTTGGGCCAACTTCTTCACCACGAATAATTAGAAGTTCCCGTCTTCTCGGCCCAGAAAATATCCACCTATGTTTCCATGTTTTAATAAGAAAACCCTTCAAAAGTCGTCAGTTAATAGAGGGGGAACTAGTGCACGACACAGCTGAAGCCCACTAGAGGGCGCGGTGAGGCTACCTCTGTCTCTGACCTGCCTGTAATTAAAGCCCAGATTTGGGGCTTTTTCTTCTTTTTTTTCCCCCATAAATCTGAAGGTGAGCCCCATCACCTAGTCCTGTACTCAGTGATTTGTAATTTTAACTTCAAATAGAAAATTGTTATTATAATTCTACCCTCTTTCGAATGCATCTGCGTATGCAGTAAGAGGAGAAATTTGTAAATCGAAAATATGTAAATTGTAAAACTTTTGATCAATAAAGGGGTTTGACAATTACAATTAATTAAATAAAATTTTTTTGTCATACTCTCGGAACCAGGTACCTGAAGTGAACACTGCTCTCTATCTCTCTATCTCTCTCTCTCTCTCTCTCTCTCTCTCTCTCTCTCTCTCTCTCTCTCTCTCTCTCTCTCTCTCTCTCTCTCTCTCTCTCTCTCTCTCTCTCTCTCTCTCTCTCTCTCTCTCTCTCTCTCTCTCTCTCTCTCTCTCTCTCTGCACTAGCGCTTGCTGCTCTACTCGAACCATGGCTTTCTTATTCAACTACCTCTGCATCCCTCTCTCCTAACCTCGCTAAGTTTTAGTCCGGCGTTGTCAGACCCCACAACTTCCTAGTGGGATTCTCCGCCTTCGGTCGACGGTCTACTAGGGCCCTACAAACATTACCTAATATCGTCTCCCCCAGCGATACAGTCTGCCTCTCTCCGATTCACGCTCGCCTTTGGGATCCGGACGGCTTTCGCCTACCCTTATATACCGAGTGTGAATTCGTGGTAATTTCAAGACCACATAAACTACCTATAATACTTACCCTATACCTCTTCTCCTGAACATAGTGTACTGTCGGGGCACACATTCTAAGATCTTATGGAGTCAGGTCAATACGAATAAAGCTGCACGCTGAGCAAAGGTCAAAGACCACAGGACCACCCGTTTTATCTCTTTCGTAGAGACCCTAGCCCGCGGCGGGCGTCCTACCTCTTGGGGCGACCCGACAAGTGACATCACCCAATTTTTCTTTGATTTGAATAAACCATGGAAGGGAAGAACTCACATAAATATCGAACTACACCTAGGCAAATGTCATAGAACAACTAAAACTGTCACTCAATTTGGATAAGACTAGAACATACAATTACATAGCATAAAAAAAACAATCATTACGAAACATGCATTGAGGCAGTCATTCAATTCTCAACAGTACCTTGTAGACCGAGGCGACTATCAAATAAAAAAACAAAAATAATAACAACCTATGAATAATGACCGAGGTATGTTTAACTTAGTAATGATGACTACGTCAAAAACGTCTGTGAGGAAAATCCTAATTGTTTCGCACTCAATAGTGCGGTTGGTCACGAAGTACTCGAGTTCCTTCTTGGAAACGTCTCTGTCTGACTGAGGATTTGAAATAGAATACAACATGGTAGGTCACGATCAATCATAATCATTCAATCAATCATGTCTTATGTGTTATCTTATCATAGTTATTTTTTTTTATTTGAGATTTACTGTTGCTTAGTCATGTTAATATAAGGTGTAAGTCCGTGAGCGTATATTTTGGGTACAGTCAGGCCTAATAGAGTACAGTCCTCGTCACCAATTTAGTATCACGCAAAGTACTAATACATAAAACTGTTTCAGAAAATTTTTTTTATTCATAAGTCAATAGTCAAGTACAGACTAAATAAAAACTGAAATAACTATGGCATCCTCTGACTGTAACTCTCAACATTCAAACCCCTAATTATTAGGTTAATAATAACAATATATATATTTAATTTGACCAATGCAGCTCAGGTCAATTTAAACCCAAAATGCATTGAGCAAAGCCTAAAAAAGGCAAACAAATTAGTCTTTAGGTTCACAAGTCAAAGCTTGATCTGATCTGGAATACGAACCTGTATTCGACCCTTATAGTTCGGTCTGCAAAATTTGAATTATTTTTGTTGAATTTGAAAGAACTTTGAAGAATTAAAAAGGAACATAAATAGACCTCACCGTTATGATAGATAGTATATCTTAAATATTTAAATACAAGAAAAAGCAGTAATAAAATAAGAAGAGTTTACGTCAAGTATTCGTTTGAGTACATCTAATGTACATACCAATAATTTGAAAAATATTTACCCAAAAGAACGGTTTTGTGAAATCTAAACAGATTGTCAATAGCAACCTCCACTTACAAATATAAGTCACTAATCGTATTTTGAAATATAAACACGTAAACTACGATATTACGTAATTGATTTATTATTTACTTTTGTTTCAACACCCTTCATTCAATAAAAACAGAGTGAGTTACAGATTCCACAATATGGAATCTTCAGATAAATGCACATCGTGCTAAATTTTATATAATGTGTGAGATTTAAAGAATTTTTCGATGGTAGGCTGATGTAAAGAATACAAGGCGTGTGAACATAGCAAGTGATAGGGCTCACATTAAGAATGAGTTGTGCTAATACTAACCTTAGTCTGTTGTCATCGATGCGGGAATGGTGGTGGGTTCATAGTGTTAAACACTGGATTTGTGAGGCAACGAGTCAAAAAACTTGACGTGTCTCACTGGATGAACTCACCCACCGACTGCACACCAAGCAACGGGTGCAGGTCGGCGTTCTTTAACCTCTTGAGAGAGGTATGTCTCACCACTTTTCTCATGATCCCATTCTGAAATTGCTGTAAAGTTTTAGCTGTATTGTCAGTCAAGTGAGTATATAGCGGGGCACCGTACAGCATAGCAGGCCGGAGGACACATTTATAGATCATCATTATGAGACGCAACGATACAAAAACGATATTTTCCGAGCAGATATCTGGAATGTGATATCGTAGAATAGGTCGAATTCAAAGAGGTAGTAAAAGCTATTTAACGACTTATTTTATCAAGAAAATCACAGGGAATAAGCATTTCTCTTTTAAAACAGTCTTAAGTGTCCTTCAAGAGAACCATCTGATGTCAGAATTATAACTGTTGCGACTATTTGCTGATAAACAGGAAAGCGATAGATATGACTCAATACCTTTTTTGAAATATGTAAGAAAAATTCAAGTATGTGTGATGTGCGCATGTTCTCGTATCATGACGTTGACGTAAAAAAAATGCTAGGAAACCTATAAGTGCAGTATATTAATTCTTATAAGGCATTAGACCAAGTTGAAGAGAGGCAAATAATTGTATGACTTGAATTTGAATATTTTTAATGAAATAAAATCACGTCGCGCGATATATTCTAACAATAAAATGAGACACTTATTGACCGTTGCTAGGTCTTGCAAAATACACAGTCACTAAACCCGAAATTACTCTTTTTTTTTTTACTCACCTATAAAAACGTTCATTGTGCCTGAGATAGAGACTTCACTCCTTGTCACTCTTACTTGGTAGATAGGTTAAATTATATAACTTTTGACTTTCATATTTGACTTATATAACTTTTTTCAATTTCAAAACGTTTGATGTGCAAGGATGTGCAGCCGAAAAGTTGACTGGCTGTGTGCACGTCCGGTCATGAAATGATCTAAACGATCTTAAATTTTAATGGTGAAATCCACAACTCCTAGAAATAAACAATGAAGAAAAGAATTGCAACAAAAAATGAAGCGATAAAAAGTTAGCTTTCTTTAGTTAACTTAAGAGAAGCCTTTTAAAATTCTGATTTTAATCGCTTAGGTTGAGGGCACATTTAAGCATTTAGACAAAAATAAAATTTCAAAGATATATGTTTCCCTTTTTTCATTTTCCTCTGTACCTATGAAGTAAAAATACCCTAGTGACGCTTCGCTCCAGTCATCTCTGTCACTTGCGAGCACTTTCCTTTCCAGGGGTTTTCCTCTTTTCTATCTGAGCCTGGGTCCTCCATTCCAGGTTCCAGTGCGTATCTCGAATGAGATGTCTGAACACCACCTCCAGGACAGTCTCCAAGTCTTCTCTAATCGTTTCGTTCTTGATACGACTAGTTTTTTTAAACCACTGGCCGATGATGTTTCATTTCCATTGCGGTCAATCTGCTTGCTTGTCAGTCTAAAAATACCCATTTCTCGCAGACATTATTGACGGTTATATTACAAAAACGAGGAGTCTGATCAGCTCATAACTCTGTTTCTTCAAGAATCTCACGGGCATGATAGGATAGTTCACGAAACTCATGTAAACTTCGGGATACAGATTTTGTCTCTTCCTCCACTACTCCATATCAAAATCGTTATATTTTGTTTGCAAACAGGGAAGGTAGAGGAAAGTTGTAAAAAAAAGATGGCACGAAACCGGTATTAATTCTTTAAAATGTTAATTGATTGAAAGAATTGTTTTTTTTTCATTGTAACGAATCCTCATGGTATCTCCTAATCATTCTTTATTGACGGTATTGACATAATTGAACTACCTTCTGGGGTAGCATCTTAGTTAATATAAAACTATCTTAAAACATAGTTTCACCTCATTCTTTGTTCATCATTTTATCTGTAATAATGTTGTACAATGATGAAAGCTCATCATGAATGAGAGGTTAGCTAGGTTTGATGAATCTTTAATGCCTATAATCAAGGTTCTATTCATTTTCCCTTTGAAACGAGATAATGTTGGTAGATGGCAGGTGTTTGGGCAAGCTTCACTACATAACCTCAACACTTAATGCACTTCCTCAAACCACTTATAAACATAGATATACCCAACCATATTCTTGGTACCATACATAATATGGCGCTCATCGTTCATTCAATGCGGTGATGAGCATGTGGCGATGATTGTAGTTAATAAGTCTGTTGGGTTGCCACTAGGGGAGTGCCTAATCACCCTAGCCCTGGTGACAAGTGCGGATTGTTTGAGTTTATAACATGGACCATTGTTCCATAACGGCGTTACTATCTGACTCCATTTATGATAGGTATGTGCCCCGACAATGCACTATGTTCAAGAGAAGAGGTACAGAGGAGTTTCATAAAGAATAAGACAAGTTTCAGAGTTCGAGCGGAAGCCAAGCAGCGTCACGGGTACAAGTCGTCAGAGGGTCTGCAAGGAGACTAAAAGACGGGTGAGAGACTCAGAGGCGGATGCGGAGAGACTGACGAGGAGTCTAAGAGACCGACTTCCAGGACCAGGGGCCCTGCCGTAAGGCATCACCGAGTAAAGGCGGATGAGGAGACTCAGAGGCTGTGAGGAGACTAGACTGGTTTACAGGGCCAAACGCCCTGGTTTAAATATCGTTTTCCCTTCCTGCCGGAAGGCGGCGAAGGCCTAAAAGGGTCTGTTTATGGTTGCCAGGTGGCTAACCCTTTCAGGTTTATGGCTGACGGCTGGCGACCCTCTTACGTTTATGACTGCCGGCTCCCGCGCATTTATTGCTAAAAACTTTACAATGATTTATATACATTTAGTTCCTGGTATTTTACTTTTGCTTACAATATATATGCAATAGAGTATAGGGTGATTTAACTTGTGTAGTTAGCGGTCGCTACAAGGTCTAATTACTAACTCAAAAAATTCCAAAGAGCCAATTTTTTTCTCCAACAGAAAATTATTTCTGAGCGTTTCGTTTCAAGAGACAATTTCTATCTCAGTGGATACATTTTTCGGAATATCTGCTAACTTTGTCGAAAGAAAGACATTAGATTTTCGTTAAATTTATTTATGGAAGACGTTTCAACATGCTATTCATGTTTGCATGAGGTCACAATAAGATGAACGATATGAATTGGCATGATTGAATGTGGGGCTGTGACATTCTCGACAGACATAAATCTCCTCTACCTATAAAATCCGTCCCACTATCGCTCACCATAATCGGCTCAGTATGATTGAAAATTGGCACATTTTATTTCCTTCCTCAAATCATCTTAGTGAAAATTATGATGCGTAGATATATGAATCCCCAATCAATATACCTTATCTTTTGACGAGTCGGAATAGTATGAATTGCATGAAAAAAATATGTATATGAGATGAGGTGTGGAATTTTCGCTACTATTTCATTTAGCTGTTTTTTATTTTTGTGATATCAAGGTCTACATTAACGGGATTATTCGTTAAACCCTATGTACATAATAAGTACGCAATATTGCAATCTTACGATAAATATTTATCCTATTGAGAAAGGAAATTCGAAATAAATACTGCTACGTGAAGTTAATTCATGGGACTCCAAAGAAATTTTAATACTCAAAAATCTTTATTGTGAGAAAATTACTTAGGGCTATAAGTGATTGCGATAAATGTTTTCATTCATACCATATTTACAATTTTCATACAGTATTTACATACAGCCCAGAGACCTCCCAAATCCATTTGGTTGACACCTCCCTCGCATGTGAAAGAGAAAGTGGAGTCTTGAGAAGGCCACTGCCACTTTAGTCCCCGAAGAGGTTTATAGGGATGTGTGGCGCTGTGTTCATATCTTTAGCTTCCATCGAAAACTATCCAACCACTCTAATCCCCAAGCAAAGTCATTACACTGCGCCACACATCTCTATAAACCTCCTCGGAGACTAAAGCGACAGTGGTGTCGTGACCTCCTATAAATGAATGGCAATGAGAGTCCTGGCAATGGCCAGTTCCTCTTGTCAATTTGACCTGAGCATCTGTGGCTCTCGCGCTCTTGGACACTGGTTCCACTGGCTCGTATCCGTGGACGAGGCTTATGGAGGAACGTGAGGGACTTTCTAAGACTCCGCTTCCTCTTTTGCATGCGAGAGAGTTGACAATCATGTGGATTTGGAAGGTTTCTGTACTGTTTGTAAATACTGCATGAATGAGCGAGAGAATGAAGAATTCTAAATAGGGTTTGAATGATAACATTGGCCACAATTACTTATTGCCCAATAAGACAAATTGTAATTTTATCACAATAAAAATTTTTTTTAGTACAGTTTGATCATCTATAACGGTTCCTACGTGGTTATTTTCAAAAATAACAGCACACTAGTTCTACAGCAGAAAAAAATGTAGGCAATCTGTTTTTTACGGCAAAATATAACATGGTGTTCTAAAGAGAAACTTAAAAAAAGAATGATATGTTGGCAACGAATTAAGTTAGAAAACTTTGGTTGGTGGCGTTTAAGTCCATTAATTATTTAGTTTCACGCATAATTTTGGCTTTGCTAGAGAAAGTGTTGTGATCGACAGGATTGATTCGAAGAGCCACTGGACGATGAGTGAAGTCATCAACCTTTTGCGCAAGCAGTGGCATACATTACAACCACCTATAAGGAAGGCAGTATTGTGAATGAAGCTCGTCAGATCCGGAGTTGGCACGAGGCTTAGTGCTGTTTCTATGGTTATTTAGTATGTATAACGGCTAGAGGGTGATGATTCTCAAATTCGCAGACGTATATATCATAATAGGCGCCTTACGCTCATGATTCCCGGACGTTTCTTTCTAAAGAAAGAAAAATCCACTGTCGGGGGATCGAACCCTTCATCGCTCTCCATAAGAGCGTAAATAGCTCTGAGCGTAATCTAGAGAATTCTTAAAAGTCAAAGAACAATTTTCACGCATATTTTCATATATTAACTGTTACATAACACTATATGCTGAATGTATGTTACCTTGGAAATTTCAGCTCGATTATATCATCTTTACTGGGTCTATCATCTAACATGGAAGGAGAGAGAGAGAGAGAGAGAGAGAGAGAGAGAGAGAGAGAGAGAGAGAGAGGGAGAGAGAGAGAGAGAGAGAGAGAGAGAGAGAGAGAGAGAGAGAGAGAGGAGTGTTCACTTCAAGTGTTGAGTTCCGACTGTTTGAAAAAACTCAGAATTTCCTCATGGCCTACAGCGAATGAGAGAGGGTTTTATTTCGGTCAATCTCGTGGCTACCACGCCCGCGCCCCTGTTTGGCTCCGGTGATGTCAGGATCGTGAACTTGTCCCCTCTCTCTAAAATGATGCCGAACATTTATTGATAAAATATGGAAACGTGGGCGGTTATTTTTGTACGTGAAGAGGGTAACTTCTATTTATTCATGGCGAAGAAGTTGGCCAACATACAGCTTTATCGATTATCTTCGACTATTAATTAAAAAAATAAAAATAAAATTAGGCCTAGCCTACCATAGAAACTTGAATTATACAATTTTTTCACAAAATTTAATTTTGTGCAATAGCTTTCAAATCGTATAATTATATAATATCAAGTCCTCTTATAGCTTTTACACTGTGACTTGAGAACTACTTTTCACTTATATTTTACTTTTTGTGTTATCGTAAAGTGTTGCTTTTGATAGTTTCTCTCAAATAGATAGTGAGACCCTGAGAATGCTATGCTAACATAGTTGAAATATTAACAAATTGAAACTTCTTTATTGTGCTAAAATTACAGTGTGCCTTATTTGTCAATAAGTAATTGTGATAAATTTTCTCATTTATACCATATTTACAATTTTCATTCACTCGCTCATTCATACAGTATTTACAAACAGCCCAGAGACCTCCCAAATCCACATGGTTGTCACCTCCCTCGCATGCGAAAGTCTTGGGAAGTCCCCCCACGCTCCTCCGTCAGCCGCGTACCTGGTTGTTTTGCATCAAACAAAATGTGACGTATACCAATAGAACAACCAAACAAAGAAAATGCGGTTAGTATTTCCGGCTATTTTTGGAAGATATTATAGCGATAAGAATGAAGATAATATTAGTCTGCGCTTTAATGAATGTTAATTAGAAGAATAGGAAAACAACATCATTAAAAACAACTTATAAAAAAATACTAAAAGTGTCTAAAATAAGATATAAAATTGAACATGAAAGAGACCGTTATCTGGGCCGAGTCTTTAATATTTCCAAGTCCATTCGAACTCAAGAGAAATCCTTTTAAAAAAACATTTAGAGGGAACCATATAGTCGAGTATAGGTCATGTTTGTATTTCTGCCAAATCAGGTCATGCGGGCATACCTGTGATCCTAAACATTTATTTATGTCACTAAGTGCAATGTATTTTTTATTTAAATCAATCTTAAGGTTTCCATTAATGATCGAAATCAAGGTATACGAGGTTTGATCAAAAAGTAACGAGAATTTTATAATTTCGCGTGCGTAATGATTCCGACGATAAACATTTTTTTTTTTTTATGATGTTGGTACATATGTCTCTGAAATACGTTAATATTTTCAGCTGGCTTCAATTTTTACTTTTTTAGTAGCAGTCATAAATATATAAAAAAGTGAGTTTGAAAAGTACTTCGAAGATTGGAAAAAGCGCTGGCTCGAGTGTATTATATTTGAGGGGTGGGGGTGTTGCTTTGAACGGGACAAAATTGCCATCGATAGTTTTATAATGCTAAGAACACGTAGAAGGGGCCTGAGCAGAACTGTATACCTGCCTCCTGACTTCATAGAAGTCACTGATTGTTCCTTGTTATTTTTAAGTAAGCAACCGCATCCTTCCAAGACCTCCCTGCTTTCCAGAATCTTATCATTTTCTTATACAAATATGTCTCGGCTTTAGCCTTAGACCCCACATGTTCATAGACATTCTACCCAGTTTGCACTAACGTAACTCTTCATATTTGTATATACTATTATTTTGCTTGTACTTTATAACAAAGCTTTTCTTCCTTTTCTTTTAAAAGACTCTCCTCCACAAAGTTATTCAACTAAAGATTGGAAAAAACGCTGGCACAAGTGTATTATATCTGAGGGGGGGGGTTACTTTCAAGAGGACAAAATTGCTATCGATGAATAAAAAAAAAATGTTTAAGATAAACAAAAATTGTCGTTACTTTTGATCCTACCTCGTAGATCAGCTCAAGTCTCGCGGACCTTTTGACGGAAAGTTTGACCAGATGTTGAAGTATCGGAACTGTTGACAACAAACATGTACTTAATTCTGTATAAACACACAAAAAACATAAATTAAATTAATGCTTCTTGCTACAGCACCGAGAATCTCATTTTTTAGTTTTTAAACGTAGCGGAATCCTAACACCATAGGAAGACTGGTTTCGTCGAGATAGATTTTCGGCTAAGATCACCAGACCATAAATGGCATAAATCTTCTAAAAACTATGATTTAGTCGTATGCGATGAGTGGGTTTGGGTGGGAAAATTCTCATGAACTGCTTCTGGAGACCAACAGAGTAAAAAAAAGAAAAATAGGAACTCCAAGGTTTCCTGGATGGTATTTATATGCTGTGGATAGGAAAAATTACACTTTTCGTAGTTAGCACGGAAACTGTTCTAATTGTTCGTCAGGTACACAACTGTGTGATAGAATTACTATTCCATTATACATAAAATAATTATTCCATGAGAAAAAGTAATACGGGATGAATAGATAGAATCAACAATTACTAAGGAAAAAAAATAAAAAGTATGAAGTGGCTAGCTCCCGAGGTCATTCTTAGACTAGATGAATGAAAGTTTAGGTGGAGCGGAACCGAGTCCTTACTACAGACCCATTCCAAAGACTATACAAGTATAAATAAGAATCTGCCGTAATATTATTTATAATTTATAATTGTGATAAATGATCCCATTCGCACGGAACTTTATAAAATTGCATTCGCTCTCTTATTCATACAGTATTTACAATATAGGCATACATACATACATAGCCCCCGATTCCCCACGCATAAGGAAAAGGTAGCAAAGATTTTGAAGATGCCAACGCAACTCCTCCAGCTGGAAGGGGATTGGAGACTGAAGTAGAGCGTGAAATTTGCTCAGTAGAGATGAGGGGAGAAAACTGACCAGTGTCAGAGCTCTCAGTGACTAAATAATAACAAAAAAATACGGAAACACGTCCGGAGGTCTTGGAGGATTGCGGTTGCTTACTTAAAAATAACAGGAACCATTAGTGACTTGCATGAAGTCACGAGGCAGGTATACAGTTCTGATCAAGCCCCTTCTACTTGTTCTTAGAAAAATAAAACTAACGATAAGTAATTTCAAAGAAGTATACTAACATAGTTTGCGAGAAATATTTAATATCAAAAAAATATTTTTGACCAAAGACATCAATCAGATTTTTGGCGGACATTTTGTGTCCAAAAAACAAGTTTATAAGGACCTAATCCGGAGATGGCCCGAACTCTTCATATCAATATTTCTACATCCTTCATTTCATATTTTAGATACATTAAAAAAAAATACAATTTAGTATAACCCATGTAAACAAATTTTGCTCTGAACCTTGATCCTCGGATCAACTAGACTAGGTCTATGCCTAGTTGGCATAAACTATTTTATAATAGAATACAATGAAACTTATGTAATTATTCAATGATATTTACATTATATTTTTTGTACTTATGCCCTCAACGAAACTCCAAATCGTCTTATTAAAACATCAAATTCTGGCTACGCTCCTACTTAATTCTACTGAAAATTGCCTTGAGAATTCTTTTGTTTCCTCGCAAGATCATCATTAATGCCATTACAAGAACTGATATTGTTTTTACATCTCTTGCAAAAATACTAATCAAATTTTGCTGTAATAATTCTGATTAATCATGCAAGAGTTGCTATAGAGACGTCATTGCCTTTAGTATGTTATTCTGAGCAGCCGATTGACCCAATTCTCAATTTGTAATTCATGAAATATCATGAACGTGTAATATATTTTATTCATTCCATAACTGACCGGAAGTTTTCTGTTTAAATACTAACAAAGATCATACCTCTATGAATATATATTTCTGCTTATCAATAGCTTGAAGCAACCTTCAAACTGCTACGGTATAATACCTATTTTTATTTGACACTAGAACAATTATTTGTAATTATGTTTTTGAATACTAGATGAAAAAGAAAATAGTATAGTCAAATGAGTATAGTAGGGGCAAAAAGTAATATTATGGTCTAGTTCAAAGATGAAAGCCCGGACTGTTGTAATAAAAACATGACCGAAAAAATAATATAGAACACTTATGGTTGTGTTATATATATAATATATTATGTATATAGAACACTATGTGCATTTGGACCTCAATAGTGTATACAAATTACCTATCAATGCATTTGTTGAGATCCCATGAGAGAAATAGGAAACTTAAAGTTAGCCTAAAGAAATAATATTACTCGGTTCGTCCACAATTTGACACCAGTAAGTTGCTTGAAAATTTCTTCAGTTCTTTTAAAAAGTAAAAAAAATGAATAGTAAACTAGTCCAAATTCTGAGTGAACCCCATTAGGGGCGAATATGTGTCAATATCGTATTTCGAACTAAAACTCATTCTTTGTCATTTTTACTTGCAATGCATTTTTGTTTTAAATCGACCTTAACTCAAGATAATTATTTATGATTTACCTACTGAATATTTGTTGACGCAATTTAAACATAACTAAATAGCTTATTTTTCATTTGCTGGGAACGCCCCGATTGTTAATGAGAGTGTGATATAGTCGTTTTAATTCTCAATCGAGAAAATGCACTTTTTTAATCGTTCTGTTGGTTTCCGCTGTACAGTAGTTATTTTAAATCTACATGGATCATGTAACAAACATACTGCATACATATATCAATTTATATTTACAGTATAACATATAATTTACAGTTTAAGATATAATTTACAGCCTAATATAACACAACAAAAAAAACAAATAAATAAAATTATCCTAACCCTTTTTCTCTGCTGGGTAATGTTTACTGTGTCAGGTCAGCTTTGTGTCAAGGGTGTGCATGCCTTTGTTAAAGTAAGATCTAACAATTGTTGAGTAACTCACTTCTAAGTAAATTTTTCATTCATTGTCCGTTCGCTAGTACAATATTAGTAAATGATTTATTACTTGGCCCACCCAGTTGCTTGTAAGTTTCTTCAGCTCTTTCACAAGTATAATTTGAATTGTCAACTAGACCGAATTTGTAGTGGGGCGAAAAGTAGGGGCGAGTCCACAACCTGAGGAAGGAACCCTATTAGGGGAAAATAGATGTCTATAACGTATTTCGTACAAAAGCTCATTCTTTGTCACTTTTACTTGACATGTATCTTTGGTTTAAATCGACCTTTACTCAAGAAGTAGATGTGATTTTGAACTAGACGTTGAAGAACCAAAACTGTCGTAAATACCTGTATTAAATTCATAATTTGTGGTATTTTTTTATACTTTTATATAAAACATTTTTATTTAGAAAACAATGTTTTGCGAGTGAAACCGATCTAGACAACCGGTAATTGCTTAAACGATTGACTTACTGCCTATTGTACTTGTATTTTGGTACATTTGGTACTAAATAGTAGTCAAACTACATAATAATATACAACAGACATTAGGAAAGTTTAGTTATGTAGTTAAAAAAGATATTTATTAAAGTATGATAATAACAAATAATAGACTAGCTGTAAGTAGATAATAGTAAATGACTCCGCTTAAAACATATATAACCTTCTCCGAGCTAATGTGTTCTTTTGAAAATGAAATAAGAGAGATGTTACGAACATGTTGACAGGGCAATTGAACATTGTCATTAGTATTTTTTTCCCAGATATTTAACCTTCCCGATTCTATATTATTCAATTGTGCACCAACGTGTTGTGACGTAACGCAACCCCATTGTTTCCTCTATTTATATGATCATCCGGTTCAGAAACTGGTTCGGCTCTTTTATGAAAAACTTTAGTTCAGGCAAAAGAATCTTTGGTTATTTTAAACAGAAAATAATATCCCGAAAAAAGTTAAAAACGATCAAACAGCCATTAGACAATTGTCTTTGTTCTGTCTGTATGTTCGCCGTATAAATGATTCAACCGATCTATTTTAGATAGGAAAGAAAACTTTATGATCAATTTCCCCATGAATAACAGTTAAGTACAAAATAAAAATAAAAAATATCACATTTTTTTTTTCTTCATAGCCCCGTTAAATTCACAGATACTTATATACAATTATAGATCCTCAGGCGAATCTATTTACAAATTATTTTTGTATTTCCTGTAGGTTCGCTACATTATATACAGGTTTTGTTATTTTATAGAAATTATACAATGAATAAACAATTATAATGATACACATTATACGTGACTGGACTAAACTGACTCTGAACTGACTGAAAGGTGGTGGGGCTCAACTTTTTGATCAAACTTAAAACTAACTTACATACTAATTCTTAATCTAAAAAAAAACTGACTTTTTCATATTGGTTTTTTATTTTTATAACGTTACATCTTGAACTGCATTTTTTTAAATGTTTGAATTAAATATGTGAATTAAATATTATTAAACATAAAAAATAAAATAAAGTGAACAGCAATAAAAAAAAAAAGCATTCTAAGTTGGAACGTCATTTTTTCCCCTTCATATCCTCCAAGATTATTATAAATTATGGAAATCACTATAGATTGTGCATAAATGAATCTTTTTACAATATGTTGCATGCCCTGTAGCTTGGGTACATTTTTTTTAATAATCTTACATTACTATTTGTGAATGTTACAAAAATATAATGTACATTATACATTCATTGTCTAAGCATGTTTAAAAGTTATGGGGTTCACCTTATCAACCATAGACATAAAACTAACAAACTCTCGTAAAACACACCAGCACAATAACTCGACTCCAGAGCTTCCAGAACGAAATCCTGCGCACGGCACTATGGCATACCCCTTTTCGTGATATGAAGGCTCCCGACATCCACGAAAAGTTCGAGGTCCCCACCATCACCGAAGCCATCCAAAGAAGACACATCAAGTTCTTTAACTCGATGAAACATAGCCAAAACCCTCTATTCCGAGACATGACACCCCCACCGCTACCGGCAAGATGGCAACTCTCAAGATCTAGTAAAGCAGACCAAATGGTGGACATCACGGGGCTTGGCCCACCAACAACAAGCCTCTAACGGGCACCCATCACTGCTATCCAACTAACTAAGACTGCACTACATGCCTAGAGAGACTCTAGGCCCAGCCACCAGTGGACTCTCACCACTGTACCGCAAGACTCAACCTCTACCGAGGCTCCCCACACTCCTTAATTCCCTCACACCACCTTCAAGCAGGTGCTCCTGGTACAAGGATCCGCTCAACCCAAATATTCCTTTATTTTTCCCTCATCCTTAATCTTATAACTAGAAAGCTAAGAAAAAAAAAAAAATAAATAAAAAGTAAAAGCTTAAAAAAATTAATACATGAACACAAGACTGAGTATTTCAAAATGCGGTTGGATTATATTTGAAAAAGCTGCACCCGGAGTCGTCAAGACGAGAACAAGGTTTAATGAACTTCAAGCACGGAGCGAGCACCTGCGAGGTTTTCGAAAAATGGGTTGTTATTAATACAATCTACGACTTGCTTTCAGCATCATAACTGTGAAGCTGTGAATAAATGGGATCTGCAACGGATACTGTCGTATTTGAAGGAACATAATAGAGCGTTCTTCCAAGAACTAATCGACTAAAATTGCTACGTAATGTAATCACTTCCTAATGCACTTATAAAATGTTTTTAATTTTTCAAAAATACCAAACTGTTTTTTGTTGATCAATTAAAATTGTTTTGCATTTTAATCACTTGATAATGTTTTTGTATCTAAATGTTTGTCCATTTAAAAAAATTACCAAAAAGCTTGAGATTTCTTAAATTGGCACTTACCTTGTTTTTACTGATAAAGGTCATTTAGATCGTTCTACGTTTTTTCTGAATAAAATTTTTTTTTGTTTTAAATTACTTTTAATTCATAAGAGAAAAGGAAATTTAAAAAATGAATCTTACAGTAGATAATAAATAAAAAATTTGGTTTAGGTTAAAATCAAATTTTTGGAACTTACCCGTTATTCATACCCAGTCTTCAAATTTACTATTTACATATACATTTTAAATATAGACTTAGTGATGTACTTTATTACAAAGAGTTTCTACAACTATTTTCTGTTTTTTCTTCAATTTAAATCGAACGAATAATTTATACAGGATCTATATTTATAAAATGGTATTTCATTATTAGCAATGAAATGACATCGGCTTAGGTTGACGATCATAAGAACCATGAGTTAAACAGCCATCTCAGTTCCATGGGCCAACCATGTGAAGCTAGTAACTAATTCAGCCATATATTGAATGTGAAAACGTTGTCTTTTAGTAAATTTTTTGAAAACCTAACATCTATCAATCGTATCATCCAAAGCCGGTGTCCCAACATAATTTTTTTTTTCCTTATGACTTGATTTTTTTTTAACTTTTCATTAATAGAAGAAATTTCCTACGATTAGCATCTTCCGGGCAAAAACTAAGAGGCTTTAAGTATTAATAACAAAAAAATACTTTCCACAAGGTATAATAATTTTATTCTAAACTATATCAAGAGTATTTAAATTCCATCTCAGTACGCTAAAATTCCAGCATAGAAGCCATTCAAGTTCATTATTATTATTATTATTATTATTATTATTATTATTTTCATTGTTTTTTAAGCCCTTCTTTTTTGTTTTATTAGTTCCTTCTGTATTGTAAATACAAATAATTTATTATCTTGGGGCAAGGCTTAATATCCGTTCTATTACTGTATAACCTTCTAATTTATTTTAATAACGTTTCAAAATATGGTGGATTTTAAGGCTTTGGTCTTAAATAAAAAACAAAACATTATTTCATAATTTGTTTTTTGTTGCTTTTGTGAGCACAGGAGTGTAAGCTGATATACTCGTATATATATTTGATTGCATTCCAACATTGAATCGGCGCATTGTGATGCTCGTTAGTTTATAGCTGGTCAAGATATCTGCTTCAATGACTTTAATTCGGCATGTGGCGTTTTTCGCATTACATTACTTAATGCCATTAATGGAATGTTATCTCTAAGATATCTCGCGTACAGTTGGACTGTCTCACAGGAGCCCCTTACGAATATCACAAATATCATGCTTATTGATAAATGTTATATCAAGCTAATTGCCTCCGATTGTGTACATATTAACTATTTTAATAAATATCTACTCGATGGCACTCAAGATTGCCAAATTTTCAAATTATTTTGTTCACAGCGTGAAATGGCGCCACCAAGGCCGTACGAGCGCCGTTTAAGTGTGCCGGCCTAATCGACAAATTATAAATTACATTTAATTCAGTAACAGCTGATATCTTGACATTATTAGTGGAAAACCGTGGTCGTGTTTGTTCAACACCCATCATGGCGAATGTCGTGTAAAATTATAAAATGATTTTAAGGGACAAGGACCGACTGTTGACATGCCATTAACCCTGTGTGGCTTTAGAATAGTGTGCGTAACACATACAGGCGCTTGCTGCTCTGCTCGAACCATGGTCTTCTCATTCAACTACCTCTGCAGCTCTCTTTCCTAACCTCGCTATGTCTTGGTCCGGCGTTGTCTGACCGCTAAACTAACACCTCCTTGAAAGAGACCTCTTCCTAGCGGACGACGGTCGCCGGGGCCCAACAAAAATTACCTAGTAGCGTCTCCCCCTGCGATCCAGTCTGCTTCTCTCCGGTTCACTCACGCCTTTGGGATCCGGGCGGTTTTCACCTACCCTTAGACACCGAGTGTGGATTCGTGGTCATTCCAAAACCACATGAACTACCTACAATACCTACCCTGTTCCACTTCTCCTGAACATAGTGCACTGTCGGGGCACACCTTCTAAGATCTTATGGAGTCAGATCAATACGAATAAAGATTCCCGCTGACTAGGCCGCCAGCATTGGCCAAAGACTACAGGTTTACCCATTTTATCTCATTCTTGACGCTCGTCGGACAGCGGCCGGGTTGTAGTGACCCTAGCCCGCGGCGGGTGTCCTCCCCCCCTTGAGAGTAGTTAGATGGCATTCCTAAATTCAAATATTCTAATTCTTCAACTAGAGCGTAACACCGTGGCATTTGTGGGTAAGTCAGGTAAATATATAAACGGATATATATATCCTTAGACAAGATATCCGCTTTGGACAACTGTACATATTACTTCAAAGGAGAGATGAAATGTTTTCTCAATAGAAAATAAATTACTAATCTACAAAGATATACTTAAGCCAATCTGGAGCTACGGAATTGAGGTATGGGGGGCAGCAAAAAATTCGAACATCTAGCGTATCCAATCCTTTTAATCAAAAGTCCTGAGAACGATTGTAAATGCCACTTATTACGTCAGCAACATAACCTTTCATAACGATCTTAATATACCCTACATTCTTGAACTCATCCCTTCCAAGTCCAACAAAACAATTAGTCTGTCAGTTGTAATATGTCTCTCCTTGTGCATGAAAAGATTTGTTAACTTTAAACGAACATATTAAATCCTAATTTGAAACTCTTGTTTAATATTATGTGTTTATTGCGAACTTTTCTCGTTAGAATGACAGGAGAAAATATTTTGCGAATCCCAATCTTTTAAGTCCCAAATGAATAAAAGTATTGAGTGCGAATGCTCCAGCCAAATTCATTCGTTGAAAAGTGTACAGGAGCTCTTTGGGCGTTTGGCTCAAACGCGACAATACCAGTCTTCTGTCCGGTGTAAATGACCCTTCAGTGGTCGATGATGAATTAATTACTGGAGAATATCAACAAGGATTCGTAGTGACCACTTAAGCAGATGCAATAGCGGCTTCAAATGCCAATGTCAGCGCACTCATTGTGGTCAATGACAATAGAATGCACAGCAGCATTAACTTGCCAGCCATCAAGATTCTCATCGCGGTTTTAACCCCGTAATTGTACTCTAACAATGCGGAGAATATCTTCCTCTTACACTACTTTTAATATGGCGTAATTCAAAGCAAGTTTATCTTTATTTTTTGTGCCGTGGTTATCTCGTTTGTTATGCTAATAAATAATATTGTAAAACAGTCGGCTTAGTCGAACTCCTACTGTCACCACCTGATTGAGAAATCGATAGTACACACTATCCTGTATTTACATATAAAAAATAGCTCGAAATCTAGATAAGGCTCACCAAATGTTTATCTATTAGCTCTCGCTAGTGAGGTATACTAAAGTTTTTCTTGACGGTACACAGAAGGTGCTTACAGAGATTCCAGGGCCGATATTTCCTACTTTGAACTTTAGAAAAGGGAGTTAAATATACTTTAAGTGTGCTATTGAATTGATAACGATAAAGAAAAAAAAATGTCGACAGTGCCAGGGCTTCGAATCCAGGACCTTACGATCTCCGGGCACTCCCTCAACTAAGCTATCCTTATCGACCACTAGCCTAGTCAATGTACATCTCCAGCTTTGTTCTTGGTAAACTCAGAAACACGTCGCTAAATGAGAAGTCAATGCAGTTGGTTTTAAATTTGATTTGCACTTGCGGAGTTCCCCCCAAAAAAAAATTGTGAGATTACATCTAATGACCATTACTGTACCTCTTAAGGTACATTTCAATATAAAAGTGAGAATAAATGAGTTTTTAGGGTCAAAGGTCCATGATAGAGATGGTTGAAAAAGATACTTGGAACTGTGTTTGACACTAAGGGACCGCTCTGCAATATATGGAGAATTTCTGTAAAGTTTAAAGGAACTTAGAAGTATTAAAGAATGACATTCACGACCTCACTGTATAGTAGATATAATACTCACATCCATTGCCGGAAACAGCCAACTAACTTTCAAATAATTTAAAACCTTTAAAATATTTCGTACTTGCTATATTGCTATATAATGCAGGTACTCCTAGTATAAGGATCCGATTAACCTAAATATTCTATATTTTTCCCTCATCCTGAATTTCTAACTAGAGAGCTTAGGAAAAAAAAAAAAAAAAAAAATGTATTGCTATATTGCTATATATATGGAACGCAGACGCCTGGAGACAAATAGACGTGATCGAACCCGACCCCCCTGACGGGGACTGACCAACACCAGATAGAGGTCGATCTCCCGGCCGACTCAACCGAAGCAAGAATACCCCTTCTACCTGCTCAGGGTAGGACGATTCCCCGGCCGATAGGCCGACTCACTGCAGCCCCCTACAGGGGCCGGGGCCAGGTATGACCTGGCCGACTTCAAATCAATGCCTAGTACCCCTAGGCTCCACCATAGGTAGACTCTCACTACCTTCCCGAAACCACCCGCCTCTTTTAGGCATCCCACACCCCATATCCTTCTCATACTTCCTTGAAATGGGGGACTCCCCTTAGTGAAAGGCACCCAACAATCCAAAATAATTTTTCACATCCTATTTTTATAAGTTTGAGAGCTATGGGGGGAAAAAAACTAATATTGAATATTGGGCAGTACTTGATGAAAGATAGTTTAGAAGATAAAATTAAGTATTTATTAAGAAAAAAATGCAAGGAAGTTTTTTGACATTTATTTAATAAATATTTAAGAAGCTCAAATGTCTTGTGTGTACACTCCTTTGTTAATAATTGACAAAAGTTAGGTCCAAAAAAATAAGTACGCAAAGAGCTAACTAACAATTTATAACAAATCTTTTAAATGATTACAATTCAAAATGGCGAAGCAGCTGTTCATTTGATAGCTGATACAATATCAGTCATATAATATTATAATTAAATTTTTAATTAAAATACGTGCCTAAAAACCAACTCTCAGTAGGTGTAATTTACTCAATCAAAATTAATCACACATTTGGTGGGTGTCATAGTTGGAAGAGCTGTTAAGATAAAGAATATACTTTGCGACCTGGGGAAGCTGACAGTAACTTAAACAAAACGAAACAACACAATTACTAGAGGGGAAGTTCCCCTGAGAATATCACAGAAGTACATATTAGTGTGTATAGACAAAAAAAAATATGACATAAATAATATCGGCTTATGTGAAGATGTATTTACTGACGATTGCAACTTTGAAAAAATAGGAATTATTAGAGAGTGGAAAAGAGTGCGATAGGTTGATGAGATGAATTAAAACAAGGAATGAATGAAAAAAATAAATAATAATAGTTATGAAATATCAATTTTTAGAATGAAGAAATATTAGGAATTGATAAACCATAGATTTGGAAGAGAAATACAGGTCGGAAGGGCGAGATCTAATATTTGATCACTGATTTGAATTGAACGAAGTCGTGAAGGTAAGGGGGCTTTTAGTAATGATAGTATTAAAGAGGTTGGACCCAAGGAAGTATTGGGTGGGACCAGGGAAAGGGTGCGGGATCTAAAGTAGGAGTAGTGCTGCGAAATGTGCATGTCTCTGGAGATCCCGAGTAAAAATCTAAGAAAACAATTCACCAGCTGCACCTTCGAGATCCTCTGATAGGCCACCATATCACCACACGACCAAACTCAAAATGGAGGAAGACGACAGAGGAAACCAGGACCTGTGGAGTTTGTAATGGGAGTAAATTAAGGAAGCATTTAAGCAGTTTGAGCGTGGAAGTGAATCAGTGGGTGATTTGGGGAATATGTTCTTTCCAGGATGTACTCCCGAGGTGGAAAAAATCAAACGTCCAACGTCCCGCTGTACGGCGAGCGTCGGGAAAGAGATAAAATGGGTGGACCTGTGGTCTTTGACTTTTGCTGGTGGCCTAGTCGGACTAGTAGCTTTATTCGTATTGATCTGACCACATAATATCTTAGAAAGTGTGTCCCGACAGTGCAATATGTTCAGGAGAAGCGGAACAAGGTAGGTATTATAGATAGTTTATGTCGTCTTGAAATGATCACGAATTCACAATCGGTATCTAAGGGTAGGCGAAAACCATCCTGATCCCAAAGACCAGTGTGAACCGGAGAAAGGCAGGCTGGATCGCTGGGGGAGACACTACTAAGTAAAGTTTGTAACTCCCCAGTCCATCGTCCGCATGGAACAAGTATCTTTAAAGGAGGTGCTAGTTTTAGCGAGACGAATGCAGAGAATCCCACTAGGAAGGTGTGGGGGCTAGCCAACGCCGGACTAAAACATAGTGAGGTTAGGAAAGAGAAATGCAGAGGTAGTTGAACAAAAAACTCCTATTTATCCACAGTGAAGAAGTTGACACAACATCGATATACATATATATCCGTTCAGGAGGGAAAGGTTAATTCACGCCTAGCTTTGAGTAGAAGACATACTCCCGTTCATAGTGATCGGTTATATTAAAGTTATTGAAGAAATATTCTGTTAAAGAATAGCCTAGTACCCCTAGGCTCCACCATAGGTACGAGTAGACTCTCACTACCGTCCCGAATCCACCCACCTCTTTTAGAATCCCACACCCCATATCCTTCTCATACTTCCTTCAAATGGGACTCTCCTTAGTCAAAGGCACCCATCAATCCAGAATAATTTTCCCACATCCTATTTTTATAAGTTTGAGAGCTATGAAAACAATAAAAAAAATTAAAGAATATATCTACAATTAACGTAGTGGGGGCCGCTTCAAGAATCACCAGACATACCAGAATATATATGTAATGAAAGTGTTCTCTCTTTAATTTGAATTTGCCGCGCGGTTTCCACTGGCTGCCACCAGATGGAGCAGTCATCATATAGAGAAGGTTATGTTAGGTAACAGAACATGTAAATAGAGAGGTGATAGTTATAAGCTGTAATTGTCGTTTCTTTGTTTACTGGTAAGATTGTGTAAATCAATATTAATAATTGTTATACTGTAATATATAGTGAATAAAATTGTTAACTTTGTTTACAGAGAAACTGATTTCAGCTTATTCACCCCACCTTCAATAATTGTCCTACAAAACGACAATAGGAGTTATAATGGCGAAAAAACTGCAATTCACCTTTAACTTTATGGGATCACCGAAGGATAAGAAGACAAATGTTCTCTCAATAACCTCAATTAAAACAGAGGAAAAAGAAGAATATGCTTTGCCCCAAGAGAAAAGCTTTATGAGTGATCATGAAGAATTGTCTAAGACACTTATTTATAAAAGATTGAGAAACAGTTTTACTCAGAGAGGTCGAGAGAAGAGAGTGTGGATTACATTAACTGAGAAAATGAAAATAATATATTTTGATGAAGAAGGTAATGTAATGTTTGATAATTTATATTTAGAACAAGTAGTGAATAAAGATAAGATGGATGAATCCACACAAAATAAAGAGAATGAGCTAAATTTAAAACATATAGCAGAGAAGTTCATGGTTGAGAAGTTTACATGTAAACACTCAAATGCTAAACAGTGGCTAGAGATGTTTGAGAAAGAATGTAGAAGATGTGGAATCAGTGAAGACAGTAATAAGATTGAGATATTAAGGTTGTTTATGGAAAAAATCATGCTTAGACTGGTACTCGGCAACCCTGACAATATTAACAATGGACTATGTGTGGTCTGAATGGAAAGAAAAATTTTTGGAAACTTTTGCAGACCAAGGATGGAGTACAGGAATGCATGCTATATCATATAGGTATAAAGAAGGTCTACTGGTGGAATACGCTGTGAAGAAAGAGAAATTATTGTTAGATATGGATGAGAATATTAGTTCACAAACTTTAGTGATGCTTATAGCTGCAGGCTTACCTGAGTTCATTAGAAATAAGTTAGATAAGGAAAAATGTGAGAATTCAACCTAATTATTTCATGAAATTAGAAAATGTGAGGGTCTAGTGAACAAAAATAATTTTATAAAAAAGAAAGAGGAAAAACTTCACAGTAAACACAAATTTAAAGAGAAAAAGCCATGCAATAATTTTGAACAATTAAACAAAGGTATCAGGTATCATCCAGGGAGCTTCATGCTGGTTTAAAAAGAGAAACAAAAATGAAACTAGAATAATAGGAAGCAACTCAGTATTAGAAGTAGATCTAAATACAGATCAAAAAAACGAATAATCACACCATTGATTAAAGTAAAAATATTATTAGAAGAGAAGTTACAGGTAAATGGGACATATGATCCAGGATCCCAAGTCTCTCTAATAAATTCAAAATTAATCAAGATAAAGAAAAAAAAACAGAAGACGTTAATAAGATATATTTAAAAACAGTCAATGGTGTGACACAAACAAAAGGTTTAGTAACCATAAAAGTGAAAATTTTTGACATAGAAAAATATGTTGATGTGTTCATTGTAGAGAGAGATGATTTTGAAGATTTTCTTATAGGATTAGATATTATAAAAAAATTTAGATTAATTCAAAATGATAATCTACAAATATTACAGAAGAAAGAAGATGAAACAGGAAATACTGAGAAAAAGAAAGAAAAAAATGAAGAAGTTAAAGTGAATTTTAATGAACGTATCGAAGAAGACGGGTTCAAAATAAAATTAGATCACTTAGATAATATGAAAAAGATTAAGATAGAAAAGTACAGTACAGTATTTGCCAGGAACAAATATGATGTGGGCACGGTTAAGAATTACGAAGCTACAATTGACTTACTGGTGGACAGATTCTGCAGCAAGAGGCCGTGTAGATGCACCCCACCTTATAATTGAGTGTAAATAATTGTCTTACATATATACCAATAATAAACTCAATAAAACATTTTTAAGTTTTCTAGATTAATTAATCAATCAACAATTAAAATATGTGTTTTCCTGTTTTATTGAGTAGGCTATTCAATTGAAGATCTTTATATCCCGTTTAATGATATGTACCACGTGTTGGTTACCCTATTGTGAGTAAAATAAGCACGCGTTATTAAAAAAATTACAAAACAAACAAATTCAAAGATAAGCTTGAAGAGTACAGATGACAACACTAATTTATTCTACTGAAGTGTTGATCGTTTTGATACTGAAAAAAAAAATACTGAAAAATAAACACGTATTAACCTTTTATCGAAAATTTACCTTTATCACGTCATTTCACCTGTGGTCGAAATGTGACCACAATTTATTATACCTCCTTCAAGCAATAACATGTTATCTCTCTGAAATTTGGGAAAGTTAATTTGTTGGAATTAAATTCTTCAACGACTGTAATCATTAAAGGTGGCCATTGCCGAAACCGAAATATGAGGTTATCCTCTTTGTCAGTTTTTGTCGGTGATTTAAAACGATCTGAAATTGTGAATTGATGTCTGATTTGTGAACATAAAATTAACCATTTTTTATTGAGACATTTTTTCTCATAGAATAAATAGAAGTTACCCTCTTCTCGGACCAGACAACACCCACCTACCTTTCCACATTTTATCAATAAATCTTCGGCGTCAGTATAGAGAAATGGGACTAGTGCACGATCCAGACACGGCAAGAGCTCAATAGGGGCACGGGCATAGTAGACCCTGATTGGCCAAAATAAACTGCCATAGGATTGGCCGGAATAAACAACTCTCATTCGCTATAGTCAGGCGTATATAAGAAAGGAATTCTGAGCTTTTTCAGACAATCGGAATCAGACACTTGAAGCGAACACTGCTCTCTCTCTGCACTGGCAATTGTTGCTCCATGGCTTTCTTCTTTAATTACTTCTAAACCTCTCTTTCCTAACCTCGCTACGTTTTAGTCCGGCGTTGTCAGGAAGGGATCGCTTCCATGCAGACGACGGTCTCTGGGGCCCTACAAAATGAATGTACCTAGTAACGTCTCCCCTAGCGGTTCTGCCTCTTTCCGGTTCACACTCGCCTTTGGGATGCGGACGGATCATTACAAGACCACCTAAGCTACCTATAATACCTACCCTGCATCTTTTCTCCTGAACAGAGTGCACTGTCGGGGCACACCTACTAAGATCTTATGGAGTCCCGTCAATAACAAATACGAAATACGAAGACCACAGGTTTATTTATTTATCTCTTTCTGACGCCCGCTGGGCACCGGTCTGGTCGACGAGACCTCCCCTGGTGGGTGCGCCGTCAGGCATGTGACAACCCTGAACACGTGTCTACAATTTTTACACTACTTAATACTAAACACTAGTTTTTAACATATTTTTCTTTAACATGCAAAGAACGGTGACGAGAAGGCAATTTTAATTGTCCAATTACAAAGCCGAGGACATTCTCAGCTAGAGATTACTGATTCGTTGAAGGTTGCACCGAGCCTCGTTTGCCGACTGTTGCTGAACCGCAGAAAGTCACACAACGGTTGTAGAATTTTTTTAAAAAACCAGAGAACGAGAATTTCGTAAAGTAATAATAAATGTCTGCAGAAAACCTTTTTTAATTACCGCACAGTTTCGAAATGATCAAAGCCTCTGGGACTTGGAAAGTGGTTGGTCTTCAATTGTACCACTCAGCACTGAATGGTAAATTTGGTGTGGCCGAACAGCCTAGTGTTAGGCTTGTGTGTGGTAGTAGCCGAAGAGCCAAGTGGTACTTGTATTGTTTGTGACGAGTCGAAATTCTTTCTATCGAATGATAATGGACGGTTAAGGGTCTAGAAAATGACAGATATTGGTTTCGGGCCACAATACTCCAGTAAACAATGTTTAGTGGTAGCTGTGTCCATTTCATATGGAGTGGAATAACTCAAAACTCTCGTACTGTTCGGGCTCCATGAGCAGTCAATAAGTTTTGATTATAAGGGTAATTAAAAATAAAGAGACCTCATTTTATTGTTTAAACTTAATTTTGGTTTGAGAAGATTTCAACAATATTTTTTATTATTATGGTAATGAGATGAGTGAAAAATTATAAATTTATTTTCTTTTTTTTCCTTCTTTTTCTGATTGTTTCGGCTAGAGAAAATTAGGAAAAGTGTATGTAAATAATGTATACACGGACATATATTTGAGATTAAAACATTAAATGTAAGTTATGAAATGTCTTTATTTTATTTCTCTTTAACAGCAATTTTCATTTTATTGCATCAACATACTGAGAAAATAGTTCGAAAGACTATAAAATTCGAGGAAGTAAATAAATACGTCTTTGTGTATTAGAGGACAAGGCTTCAGGCCTGAGCTTGGCTTAGTCAGTGATGAAGATAGCAGAATACGGGCCTGTTCCCCTGCGAACAAGAAGCTGCAGTTTCCTACAAATTTGGACTTCTCGGCCTATTTCGCCAACATATCTCTCCATGCACATCGCCGCACTGCGGTCGACTATCCAAACATCCAAAGTATTAAGTGTAATTTCTTTAATATATGAATGAATATTTAATTTACCTACATATTGATAGCATTATGGAAATTATCAAACGAATTTTAAGGTTTGAGAGTACAAGAATCAGTTTAATTATGGTGTAGGGTAATTATTTACTATTCTAATACAATTTAAATATAATATTTTTCTAACACTGAAGCTCCAAGCATTAATGACTGACCAACTACAGATTTGTACAGGATTAGTAAAATATTAAAGTACTTTTTTTTTTTCTTCCTAGCCCCTTTAAATTTACAAATAATTATATACAATTATAGATCCTCAAGCGAATCTATTTACAATTTATTTCTGTATTTCCTGTAGCGTCGCTACATTATATACAGGTTTTATTATTTTATAAAAATTATATAATGAATAAACAAGCATAATGATATACATTATACGTGACTGGACTAAACTGAATCTAATAAGGGTGATGGGGCTCACCTTTTCGATCAAAATTAAAGTACTATTTTTTAGATTTTAATTTGACTAGCTTGGAAGAAGTCAATTTTTCGTGTAGGTATACTATTAGGTATCCTATGTTGTTGGTTTCTGCGTGAGTTCGCATCAAATCACTGCTAAGAAGCTGATTTATTATAAGCACTAATTAGGGAATCATCGGACAGATAACAAAAAGTTTATTTGTTGCTGCAATAAATAATAATATTCAAATCTGCACGCAAAAACATGCAATTAGAACATGTAGAAAAAAAATAAAAGGGTTTTTCACTCTATTGTCGATACAATCTTCTTATTTTTTCGAATAGGTAGTTACATTGTTTATACTTCCCACGCATTGTCAGTGTTTCAAAAACTCAAAGACTCATCTTAATTAGAGCAATTTTCGTTGTATTTTACGAATATATGGGACAAGATCGTCGAAACCTACTCCCTCTGGTCAAAATGACCAACTCATCCCCTATTGATAGAATTTGTTAAGACTTTAATTTATTTTATGTCAGTTTCATTTGATAACATTTATTGCAACGATACTATAATCCAAAATTATCTCCTCAATATTAGATAACACAGGCCTACAAGAAAAATTGTTTCTTGGTGCCTGAGATGTTTGCTATATTTGGGACGCTAAACCTAACTAATAAATCATTTTTTCTCTATCTACTTTTGCAGATAAGAGTTTCTTTAAAGTGCAGTTCTACACAATGTGCTCTAAGCTCCATTGTGTGCTGTTCTAAATCACATATACAAGGATTGGTTCCTGTATTCTTCTTCTCTCAAGAAAACAATTTCGTATTTTGTGACGATTACAGGGCTCCTTCTTACAATTTTCCAGATGATCGGCGGCTATTTATTAACAGCTCAAGGCGAAGTTTGAAGCGTGACCTTCTACACAATGTGCTCTAAGCTCCATTGTGTGCTGTTCTAAATCACATATACAAGGATTGGTTCCTGTATTCTTCTTCTCTCAAGAAAACAATTTCGTATTTTGTCACGATTACAGGGCTCCTTCTTACAATTTTCCAGATGATCGGCGGCTATTTATTAACAGCTCAAGGCGAAGTTTGAAGCGTGCCCTTCTACACAATGTGCTCTAAGCTCCATTGTGTGCTGTTCTAAATCACATATACAAGGATTGGTTCCTGTATTCTTCTTCTCTCAAGAAAACAATTTCGTATTTTGTCACGATTACAGGGCTCCTTCTTACAATTTTCCAGATGATCGGCGGCTATTTATTAACAGCTCAAGGCGAAGTTTGAAGCGTGCCCTTCTACACAATGTGCTCTAAGCTCCATTGTGTGCTGTTCTAAATCACATATACAAGGATTGGTTCCTGTATTCTTCTTCTCTCAAGAAAACAATTTCGTATTTTGTCACGATTACAGGGCTCCTTCTTACAATTTTCCAGATGATCGGCGGCTATTTATTAACAGCTCAAGGCGAAGTTTGAAGCGTGCCCTTCTACACAATGTGCTCTAAGCTCCATTGTGTGCTGTTCTAAATCACATATACAAGGATTGGTTCCTGTATTCTTCTTCTCTCAAGAAAACAATTTCGTATTTTGTCACGATTACAGGGCTCCTTCTTACAATTTTCCAGATGATCGGCGGCTATTTATTAACAGCTCAAGGCGAAGTTTGAAGCGTGCCCTTCTACACAATTAGAATAAATATCGCTCAATACCAATTGCTCACTTAACGAAAATAAAAGAAGAATAACACAATAGCTTTGGTGATTTGTCTGGACTTAAAAATGGTAAACTTTCTCCTTGGACAGTTTCTAAAACACACCACTGGGTTAGAAAATAGTGGACTAAGAGACTGTAGCGACCGCTAACTACATGAGATAAACCACCCCCTACTCTATTTTATATATTGTAAATTAGTTATAATATGTTGTAAATTAAATTGAACAAATGTAAATGATATTACCAAACCACAAAGTAATATCAGTGTAGATATGGTAAACAATAAATGACGTAGCTGCAGACGAGTTCAGAGGCAGCCAGGGGGTTCTTAGCCAGGTATCCAGGCCTGGGCCCTAGTCTGGCCCCTTCGAACCTCATCCAGCAGCCAGGCCTGCAATACGATTGGCTAAAACAAAACCCAAGCTCATTGGCTGCTTTGGGCAGTATAGATCCCCTAGTTTTAGCCGATGCTTACCCAACGCCGCCGAGCACCAAAGAGTACTGGACAACTATCTACAAGGGGCCAAGAAAAATTAACGAACCATCATTAACTGGACCGAAGAAGCTTCTAGCGCTTTCGAGGAAACCCGTAAGACTCTGGCAAACGCCGCCCATCTCACTCACACATCAACAGATGGACAGCTTAGCCACTGACGCTAGTGACACACCAATGGGTGCAGCACTACAGCAGATGGAAGGTGTCGCGCTACGACCCATCGGCTTCTTCAGCCGCGCTTTCAACACTGCTCAGCAAAATACATCACCTTCGATAGAGAGCTCTTAGCTATCTACGAAGCAGTCAAATATTTTCGACAACTTCTCGAAGCGTGGGAAGTAATCATATACATAGACAACGATCCGCTCACACACGCCATGGCCCAGCAAAGTGACGCTTCTTGTCCACGACGTATGCGATACCTAAAATACATAGCCCAAGTCACAACAGAAATACGCTATTGTAAGGGCAAGGACAACGTCTCGACGAATGCCCTCTCACGCATAGAAGCCGTCTGTGCCTAAACGAGATAAAAATAATCTCATTTCCTCTTTGGCGAAGCAGAAGGCAAAAATATGGTTTTCTAAGAAAGTAATGACCATTTTGGAAAAGGGGTTATGTCCGTTATTATCAGATATACTCGTTTTTGTATTTTCTCATTTTGCAACCTTGTGGGCATGACTGGCTAACGAGGAAGGTTCATGTCATATTGGAAAGGGATAAAAGTCGAGCTTGAACAGTTCACGAGATTTAGTCAAGGAGAAATTCCACGTCATTTTCCACACGGCAGGAATGCCCGGGGGCTCTGGAAGCAATTTAGTTTCCTTAGCTGAACTCCTGGCAATATAAGGGAACTGAACAACTCCCTGAAGAAGGCTTTTAATTAAATGGATTTCATTATTAACTCTCACTTCCTCCCAGATCATTTATGCGTATTTTTTGCAATTTACCAAAGAATAGTGTTCAGTAAAACCATTGTTTATGATTCAATAAAGGAAAGAAATAGTGTTTAGGAAACAACCAGCGCCTCTTAAGAAGGCTGCATCATGACATGTTCAAGTACGAAAATAGGCAGTACAGAAATTTTCAAAATATACTCTAACCCTTCCTATCATTAATAATTCACTGGATTTATACTCTTTAAAAAAAAAAAATGGTGACTCCAGCTTAAATAGAGTAGGGGGAAAAATTGGTTTTTAGTTATATGTGAAGTTTGAACATGGAGACATATTTATTTATAATTTCCTTTAACGTTGAAGAGAAAATACTTTTGTAGATAAAATCCTACTGAATTACCTTAGTGACCAATACATATGTCAGACAAGGTATCGAAAGCCAGATGTTTTGACACTAGCATGTTAAGCTACCTGGTTTATTATAGTCATGCATACAGAAAGTGAAAATTGTAAAGAACAAAATTTATAGTAAAAGTGAATTTTTTTTTTTTTTTTTTTTTTCCTAAGCTCTCAAACTTATTAAAAAAAAATAGGAATGTGGGAAAAATAAGGAAAATTATTTTTGGCTGGAAAGTGCCTTTCACTAAGGGGAGACCCCTATTTGAAGGATGTATGAGAAGGATATGGTGTGTGGAATGCCTAGAAAGGCGGATGAAGTCAGGAAGGTAGTGAGAGTCTACCAAGGAGTAAAAGTGAATTACTGCAGATATATCATCAATAATAAATAACCGATAAAAAAATACTACGAGTAGGAAATGTACCTTGGATTCTAGTCTTCAAAAGCCTCACTAAGTAAAGCATGGACACCACACTTTATCCTAAACGAGGGTTTCTACTTCGAGAGATTTGCGAAAAATTTGTAGTTCTCAGCTATCAAACCACAACTGTATGTTGGTTTTCATGGATGGTTAGTATGCAGGCTGTTTCTTTAGGTATCATGTCTACTCTTATATTCTATAGTCTTATATACAAACGTTATTAAGATAAAGGGCTCGCTATAACTGTTGATATTTCTACATTTCCCTTACAAAGCAATAAAAGATAATTTATTATGCAATGAAATTTTAAAATGCTGATAACATTAATTAACTATGAAATATTAAATTCCCTCTAAATCAGACACACAAGAATAAAAAAAAAAATTAAAAAACAAGCTAAGGATTGATACTAAACCAGCAATACCGGTTAGAAAAGTGGTTAGGCTAACAGAAACGCCGTGTTACACACAAATAAGAAACGTATATAGACTTACTAAGAAATTTTATTTATATTTTAAGAATCATTCTTTCTTGTACACGGGTACAACAGGATATAGAGCAAGGTCACCTCAGACATTTTTTCTGGCAATCCAAGTTCCATTATTATTTTCTCACCAAGAGCATTCAATTGAAATGGGAATATCTAAATCTTAGAAAATATTGAACAGAATTAACAGAATTGGACCGTTAGAACCCACAAGGTGTCAAAGAGCTCATTTCTATTTTCCAAAAGCCCGAAATTGATCCTTTGAAAAATCTCAATGTGACATGAAAATGAAATATCTACACATTAAACTTTTGATTAGTTTAATTAAAAACATATTATATATAGAGCGAATGCTTCATTTAACGCCGCTATGACTAAGTAAATATACTCTAATTTTATTTTTATTGTTTTAAACAATTAGGTATTTTAAACGATACCTAACATCGATATAAAATAAGTTTTGTCATATATGATATAAACATGATTAAAAGCATGTACAATATACAAAAATAACAAGTACGCAGTCCATTGAGCACATCAAAACAAGCTGACCTCAGTCCAATGTTATTTCATAACCGTAACGTATAAAATCATAAATTATAAAAAAAAATATGCATGTAAATATTTCTGAACTAAAACAATCTCAACATTATTTAATAATAATTAAAACAAATAGATAAAAGTGACTACAAGATTAAAAAAGATATGACACACGGGAAGATTAAAACAATTGATAATATATAATACGCGGAAATTTACTATTAATATTAACAGAATGTCCTTGTTATATGTTAATAAAAACATCCTCAAGCTTCAGTCTCAGTAAAAACATTTCTTTTTATTGACAATATGTCATTTAATAGTCGATAATTTCGCCTGTTCAGGCATCTTTTCTCCATATTATTGAATAAACTTATCAATTCAATCCACTCCATGAATAAATGTGTGAATGTTTCTGCATTCTAGGTAACTGTTAAACGATATATTGGCAATAAAAAGAATATTTTGTAGAGACTAAAGTGAGAACAGCTCAAAGTGCAAATATAAATTTGTAAACGTACTTTTTCGTTATATTATTCCATCCAAATCAGTATTTTAAAAAAAAAACAATAAATGGCCAGTAAAAATAATAATAAAACTAATTAAAAAATACCCGTGTGTCTCATGACAAGCTAGATTGATGGTTTGACAAGTATTAAGTGATTTTTATGCACGAGTACTCGACAATAGTCAGTTACTGATAAAACACGTCGTATCACCGAGTTTAATTTTACAGCGTCAACTCAAAGCACGATTAATTAAAAAAACAAAATGTCTGCATAACAGTAAAGAGATTTCTTTAAATTTCAGTTTGGATTAAAATAATCCAATTGTTTGGTATCATACCATTCATATTCTTTATAAAGAAATATCTGAGGGTTTTTTATTTTACTAAATTTATTGTATCAGTTATTCCTATCTTTATATTTGATATATTGTACCTCATAACATTCAAAATTATATTATTTAGTTCTAATATTATATTTTGAAGCGCACATCATTATATTAATGTAATATATATATTGTTTTTTCAAAATTATTGACACTGATGATCCCTGAATAAACATTGCATATGATATAGTTGTCAAGAAAACTATTACAAATAGGCTCAAGCTTCTTTTGATGAAAATATACACATATCAATTTCTCTTATCAAACACTAACACCCTAGAAAATAATATATATTTGTTAGTAAGGTATATTAAATAAATACCTGAGGGTCCAGACCAGCCAGGGAGGCATAGGCGATGGACTGAGGTATGAGCATGAGACCGACCGTGATGCCTGCCACCAAGTCAGGTATGACGTCTTTCTTGTTGTACTTCCGGATCCGGTCGATGATCGGGAACCGGGTGTTCATCAGCTTGCTGATGTCCTTTACCAACATTGTCGGGTCCTGCAACAACAATACACAAACCAGTCATTAAAAATAGTTCAGCCATTCTATATAACATTGCATTTTTTTTTTTTTTAGGGTTCTGTCGATTTTATTCAAAATCGGAAACCATTACATCTGCCAGCCACGGTGATTGTGAGCCCTATTGGTATTTAAATTTTATATTTGTTTTATTATTATTATTATTATTAGCAGCTTTATTAACATAAAATTACAATGTGCCTTATTGGGCAATAAGTAATTGTGATAAATGATTTCATACATACCATATTTACAATTTCTTATTCACTCGCTCATTCATACAGTATTTACAAACAGCCCAGAGACCTCCCAAATCCACAAGGTTGTCACCTCCCTCGCATGCGAAAGAGGAAGCGGAGTCTTGGGAAGTCCCCCACGCTCCTCCGTCAGCCGCCTCACCGAATACAAGCCATGGAGGCTGACGAAGAGCGCAAGAGCCACGTACGCTCACGCTCAGGACATGATTGGAGAAACTGGCCATTGCCAGGACTCTGCCACGCATTTATAGCAGGTCACGAGTGAGTGACCCAAGCGGCACGACTCGACGTCGCTTTATGAGTGAAAAATGAAACGCATGCGCCGTAAAATTTAGAATTGGCAATGGCCATATAAAGATACGTTGCCAGGTGGTAAAAATCGAGATCTAGCGATACTTTTTATAGAAAAACGACTCGAACAAGTGACATAAATTGTGACTACCATTTAAGTTGTTTTTTTTGTGCGTGGAATTTGTTTAAACGCCAGAAATAATTTTTTTTATTTATTTATATTCTGCAATGGTAAATAACCGCTCCTGATTTTGACTGACTCAGCAAGGGCTGTGAATCGGGTACCGCCCAAGATGTCAGAAGAGCTAAGCCATTGACTTCACGAAGAACATTGTCAACTCGATAAAAGATAATTATGTGTTATCAATTAAGTAATTACTTGATAAATAATTGGGTAGGAATCTAATTAAATTCTTGTACAAAATAAAAAGATTATTGCCAGATTGATAAATGGTATAATTATAAAACAGTTTTATTGTCTTTCCACAACTGGTAACATCTTCTTTATTGTAACAGCACTTTCGACAGCTCTAAGCTGTCATCTTCTGTTGTCTCCAATGTAGGGTATATAACTCATCTGCAACAATAATATATTTGTTTTTTCGACTTTAGACTTTTAAGTCATAAAATGAGGAGCTTCGATGTAGGAGCCCTGGTTAAATAGATAAAAATATACCATTGTTTAAGATAAGTTAAATATCCCACATAACCAATTAGAGATTACTGAACATGACATGACAGCTTAGAGCCGTCGAAAGCGCTATTTTAATAAAGAAGCGGTTATCAGTTTTGGAAAGACAATAACGCTGTTTTATAATTAAAGATCTTGTAGCTCTGATTAATTATGCATAATTTTTTTTTGGAACTGTAATTATATTATATTTTTCATGTTCTTTCATATCAAGCTACCAGCCCCCCCCCCCCCTATGGTGCTGAAAAGAAATGTAATCCTATAAAAAAAATAGTCTCGTCAATCAGTAAATTAATGTGAAATGAAAAATTACCATTTTCCTACCATATTGTCCAGGGTATCAAATTGAGGATCTCCGGGTGACTGGCGGGCGGGATTTGAATTGGAAGAGGTCGTGAAGGTAATAGACGTTTTAGACATGAAAGTATTGAAGACGAGGGAACTTAGGAAACGCGGCAGTCTCCGGATATCCTGAGTTCAAATCATTATCTCATTGCTTAGGCATAAACGACATACATTTTAACCCAGGGTCCGTAAATGTATATAACTTCAGGTACAGATCGATTACAGACACTGTGAAGCAGACGAAAGACGATGGTTCCGTACCTGTTTGAAAGTATAACATCTTGAGGTTGAAGAATCAAACATACCATTAGTATTCAGGGAGCGGAAGACCCCCTACTACTGGAGAATACAGATGACGGCTGCAGTAATTTTCACGATCGGCCTGCCACGGCTCTAGGTATGAGAGAGCTCATTATGAAAGTCCTCAGTGTTGGCCAAGAGCTCAATGTTATCGTTTTCCATTTAGCTCATTTGTATTTAATTCCATCCGATTTTTTTTCAAAATAGAACCACATTTTTCCTCAAAAATAATTCACAGCCTCCTCTAATCGAACCCGGCAATACAAGATAATACATACCCCTCTTTCCCTCCTCGTAAATCTGCTTCTTTTGAGCGTTCTTTTCTTATCTGTGCCACAAACCTTTAGACCACCCTTTTTGTAACCCGAAGATGAGCACCATCAACCTTTTTGCCTTTATATTAATTTTTTAAGATAACGTTAGTTTTTTTTAAAGTTATGCACTCCTTAAAATGCATATGTTACGCAGTAGAAGGAGCCACCCACAGTCCATTTATATTGTTGTTTATAATTTAAAATTTTTCAAAAATATTTAAAATATGGGTTAAGAAAAAAAAAAAAACCTTTAGAACACTACTTCTATCGGTATTTGACGTTCATCAACACTTCCAATCTTTCAATCGGGACTTTACCATAATTCGTCATTATTATTCTTTTTATTTTTTATTAATTATATTTATTTCCTAATCTAATACATACTCCCAGCAATCTTTTACGCTATTTTTCTATTCCGTTCCTAAAATAGAGATGCCTATCCATTTCTTTATACTCAGATAGTACATTAAGAAGGGGTTCTCTTGCCCTCCTATAGTAAAGGATTTCGGCAAGGCTTTTTTCCCCATTTTCAAAAGAGAAGATTACGGCACTGATGTTTGTTTAACTTACCCAGTATATCACGGATTACGTTGCAAAATGACACTGCATGTGTAAGAGCTCTTTGTGCACTCATGCTGCTGCTGTAAACCGTAAAGTCGTCAGTAAAAGCCATCACTGTAGCTTTCTTGTTGTTTGTTCCAACAATGTCAGACGTGTACATGCTAAAAAGCACCGGAAACAAAACCCCTCCTTGAGGAACTCCACAAGTTAAAAAGAATGGGTTCGAGAGGCTAACACCCGCCCGTACTCTTATTATTATTAAATAACATTAAGGAACTGAGTCTAGAGGTTCAAAGGCCGACTGTAGGCTTGCCATAAACCCCTCTTTTGATGTAGGCCGATCGATGTACCTACCCCATCTGTTGGGATATGGGTGGCCCTATGTACAAGATGGTTCGGAAAAGGCATACACGATCACACAGGGCCATAAAGAAAAATACCTTCTGTTGAAGAGGGATAGATACGGTCCAAGGCGAGTACATATATACGTGAACATATAATCACCTACCCGTACCCTCACCGATCTGTTCTTCAAGAAGGAAACCAACAGGGTATATAGCCATTCTGGGCATTCCCAGTCGCAAAGCTGTCGGCACAGCATCCCATGGGACACTTAGTCGAAAGCCTGCGTGCAGTCCAACGAGATCAAAGTGTTCCTGTTCATACCGAGGGTGGTTTCTGTCTGTACCTTTACAAGCGGGTGTTCTGTAGTCAGATGAGCTTGAAAGTCTGTTTGTTCGAACAGAATGATAGAAATTTCCGAACAGAGCTCTTCCAGGTAGTTGAGGAAAATCTATTCCAAAAATCGTCTACCTGAGAGGAAGGAGACTAATCGGGTGGTAGTGAGGTACAGGTACAGATTTAGGAGTTGGGCTTCAGCAGGAGACAAATATGTAGTTTTGTCCTGTGACTGTTCTACCAGCGTTTTCTGCTGTCATTGAAACTGTCAATAAAAATTTGACGTTTTGAATTCAATTTAAATTTTTTTTTTATGTCTGCTGTAAAATCACGAATTTAGAGGTTTTCCTTATCGATAAGTTCAATACTATATCAAATACAAACAATTTATTTCAAGGGCGATCAATCAATCAAACATAAACTTATCATTTCAGCTATACGTGTTGCATGCCCGCAGATGCTACTGTAAGTGCCTTGAACAGGGAAACAGAAGTAAATTAATAATTATTACCCAAAGGAAAAATATATTCGCCGGTTCGGGAATCAAACCCACGACCTCCCCAATACCGAATTGAGCTAGGGAGGCTAGGGAGGTCTTTTTTGGGTTTTTTTCCCGAGCCTGCTATTTATTATATTTTTTCTTAAGCTAATAATTATTAATAACAATTGGAAAATTCAGTTGGTTTAATTGTTGACGGTCTTTAAACTATATGTTTCATGGAATATGTAAATCTATAAGAACTATGAAAAGGCCTAGATCTGGATGCCTAGGCAAACATGAATAAACTAAGATTAAAAACAGCGAAAACTCTGGCTATTGTTATAGGCTCTCTCTCCTCAGGTACCGTGCCGACATTCCTACCGCAAATCCTAAATGACCAGCCTATCGCCCTCTGCTCCACCTTCAAACATCTGGGTATTGCCATGGATCGACCCTCTCCTGGAAACGTCATACTTCTTAGGTTTCTTGAAGATCAATCGCTACCACTTAAAACTATTCAATTGTTCTCTTCATCTGCTTCCTCACCCTAAACGTCAAATCCTTCCGTCATTTTCGCTCCCTTTGACAATGGATGTGTAGCTTTTGGGGGTCTTCCGCTGTTGCTCCTGGGAGAGACTGGTTGAAGCGAGTCATGAATTGTTTTGTTTTTTAATGTTTCTTCGTGAAGCCGCGGGTATATCGAGTAACCAATATCTACGCCGAGTGAACATGGTGTACCCCTCCCTCCGTAGACAATACTTCTTCGTTTCATATATTTTACAATATACTTTTTTTTTTCTTCATATCCCCTTGTTATTTATTATAAATTATGGAAATCAGTATAGATTATACATAAATGAATCTATTTACAGTAGGTAATTATATGTCCTGTAGCTTGGCTACATTTTTAATAATTTAACATTGCAATTTGTGATTGTTACAAATTATAATGCATTGTTTAAGCATGTTTACAAGTGATGGGGGTCACCTAATGAATCATAGACCTAAAAGCAACTTACATCTAACAACAAAATCTTAACCTAATTTTCCACGACAGTCTGTTGCCATCGAAGTGGTTAAAGTGATGGGGTCATAGTGTTTAACACTGGGTTGGTTAGGTGCTGCAACGAGTCAAAACACTTGTGTCTCCGGCGGATGAACTCGCCCACCGACGGCACACCAAGCAACGGTTGCAGGTCGGCGTTCTTTAACCTCTCGAGAGAGGTACGTCTGGCCACTTTTCTCATGATACCATTCTTAAATTGCTGAATATTTCGATATACTAAATATCATAAACCCCTTTATATTTACAATATCTTAAAGTTCAAATCTCAGTTTTCTCCCGGGACACAAGATTCTGTTTTTTGGCAGAATTACAGCTTTCAACTGCTCCTTTCTTGCTCGCT